>VZSC01009638.1:43810-99459 GCA_013398225.1 Steatornis caripensis
TCCCCCCGCCGCCATCTTGGCGCGGAGGCGCGTGTGGCGGCCCCTTCCTCAGAAGGGCGGTGAGGTGGCTTCCCGGGGACAAAACCGGGGTTTAAACGAATTGGAGAAGAAATGGTGTTCCTAAAGCCTGGCGGGATAAGGCCTCCTCACGTCCGCGCAAAGCTCGTTTGGCCACTTCATGTTTCCCCTTCCAAAATAATCAGGAGTGTTTTGCAAGTGCACAGTAATTGGTGAAAATGGCCTGAGACTGCCCAGAAGCCCTGGTTAAAACTTGTTTTCGTGAATGGATGTGAGATTCAGAGGGCTTCTCTGCCCCGTACCAGCAATGCTAACGGCGTAGCCCCGTCACCCTCTGGCTTCCACCCCCTGCGCTGTCATTGGGTGTGGGGGGGCAATGAATGCAGCCACATGGATCCCAAGCAAAACGAAGCCAAACGGTTATTTTTGTTAAAACTGCCACGAGTCAGATGCCATAACACCTTGAGTTGTTTGACCTGAAGAGCGTTCAGTGGAGCTGCTGGTGTACAGGGCCCGGCCCTGCCCGGTGCTGTGCAGATCACCTACGGACACCAGACAAACAGAAAAATGAAAACATAAACTCAGCGGCATGGGTGACAGTGTTGTCAGAGCTGGCCCCTGCCGTCAGCGCCATGGGCTGCAACATGCTGTCCTACATTTTCTGCCCTGAGATCCTGAGATTTTCGTCTCTGTTCTAATGGGGTGCCTACAGGAACCAGTTTTAAAGTCACATTTTTAAATGGTTTCCAAGGGATCTTTTAGTGCATTCATGTTATTCTGTGTGATCTCTTTGCCTGTGCTCACAGAATCCCGGCATTGCAGGGGCTGGAAGGAGATCCCCGAGTCCAACCCCCCTGCTAAAGCAGCTGCCCCCAGAGCAGGGTGCGCAGGAACACGTCCAGGTGGGTTTTGAATATCTCCAGAGAAGATGACTTAGTTACAGAAATCCTACTCCAAATTGTACAGTGTGTACCCGAGGAGATAGATTTGGCTCTTGGGGCCCCTTTACAAAGCTCCATCAGGTCGAGACGGTGCTGTTCTTTCGTTACTGGGGTTTTCGGTGGGTGCTGGTGCACCCAGCCTGCTCTAGGGATTATACACATTACGCTGGGGAACTGCCCGTTTTTCTTCTGTGTCAGTTGATAAGCAGAGTCTGGGGCGTTCTGTGGAGTGTTTTTACATGTGTAGTGTGTGGTTGTTTACCTGCAAGTGTATGACTAGTTGCACATGCTCTAGGGCTTTTTTTCTTTCAATAAAACACTTTGTGAGAGAACTACCAACCGTTCTGAGCCCAAACCAGGGCAGCCTGGGGCTAAGCACTAATGGTAATTCCTTTTCTCAATTATCAGATTATAAATGTGGTCAATTTTTCACAATTAACAGATTCATCTCTGATGAATTGAGAGACCTTCTGTACTAAACCAAGTCTTTTTGCTAAAGTGCAGCTGTAGATGATATTTATTTTTGAGACATAAAACAAATATTCCAAGGCAGCCTTTATCAGAGATTCAATTAAAAAAAATTGGAAATCAGCTCCATCAGTCACTGCTTGCAGGCATCGTTCCTTTGTCTGGATCGGCATTTATTTTCTAAAATGTGCCTCTTGATAGTACTAATGTGATTATCCCACTCTTCTATACAACAGCAGCAATTCGATTTCAAAGCATATCTGTAAATACCATGGCCTTTCACATTTAAAGCTGTTTCCTTTTGCGCATGGGTATGTAGAGTGTTGCACAGCTGGGTCACTCACACATCTTTTCTTTTGAGTAGACTCAGTACACTACCAAGCTTTGCTTCTGCTATCTAAGTCTGTATATGAATTGTTTTGCAGAAATGATCAGAGTTAGAAAACTTTTGGAAGGTTTAAAGTGAGTTGTATCTGTCCTCAGTTATGTTCTGGAGCAATGTCTAACGCCCTAAAACACCTCATTAAAGCCTTGCCTCGGGAGCTTGCATTTCAGCCAGCGCTGGGGTAAACATCCCACCTTGTTTCCCACAAACCCACCAGCATGCAGGAGGTGATGCTTACACCAACACGAGCACTGGGCGCAGCCTAGCTTACGCTGCCTCCGCACCCCGGCTACTTGCCTGGTGCATCGCTAGCTTCTGGGAGAAATCTCTCTGGGGAGCATCAGGGAGGGCAGCAGTGTCCTGGGACATCTGAGGGTCGTGGTCTGGGAGAGGCCCAGAGGACAGGAGAGGGTGCTGGAGAAAGCAGTGAGCAGTTTACCTAGCCTTGCTCCCCTCCACGCTGGGTCAGCACCACGGGAAAGCAGAGGGAGGCTTGCTCAGCAAAGCTTGGCTCAGGTCGCAAGATTAGAAATAAGGAGTCATGAGCAAAGCGGTGTAAACAGCATCTCTGTTCCAGCTGCTGGGCTGCCTTACCTGGGATCGCACCAACGTGTCCTGACTGTTGGCGGTGAGGGTTCACACTGACTTCCAGGCGCAGCCTCGAGCAGGACGGGAGAGCGACTGGGGACTGACGCTCCCCACCTCCACAGGATAGTGCCGTGCTCGGCTGAGCCTCTGAGCTCCTACGCACAATCTCTCCATGTAGCACAAACCCAATTAAAGAGCCTCTGCAGTGACCTTGCCACAGGCGCCCCACTCTGCTCCAGGCACAGCTTTAATCCTGCTCTTCACCATCGGAATGCAGTGTCAGTGACTCACCTGGCATTTGCATTGGCCTAGAGAAAGGGATTCTGGGATGCTGGATGCTTCCTACAATTGTTAGGGGCTGCATGCCCTGGGATGCTTAAAAGCCACCGCAGTACTGCCTCTGCCTGCTCCTTGGTCACCCTTACCTCTTTGGTGGTCCTCACAACAGCCCAGCCAGGCAAATGTGGTCGAATGAGGTGTGTGCAGACAGCCACGCTGAATTACCTTGGGAATTACCTGGCACGCACTAGAGATCAGAGGCAAGCGGTGACAGTGCAGGGACATTGAGCTAGCAGGAGCCACCTGTAACTAGGAAGAGGGAAAACACGTAGTAACTCTGGCTGTTCCCTCCTCCTGGGGCTGCAACGGTGCTAGAACAGTGATAGCCCACCCATGATCAGGACGGTCCTGATGCTTTTCATAGTCACGAGAGCCACTCTCTCCTGAATAGAATACAGGGGGGGCAAAACCACAAGGCACTGCCCAATCCTTGGGTCTGCAGTTACACCTACGGCTTGTAAAATTTGAGGACTGCTGGATCTACAGCCAGGATTTATTGCCACTCTGCTGCGGAGGAGATTCCTTCAGCACAGCTCTTCAGGCCGTGCCTCTGAGTAAACTTTACCAGTGTTGCCTCAGGATTTAGTGAAGCACTTGAGCACGTGCTCAGTTACCTTAAATTAAATCTCATGCTTAGGTATGCTGCTGGATCTAGACCTGATGCCCTGCCTTGTGATTCCTCGGGTCCCACAGATTTCAGTGAAAGATAAGGACATTGAGCACCTCGGGAAATACATCATACCTCAAAGGCTTGGTCCCTGCATATGTAGTACTTGGTTCAGCTTCATCCTCATCAGCTGTTTGACTCTGGAGATGGAGGGTAGCGCTTCTTGGTGATGAAAAACAAGTTGAAGTGAGGCAGAAAAATCTGTGATAAATTAGTGTGGAAAGTGTTAATGCGGCCAAATGTCTGGGGTTTATTAGATTAGGGAAGTCAAACTAATTTTAAAATTATGCCTAGAGAGTGGGAAACTAAGTATCGTTAGCCATTTGTCTGACACAACAGAGAAGTCTTAATGGCTGTCATCTCAGCACATTAGGAAAACAGTGTCAAAGCTCTTGCTGACACGATGCTTTCTCAGGGATTATTAATTATATTGCATTATTAGCCAGCCACAGCATGGGGACATATTTCGGTTGTTAACTAAAGTGCAACGACCATTTAGCTAATAAGTATGACTCAGTCTTTTACATTTTCTTAATGATTAGCAACTTAGTAAAACTGTAACGCCGAGAGATAAAAATAATGATTCAACAAGCTGTGTCTCAAGAACAGTTTTTAACTGGAACTTGCATGTAGCAAGGACAGATAAAGTGTACAGTCCTAATTGCCAGCCTGATGTGACAAGACAAAAGTAAACACATCTGTAGATTTAAGCAACTCACATGACCCCTTCCTGCATCGTCATACATGGTAAAAATGCACTTGTGATCATTTAGCCCAGCATATCCGCTTAATCCTTCCACCGCAGCCCTGGCGAGGATGGGGCTTGCTGCAGCCTTCGCCAGCGCCGAGCTCTGCCCACCCTGTCTCAGGCTGCAGCCGTTAGCAGAATTGATTTGAAACATCCCAGGATGAGCAAAGCATCCTCTCCAGGGAAATACGCAAAGAAGTGAAATTATAATAGTAAAAAGCATGATGTGCAGTTGTGGCCCAGGAGGGTCGGAGAGGGTCCTTGGCAGGATGTCCCAGCCTGGAAGGAGAAGACTGACTTCTCTTGTATGTGGCAGCTGCTGCGAGGAAGCACAATCTGAAACTCAGGGCGCGTCTCATTAGCCCACAGAATTCACAGCATGCTGGCAGCATACCAGGGAAAAAATAATTATTGGCATGTGAAGTCTGCTAGCTCTGTGACTCCGGCTTCAAGCTACGTGGTCTTTACTGCAGCTTAGCCGAAAGCTTCTTAGAGGTGTGGGATGAAACAAGGAGAGAAAGCCTGATTAAGTATGCACACAGCTTTCAGCTGACAACCATTTTTACGGAGTGGTTTTACTTAAGCGTCTCTGAACCCCCAGGCAGATCTTCCGGGAAGTTCAGGAATATAGCTCTGGGTAATGTTGGTGTTCTGGGCTTTGTTAAACTAATGCATGTGCTACATTACAGTAATTGAATCAGACTTTTTATCATCATTCACTTCGTAACACACAGGAAAACAAAGACTCTGCTCAGAGTGTTGCTAAATAAATCACCCCTCACAGCTGAGTTACTGACAGTGTCACTGGCTGGTGCCCCTCAGGCAGTAGGATGAAGCTCAGCAGAAGTTTAGCAAAGCAGTTTTGGCAGCCTTTCTCATGTTAAACCACCCGTATGACCATTGTGTGGCTCAAGCTCGAGCTGTTCTGTTTGTACGGACCAGCCAGCTCACAAGGACCGAGCGGGGACATCCGGGACCCCAGTGCCAGCCCTCTCCCTGCCACTTTGCCTCTGCTCTCCCATCCTCCCGTTCCTGTCCTGGAGGGAGCCCAGCCTGGCTCTTCCCCCAGAGCATGGCCAAATCTGCCTCAAACCCCATCTCTCCCCAAATGCTCCTCCTGCCTAGAGAGGCCCCAGCACCAAGTTTTAAGCTGCACCAGCATCCGTGCAAGCAGAGGTGTGCTTTACGTTGGGGTTTTAGAGGCGGGCGGTGGGGACGGCTGGGGTTAGACACTGGCACACCTCCAGTGAGGGTTCATCCGGACGCAGAGCCGGCTCCCAGGGGCTCCAGGGCTGTCCATCCCCGGGACTGCTGCCTCCCAGCCCCGCAGTCTCACCTCCGGACCACGCATTTCAAAGGGATTTAGCTGAGGGCTTGCACAGCACTTACCACCTATGGAGAAAATGTGCCCTTTCAGGAAAATACCTCCCATCTGAAGCTGGAGGTATGTCTGAGTTGTACAGAGGGGGAAAAAAACCCAACAACGCAAGCCAACACATGCCATAGATGTTGTTCATTGTCACTTTTACGTAACAGACATAGATAACATTGCTGAAAGCAAGAACCCAGCTCTCTTTTTTCCTTTCTTTTACATTCAGACAATTCATTATAATATTTAGCTAACTGCAGCAGACACCATGGAGAGCTTCTGAGCCTGCCATGCTAGTCTTGCCCAGGGCGACCTGTTTGCAGCACACAGACTCTGACAGTTCAACCCAGAGCCTGCGCCCCAGCTCTGCTGCTCTCTTCTGTGCACTGCAGCCTGGGCCTTGGTTCCCACATGTCCAGCATGCCCCGTGTCAGGCCCAGGTCCCCCACTGCTGTAGCACATGACAGCATTGGCCCAGTTCTTCTCCAGTTAAATCCCAGCAGTCGCTCCAGGAAAGGCTTTGGTGCAATCTCATTGCTTCAGTGCACAGACCAGGGCTGGAGGCTTGTCCCAGTGGGCCTCCTGGCTACACTTCCAGTCAAGTTTGCCTGAGGGTCTTAAGAGAGTAAAGTCCACAAAGGAAGGAATTTCAGGCACATGGAAGGGAGCACGAGCCTTCCCTAAATCCAAACTCACAGCAGCAGCCTATGATCCTCCTTGGGCCATCTATTCTCATGCTTTTCGTTGTGTTTCATCCTCTGTTACATTATGGTCACTGCTTCACTGACAGTTGCGATGAGCTCGCAGTGACCGAGCAATGCTGGTGTGTCATCTCTAAATAAATAACGGGTTTCTATCCTGAGAAAGTTGCTAGAAAGTAGCCTGGTATCACAACAAGGAACGTGTAAATGTTAAAAGTCAAGCAGAGAGCAGGCTTTTACAATGATTCCAACATATCCCCCAAAAAGGAAGAAAGATTTTGTCACAGAGAAGTATCTTGTACAGAAGCAAAACGAACACAAATGAGGCTATAGAAACAACACAACCTCCTGCTTGCACGCTGTCTTGGCTGAAATACATCCAGCCAGCAAAACCGTAAGTGGTGCAAAGTGAGGGTGGGATCAGCAGGGCACCTTCCAGTTAACGCTGCAATACCCATTTCCCCTTTGGGTTGTCATTAATTGTTACGGTACGGGCAGCTCGAGGCCTTGGCTGACGCTGGAGCCGTGGGTCTAAGCATTGTGCAAAAGGAAGGGAAGGCAGACGCAGAGGGTGGGAAGGAGGAGCAGCGAGAGGAGGTGACCTGGAGGTGGTCACACCATGGGAGGGGTGGCAGCAGGACTCTGACCTGGGGCCTGGGAGTGCCCACGTCCATTGCGTGGTCAATGATGTGCCGTGTTTTGTGCTGCAGCAGGGATAAAGGAGGGAGGAAGGGCTTCCTAGGAGGAAAGAGGACGTAAATAGTCTGGCTGAAACCAAAGAAAAAAAATGCACATCAGCCCAGCCAGATCTTCTAAGATACTCCTAAGAAATGCTGTGACTTGAGAAATCTGTATGAGATTGGGCAGCATTTCCATAATTCATGGATAGCAAAGCGAGCGAGGTGCATCTCAACCAATTCAGGTGGGATCCACCTTCTTCCCCTGCACAGGCAACAGTTAGGGGGAGTTTGCTCAGTCTCTTTTCCTTAGCACTGTGGGTGATCAGTGCTACGTGCTGGTAGCAGAACTGCACTAGCAGTTGGTTTCTCAAGGCATCACATCACTCAGCAGAAGGAGGCAGCAAGCACGGCACAAAAAGGTGGAAACATGAGGCTGCAGCATCACCCAGCCGGTCTTTCCTTCATTCCAGCCGAGTGGCGACCCTGCTCAATGCAATGCTTTGCCAACTAGTAAGATCGCCGCCCCACCGGCCTCTTGCAGCGGGGCACGGAGACACACATATAACATATTCCTCCCGTCCTTTCCCCAGCTCTTCCTGCAGCCCAGCTGTACTGACTCTTTCAGAGTAAAATGCCAGGTTAGCGTCTGTGGCTCGGAGGTGTGAGCCGCAGCAGCGGTGGATGGGTCCTCCTGGTCTGCCAGCTGCAAGGTTTTTGTGAAATGAGACTTTTGCCCAACGTTCTTCCCATGGTGCCTGAAGGAGGTCCATGTGAGCAATATGTCCTTCCTTTCTGGGTGCATGGTGATGTCTATGCCTCCTCGCTGCCTCGCAGGTCTTCCAGCTCAGTCATGGCTTTGGCTGGGAGCCTCTTGTGGCGGAACACAGCTGCAATCTCCTCAAAGGACTTTCCTTTTGTCTCCGGTACTTTGAAGTACGCAAACAGAAAGAAGACTAGAAGCAGTGCTGCGAAGATCACAAACACGTACGGTCCGCACAGGTCCTGCAGTGGGGGAAGTGAGAACAGGGGATACCACCGTCAGCACCGCAGGGATGGCGTCCCATTCCTACCCTGGGCAGCTGGCGTGCCATGCAGGGCTTCGAGGTGGAGATCTGAGAGGCGCGTCCACATCCTGCTGAGCTGCTATGGGGGCCCAGCAGCGGGGTCGTGCCAGTCATGTATTTGTACAGTTTTAGAGGGATTTCTTACCGCTATGTACTGGAAACACATTCCCACGATGAAGTTGCAGGCCCAGTTGCAGAAGCCGGCGACAGCGATGGCAGCGGGGCGCGGGCCTTGGCTGAACAGTTCGGCTACAATAAACCAGGGGATAGGCCCGGGCCCGACTTCAAAGAAGATGACGAAGAGGAAGATCGCGACCATGCTGACATAGCTCATCCAGGCAAACTGGCTCTGCGAGAGGGTGCGCTCAGTGTTACAGTCCCAACATGACTGTCATTAATTATCACTAATTTTTTTAATCAAGTCTCTTTTTCAGAAATTTCTTTCTGTTCAGACAAGTGGGGACTGGACATACATAATTACAGCTCTAAACTCTTGTGCCGAGTGCTGGCTGGGCATGCGGTGCCAGCATTGCCGCTTGCAGAGGGCTGTTGGAGCTCACAGCTGTCAGCTCAGCTGTACCTTCGAGCCCTCTCCTTGCCTGCAGCATGGCCAGGAAGAGGCAAAATGGTGTTGTCTTTAATAACCAAGGTATTTGGTAAAGAAGGCCACCCCTTATTTTGTTCTACATCTTGACAGGCGCTTGTTACCAGTGGTTTGGACTGACTTTGATGGGGACTGGCTCCGTCCTCTTCCTGTTCCGCCCCATGTCTCACAGCCTGACCCCTCTCTTGGGTGGTGGGAGGAATAATTTCTCCCTTTTTCTATGACAAGATGCTAGTCTAGCATCCCTGCGTGAAGCCAGGGAGACACAGGTTGAGGGTTTAGGGCACACAGTGCATGCACCTGGTGATCCTCCCTGGGTTTTCTTAGCAGGCATTGGATTGTGCCATGGGAATAGCGCAGTTGCTGTGTAAGGAGCTGGGGGTGTCAGCAGGCTCAGAGAGGGGACAAGGGACACACGTCCTTGCTAGTAGCATTGCAGTATCTCAGGGGCCAAGGAATGCAGCATCCTCAGGCACTGCTGTAACCAGAGATGGTTCCAGCTACGGCTGCTTTGAACTGTCTCTTCTAAGGACAAGTGTTTTCTGAACTTCTTTGAGATGAAAATGCAAAACATTCACTTTAAAGGGTGGTTTGTCTTCTCTGGAGAAAAAATGGAGACAAATTCTTACCAGGAGCGCAAGTCCAACCGTCATGGCCACGGCGCTTATTAACATGCCCATCAAGCCAGCCAGGAACAGGGACCGCCTGCCCGCCTTCTCCACCAGGAAGACCTGTAGAAACACGTGCAGAAACACACTGCCGCTCTCAGGAGGTTCGATCAGGTCTGTTAGCAATGAGCAGCCTGTTACCACTACCACACCGCACTCCTGCCCTTCTGGCTCTCATGGTAGAGATTTATGTGCTGGTTTCCAAGTGTCAGAAACTCCGCCAGTGGCTGTTAGGGAGCCAGACTGAACAGTTGCCCTGCCAGGGGCAAGGCAAACCAATGTATGCTCAGAGCACATACTTTTCCAAGCTCTCTGGACTTCTCACTGCTCCTACACATGTATTGCTGACTACAGATTTTTTTTTTAATGAAGACTAAACTTACTAGGTCTATATTAGTTTGGAAGTAGCCTTCAAAATGTAGCATGATTCAAGTCACATCACGGGCCATTGCACCTTGCCTGTCCCAGGGCAGCAGCTGGAGTCAGGATTTTTCCTTCAACGGCTCCCAGATTCCTTTTGCTTCCCTCATAGCCCCAAGGCTTAGCTTGCTCCTTCTCAGCTCCTCTTGGTGGACTCCAGTCGTGTCACCCAACTTTCAACATCTAAGTCTGTGCCAATCACTTCACCCAGTGGGGAGCTGTAGGTAACTCCAGAGGACAGTGCATCTGGCCTGCCCAAAGATACTGTGCACTCGCCTCTGAGGCTGCCTGCTCCTTCCCCTCTGCTTGAAAGGACACCTTTGGCCATCAGCTCAACCTTTCCTGCCATTACAGCAAATGATTTGTGCTTCCAGGAGACCACCTCTTTTGCTGGAGGCAGTTCATCCTGCTAACTCTTGAAGTTGCAGAGGGCAAGCCTCTGTGCTCCCTTCTCCCCTTGCCAAGGTCCACCCTGCTGTCAGTGCTTCTGCCTTTTGATCGGGGTCTGTCATTTATTGACAGATGCAGGTAATTTGTAAATGCTCATGGCCAAAAGAAGCAAAGAGCAAACGCCCAAGGCTGCAAGTACCATAGATCTGGGGCAGAGACGGAAATGCAAGAGACCCTGTAAGCTGAAGAACAACCTCTTCCAGCCGCACACCTCCATGCCTTGTTTCACAATAAACACCATGGTTTCTCCTCTGCAAGGAATGTGTGATGGACTTCACAGGGTTCATCCCAAGAGCTCCTATCTCATGCACACTGGACTAAGATCTCTTAGAGCTGTGTATTTCTACCTTGCTAGTCCTGCTTCGTGGTGTGTAAAAGTCCTTTGCTCCCTAAGTGTCTCTAGGGATGTGAGGGAAATGGGCTTGGCATTTCCTGATCTTCCTACATTAATGGCCACATCAAAAAAATAATTGCCTGCTGATTGGAACTGTGTTAATACTCTCAGGAGAGAGACAAACGGAGGGAAAGGCTGTGAAAACGGAACCATCCGTTAATTGCTACAGAGCACTGCATAGATGCAATGACGATAGGTGCTAGATTACTTTTATTACTGGGGAATAGCCTTTGGATATCGCTCGTGCAGGTGCTGTGTACATACAGAACACAATTTGAAAGATAACAGGTAAGAGGGAGATTGTGAGCTGCTGACTTCCCCACCACAACCCCAATCCTCCGCCTGCTCCCCCGGGGGGACAGGACCTGCAGAATTTCACTCTCAAAGACAACTTCAATTTTGGGGGAAACGCTGAGCTACCAGAGCTTCCCTGCACATGCTGATGCAGTTTTCACTCATGAGGCGGTGCTCATTGATAGCAACGGGTTGTATTTCAAGGCTTGATTTTTCAAATGAGACTTGCCCAGGGAATGATTTTTCCCCTGAGTAAGGTGTGCAGGGTCAGCCCCAGCTCCAGGGTGATATTGTGCTTCAAAACCACATCGTGGCTTACTTGTTTTTGTAGTCTAGGGGGACAGGAATATTTACTTACGGAGATAACTGTGAAGACCGTGTTCACCACTCCAACGCCAATGGTTGCGTAAACCGGCTGGTCAACTCCAGCTCTCTCAAAAATGTTTGTAGAGTAGTAAAAGATCTATCAAAATACATTAGGAGGAAGGATTAGGCAACCGGGCCAGTGGAACGTTTTGTTCTCTTGAAGGAGGAGTTACACTTGCTTGGTTGAGATGTGAAGTAATTTAATTATTATTAGTTTTTCAACTTTTTAATGGCTGTTACAGTATTTAAAGCTGAAACTTTCAAAGGAGCCTGAGGGAGTTAAAAATCTCGTTGAACTTCCCCTCCTGAGCTACTACGTTTGCACATTTTAAACTGTTTCCTTCCGTGCAGTCCCATGTTTAATCTTGAAAGCCAGATCATTGGCACGGAGCACTGGAGACAAATACCTTAACAGGACCGAGTCTTACATGAATTTTAAAATATTCTCACTGCGTCGGAATGACTCAAATTGCTCCCTTGTCTCAAAGAAAAAAGGTGACTCCTATCTCATGGAAGTTAAGGGCAGGCGGTAAACGGGTGGCTGACCCCACGGCTGAGCACAGCATCGAGCTGGGGCAGCCAGGGTCCGTGGGGCCGCTCATTCCTGCAAGGCTGAGGATCCCTGCGTGCTGCTCCGCCTTGCGATGTGGAAATGCTCTTAGAGTTTTGAAAGGCGGTGGGACAGAGGCCTCTTTACCTTTGTAAGGTTGCCACCAGACTTTCAAAAACTTGACTCTTAGCCAATTTTGAAAAGGAGGCTCCATACTTCTAGATATAAGATGGTAATTCCTGGTATCCCAGGAGGTGCTGCAAAAACTGTTTAGCTAGAAATAGCTAAAAGATGGTGGTTCCTGGGGTGAGCAGGTAGTCATTAAAGAGAGCAAACTGCTGACGAACTCAGGTGTGAGAAGGATCACGGGAGAGCGCAGTGCGGACTCGCCACGCCAGCTGGTTTCATGCTGAACTGCCCCACGCCCTTCTCCCCTCCTGCCTTCCCACAGCCCGGCTCGGCGGGGAGGTCCGTGTTCAACACCAGTGGTGGTGGCCAAGGAGCCTACTCCAGTCACGGGAAAGAAAGCCTTCTCTTCACCACTACCTGGCTTGGATGGAGCCAGCATTGCCTTTTCACGCTCAATGTGGATTTCTTTCGAGGAGTTTTTGGGAGACTCACCGCGTTGATTCCTGAGAACTGCTGAGATATCTGCACCATCAGCGCCACGACGACAGCATGCCTATACTTTGAAGAGGTGAAAAGCTGCCTTATGGAGACTTTCTTTTCACTAGAAGCTTCTTGCTTTTCTTTTTCCATCTCGGCAATCTCTTTCATCGGGTCACAGTTTCCTCTGAGCCTTTTCAAACCTGAAGGAAAAGAAGATCGACATTTTATTTTCAATGGTAGATAAGGAGTGGGTTAAGGACAAGAATCTCTCTAGCCAAAACTCAGGGTAAACCAACCACATGGACAGTAGTGTCCTCTTGCTCTGAGGACTCCTATGGCACATCAAGCCCCAAAAGTGTCTGCTTGACAAGGGGCAGCTACACATTAGTTCTGCAAAAGCTCTGAGATGCCATGCTCAAGCCTCATCCCTTAGCAATGCTTATTAGTCCCGTGCAAACATATCTCAATAGTTTCTGGCCCAGAGCTAATTTATACTTCAGCAGCTCATAACTTGTCACCTCAGTTTCAGCTGTGTCCTACCATTTACTGCTCTTACTCTTTGTAGAGACAGCTGGGGCCAGCTAAGGAGACCCACGCTGGATGATGTATAAGTGGTTGCAGTAAGCACTGTGGATTTGCAAATAGCACCAAGGGTGGAGAGATCAGCTGTCCCCCAGAAGATGGCATTTTGACCCCTGGTTGAAATCCCTTCTAACTGAATGGAGTTTTTGGGGCCGGCATCTGCTAGGTGCGATCTCTCTGACGGAAAAGAGTAACACGCTAAGGCTCACACCACCCGCAGCGATATACAAGCAAGCGTGCCTTAGTGACTCTATGCAAGTGTCTAAAATACCACGTGCAAATGTGCTGCGTGGGATGGAGCAACTCTTCCCAGTTACATGTGTGAGCCCTCAGCCGGGCTTTTCCTCCTGTGTTTAATACTATGTATAGTATAGAAACAAATCCAGAGGAGCCCAGAATGTGTGTCTTTCTTACTTTTTTTAGCTTCTTCTACCTTCCCCAGTTTGATGTAAAGGTATCGGGGGCTCTCGGGGCACAGTAAGAGCAGGAAGAACTGCAGGAGGGCAGCCACACCAGACAGTCCAAGGAGCAGGGGCCACATCTCGTCGTTGCCCAGGAGAAAGTCGAGTCCAAGGACCTGGAATAATTGAGGCGTGTGTGAATTGCTTATTTTGCACCCTAGAAAAAGAAAGCGATTGACCACTATGGCATTTTGAAGCGACAACCTGGAAGAAAACTAGAAGCAAATACCAGTTCTCAGTCCTAGCGATTTGATTTCTTTAGTTGTGATGCAGAGTTACATGGAGGGAACGAACAGATGGCGTAAAATGTCTTGAGCAAGACTTCGGCTTATGGGTGCTGCGGGACAAACCTCTGCAAGCCTGTTCCCCACCCTGGGGTGACTGGGTCCTCCTTGGGACATGCCACCGGCTGGGGGCCTGTGCCTGGCCGGAACTACTGCATAAACAGCTCAGCAAATACAGGCGTGCTGATGATATGTTTTGTCCTCAGACCTTGCTGTCCCGGGTTTTTAGGGTATGGGTTTTTGTGGGTGTATGCATCCTAAGCAGCTCCACAAAGGTGCGGAGCTTGGAGGGAGGTCCATGCAGCACGGGGTGCCCAGCTGCCTGGCTGCTAACCAGCACAGTCTGAGCACCGGGGCCGCAGCGCAGCGCGAGGCTCAGCAAATAGGCCAACTTGAGCTTTGCTTCAGCGTGATTATGGCATTGAAGAAGGTGCTCCTGGAGAGTTTTTAGTAATTGCAACCTCTTTCCTTCCACAATTTGCAAAGCGGTTTTTGTATTCCCACAGCCAGTGAAGCCAGCAGGACCTACCTTGCAAGGCTTTTTTGCCCGTGGTCTGTCCATAGTCTTTGGCTAAGTCAGATTAGATAAGCTTTGTGGTTACATTAAGTTTTTCTGGATGCGTTGGTTCTTGGTATGTTTATGTGCCAGCCTGTCACGTAGCTGCGGCTCCTGCCATGGTGAGAAATGCTGATGGAGATGTTGGACTCCCTGCTTCTTGATGAAGCCATTTTTGAGTACCTGAATATCAGGGATCTCATGTTCAGGATCCAGACTGACTCTGATGAGATGCGTACAAAAACTTCGCAGTGGAGGGGAGAAATTCTTTGCAGAAGTACTTTTTATTTCATGAGAAACCATCTTTGTTAAGGACACCTCTGACTGAAGGAAGGAATTTAACCCCATTAGAGCAGGTTGCTTCCCACTCTCCTTCAGTTTTGGGGTGGAATGATGAGTGATACCCCAGCATATCACTGGGGTATCCCTAATCTCTGAAAAACTGTCTCCGGACTCGCGTGCTTTCCTTCTTACCTGACTGATGAGGATACCCGTGACGATAGCAAGCTGATGCAACGTCCCCAGCGCTCCTCGAAGGGCCGTGGGAGAGACCTCGCTGACGTACATGGGCACGAGTCCGGAGGAGAGCCCTGCACCGAGCACAGGCAGGCATCACCTCTTCTAGACCACGGCTCGGCAACCAGCAGAAACTGCTTCCCAAATGGGAAAGGAGGATGGAACCCCTGTGCTGCATCCCACATCCCACCAAGTCCCTTGTGCCTGGTTGGGGATCCCCTGCACCCTGCAAATGTGCTTGGATGTCCATGGATTCAGAGCCCCGAGCCGGGAAGACTTTACACTTGAACACCTACACATGAGCGTGGAGCAAAGATTGCCTGCTGAGAGAAGTTATCACAGAGCAAAGAGCTTTCTTAAAACTTGCCTTGAACCTTCAGAGCAGAGTGTTGTATTTGCATACCAGGAACAGTGATAACGAGCTGTTATTTCTAAGCTAATTCTTATGTAATTCCATATTATTTGCCTACTATCTTATCCTCTATATGTACAGTGCTCCTGTACTATCTGCTAGATAGTACTGTTGTCTAGGGAACCTGTTAAACAGCATAGCTAATAACATACAACAGCCACCAGCAAGATCGACTCTTGAGATATAGAGGGACTCGCTCCTTTCTAGGATACATAAAATAAACCGATTTCATGCTAGAACCAACCCAAATACTGCTGGGAAAGATCCTGGATTGAGACGGACAGACACAGCCGGAAGAGGGAAACTCCCATCCGTGAAACCGCTTTTGAACTGAAAACCCAAAGATTTAATAATACAAGAAACTCGTAACTGCAGCCTCGGGGCAATGCAGCACCCACACCCTGCTAACGGACAGGTGACCCTGCCTGGACTCACCGCAGTACAGCCCCGTGACCGCTCTCCCGGCGATGATGAGCATGTGAGACGGCCCGAATTTCGCCAGCCCCATGAGGAGGTTCCCAGCGATGGAGAGGACATTCACCACCAGCATGGCTTTCACCCTGCAAGGCAGCCGCAGCACAGCTCTTTCCAGCACCTCTCTCAGCCAAAGCAGCCATCGCGACATACAATCAGAGTGATTAAGTGACTTAGTCAGCACTACAGGGGAAAAAATAATGATCGTAGGCACTGAAAAATGTCAGACAGAGGTGCGGTCAGAGTAGCTATAAGTATGGTATACATGCTGTGCAAACGCTGTTCAGGCGCCCTCCGGTCCCTTTTGCTATGGAAAGGAAGGGGGGCATTCGGAAGTCAGTCGAGGCTGCTCATCAGCTGCTTCTCTGAAGTGCTAAAAGTTGCAATAAAACATCTGATTTGTAATCGAGGATTTTAATAAGCCAGACCTCTGTGATGGCTGGAGCAGTGTTTTGGAGGTTTGAGGGTTTTATTTTAATTAAATTGGGGAAAACAACACAAACTATATTTCTATAGGGAGGAAATGGTTCTGTGGGGGAAAAATCAAACAAAAAAGCTGGAGATGTAGCAGGCAAGTCATAGCACACAGGGTCCTCTCACCTCCCAAGCCGGTCGCCGATCCAGCCCACGGTGAAGGAGGAGACCATGCCGCCGACGGCGAACATGGAGACGGAGAGGGACCAGTACATGGTGAGGATGTATGGGGAGGTGGCGAGGTCCTCACCGGGGTTGGCCAGGGGTGCGAGCGTGCCCTCAGTGCTGCCCCAAGGCTCCGTTCTGGGGACGGGGATGGTGCCATCCTCCCCGGAGGCATTGGTGGCACGTCTGTCCAGGGGGGCGAAGCCCAACACACGCCCATAGTGGGCTTCTATCACCTGTGACCAGCAAAGAGGAAAAACGCCATTGGCTCAAACAACCCCTAACCCATTTTGGGTTTCTTTCTGCCCCAGGAAGAGATTTTAATCACAGGCTCCTCAGGGGTGAACCCTTGGGGTCCCCCACAGCTCCTCAGCACCCAGACCCCCAGTGGTGAGGGACCGCGAGGGCAGGCGCGGAGCATCTGTCCTCGTCCAACGCTGCCTCCCGGGACCAGGGTGAGCATGGTGTCTGGATTCGGCACCCGCGTTGCAGTGAGGACAGCACCGTGCTGTGCGGAGCCCCGCTCCTTTCACTGCAGGGGTGGCAGCGGGAGGTCCTCACTGTTGTCTCGCCCCGCTGCCTTAGCGGCGGGGGGGCTTTGTACTGCGGGAGATAGCACCCAGGAAGGGGCAGAGCCCTCCTGAGGGCTTCTGCAAGCGACAAACCAGCCCTGGCTGCCCTGAAGCCTTCGTCCCTTGGCCGTGCATGGCTTGAGGGGCTCGGCTTACCTTTTGGGGGGCGTTAATGACACCCAGGCTGTAGCCATACTGGAAGAAGCCCAACACCGCAGTGAAGACAGAGAGGACCAGCGTTCCTGTGAGGTGCTGGGGGAGGAAGCAGACAACAGCCTCATCCCGCTGACCTAGACTCGCCCAAACTCGGGGGGCTGTGCCCCATCCCTGCCCCAAGGAACCCCACACCCCCACTGGCCGGGACAGCAGCACCCAGGGCTGCCGCTGCAGCAGCACGGGGGCTTTGGCTGGCTCGAAATGAGAAGGGAAAGCCCCTGGGGGTGGGCAGGATCAGGCCCCTGGGGCAGAGTGGCATTGCCCCGCGAACAGCAATCCATGCTGGGGCTCTCCCTGCTGTGCTGCCAGTCCTCACCCCGCTGCTCGCAATGAGTGGGGGCTCTGCCCGGCATGGCAGCGCAGGCAGCAGCAGCAACGTGCCCTGCCTTGTCTCCAGTGCACGGGCGGCAACGTCACCGAAGCAGAACAGCTAGGGAAAAAATTTACCAAAACTGGTTTTCAGTAGTGCTGTTCTAACTATTATTTCCTGCCACCACAGTTAAAATTGTCCTATGAACTGATGGAGCTCTTAAAAATAAAAAATAATCCCTTGGCCCCTTTGCCCCTGCGCTCAGTAGGCAGACATCAAAGAGAAATTTGTTAGGGAAGGGGATAATTTTTTTTGTGTGGTTTTGGTCTTGGCAAGCAATAAATGCTGTTGCTCAGTGCTGGGCTCCTGCAGAAATTCTAATGCAAAAATACCACCGAGCCATAGTTACCTTCTCTGCTTGCATTTTGTTTTTCTTGTCCATCCCGCAGCTCCTCTGCTGTCCTTCCGGGAGCGGTGACTGTCCTGGGCTGCGGAGCAAGGTGGGAGCTTGGGCAGCAGGGCTGGGATGAAGGCAAGAGGGATCAGCGAAACTGGCCGGTGCTCCCAGAGATGGGACTATATCAACTCTGGAGTTAATGAGAAACCCAAGCCTTCCAGTTTATTTGGCCACCACTCGGCTCAGAGCAGCCGCTGCCAATTGCGTGTATTTGAGGGGACAAATGAAACGATGGGAGACCCGCAAAAACACGGAGTGGACCTGGGAAATTCAAACAATCCGGCTGAAAGGCTGATCTGGGGCTGGCCCTCGGTTGAACAGTCCGCGAAGTGCCGTGCCAGGGACCTCGGACCACGCTGCAATCTGTCTCGAGATCTTCAACACCTTTGGTGGCTTCTGTGCTGGGTTTGCGTGCTACGCTACAAACCCCTTGCTGAATTAGCAAGGAGAAACCTTTCTTCTCGCGTTTGTGGCAAAGAAGCTAGAAAATGAGTGTTTTGTTTAGATAGCACTTGGCACCTACTTTAAAATATGTTTGTGTATATAACACACAGAGCCTCATGTACAGAAATACAGATGCGTACAGGTCTCTCTCTATATGTACATATGCACCCAGCCCCCTCAACCCGTAGCTGTAATGGTAGCCCACACCTCTGCACGTGCCTCCTGAGCACTCAGAGGAGACAGCTGTATGTGTATATGGAGATACGACACAGCAAAATTACCCAGAATATCACAAGAACATACATTTTCGTTAAAAAGCCCACAACGGCGTGAACGCTGAGCCTTTCAGCACCACCAGCTGATCGCTGCGCTGTGAAATATTGCCGATGCTGGCAACTATTGCCGATGCTGGCAACTATTGCCGATGCCAGCAACTATTGCCGATGCTATCAAATACTGCTGATGCTGCCAAACGTCGCAGCTTGGCTCGGCTCACTCGGTAGTCATGAACTTTGCACATTGCTGCAAAGCTGGTCCAAGCCGGTCTCGCTCGGGCTTTGCTGTCCTTGACATCGTCAGCAACAGGAGCTGCAGGGCCAGGGCGGATGGTGGCATCCATGGCGGACATGCCAAAGTCTGAATCAGCCGAGAAGGTGATTAATGCTAATTAATGCCATTACATTCCAGATAAGCAAGCCCCGGATGGGTCCGGCAGCCAAGTTACATCATCGCTGGATGATGCTCTCAGTCAGCCGTTCGTCACATGGGCACAAAATGTACTTTCTACAGAGGAAGAGAGAGAAAAAAAAAAGATGAGCGTAAGACCACTAATCTTTGCACTGGTCTCCTCCAGTAAAGTAAAACTTTAACTGGAGGAGAAAAGTTCATTGCATTAATGCAGGCATTGATTCCAGCTGCAGCACCTGCATTCCCCTCTTGGGCTGGCATAGCCGCAAGGGGGAGGGCCACGAGGCTGAGCTTTTTGAAGTTTTTCTCCAATATTTGTCCTTCCAGCTGAGATCTTTGCCCATCGCGTTTGTTTGCTCGCTGTGTGTGGATACCCAGGCATTTACAAGCACCATTTCTTTGCATTGCGGTTAAAGGCCTCTGCGTGGGGGGCTGGCAGGATTAGACAATTAACAGGCTGCTCAAGTTTAAGTCAGGAAAGAAATGAGAGCCCTGACTCAATATCCCAAACTGAAACTCTCAGGCACTGTGAAACTCCTGGCCAGGACCGACGTTCTCCTCGGGGACCCCCATCCCATTGCAGGCACCTGGCTGAGGGAGGATGATGCTTTTCCCCCCTGCTCTTCCCAGCCTGCTGCAGGCAGTCTGAGGGGGCGAAGACCATCTACATACGGAAAGGAGCGCGCAGGTGGCCTTTCCATGGCTTGTAGCCTGTCGTGGCCTCCCCGCTGTTCCTTACAGAGCAGAACCCTCCCTTAATCCGGCTTCCCACGGAAGGGTGCGGAGCAGCTGGGGCAGTGGTGGGGAGGCGTGAGCGAGCATCTGTCACCTCCCCAGGAGCGGCCCGCGACTTCCATGGAAACCTTGGATGCCAAAGGCTGGAAGCCCCATGGCCACGCACCTCCCTTGGCCACCGGCCTCCCTCGGCCAGTTCTGCTGGCAAAAGGCATGAAGTTATCCCGGGGGCCTCCCATCCCTTCCCAGCCCCTCTTACCCTCCCCGCTGTGCTGGATGCTGCGAGCCAGTGCCCAGGGCTGCCTTGACACTTGTGTATGGCCCCCAGCTGATGGCACTCCTCCAGAGCCTTGGCCCCGGGTGGTTTAAGCATGTATTTAGCTCTCAGTGGCACTGAGTCAAGCCCGTTTTCCCGAACAGGGGTCTGGATGTGGACATCAGCAGAGGCCAGCTGGTCCCAGGGCCCATGGATGGGAAAGGTCGGTGTGTGAA
Source organism: Steatornis caripensis (assembly GCA_013398225.1). NCBI lineage: Eukaryota > Metazoa > Chordata > Aves > Caprimulgiformes > Steatornithidae > Steatornis > Steatornis caripensis. The sequence continues at coordinate 63,971 of VZSC01009638.1, forward strand.
TCTGCCTCTGGCTGCAGTCGCTTCCCAAAGGGGCTGTCAGAGCATCGTACTGTGACTGTTAGCTTGGAAAACCGAAGCACAACGCTCCTATGTGCTAGAGCACCAGGCCTGGCTCCACTGGGATGAATGGTCAGCCCATCAAACCTCTTGCATGTTTGACAGTCGGTTGTGGGACCGCAGGCTGTAGGGTGCAGACATCAGCACAGTGCAGCTCAGGAGCAATATCAACCCGTCCCACGGCTGGCAGCCTCACCAGGCAGCAGTTAAGTGATTTGACCAAGGACACAGAGATCAAAGGGGAGGTGGCATCTTCCCTGCGGCGCCAGCCCTGCCGTCCTCAGCCTTGATGCTGGGGACCCTAGGTTTGCCAGTCTGGGGCTTGTTTGTCCTTACTCTTGTCCGTGTTCAGATGATCTTTGAATACGTCTGAGGGTGACAAGAGCATGTGTACGTCATACAGGACCCTCAGCACCCATTTACAGCAGCCCAGCCGCACCTCGTGTGCTTGCGGGAGCTGCCCGTCCCAGCCGCAGCAGCCACGCGGCTGCCCACCATGCTGACGCCAGCTGAGCTGCTCACGTTGGCAACCGGTTCCTACCGATGCTGGGAAAAAACCAAACGCTACACTGGAGGGGCTTGGAGGCGATCAGAGCGTTTGGTCAGCTCAGGTGCTGCCTTGCACAGGCAAGTACTCACGGGCCTCTCCTTGTTAGGGCAAAGGGAGCAGCTCGGATGGATTCATCCCACAGTTATTCAGGGAACGTGGTGTGATGCGGGGGTGAAACACGCAGATGACAAACACGGGTGTCCACGCATGTGGCTGAGCACTGCCGTGGGTCCAGACTGAGGACATCACTGCTGTTCCAGGCAAAGTGCTGCAGAAATACCAGTTTCACCCTTTTCAGGACAGCAGCACACACTGCACCCCTGGTTCGCGCTTTGGCCAGTGCCGTAGCGGGTTGTGGCTTTTCTCCAGGGCTCCCAGCAAGAAGCTGCTCCAAACTGCTCTCCTATCTTCTCATTGCCTGAGAGCGCGAAACAGGTGAATGCCAGGAATCCCAAACGGCATCCAGCCCCTTACCCTGAGTGACCCCACCTTGCAGCACGAATCTTCATGTTTCGTGTTGGGCATCACTTACATTGTTTGCAAACACCAGTGCCTGCATTACTGCAGGTGCTTTATTTTAATAATAAAGTGTAAGAACTTACTGACTACTATACGTTGTGTCTGCTGTAATTGGTGTTGTTGCTAAATGTAATGATAAAAGCAACGGGTTGAAGTTTATGGTCAGGCTTTGCTTTTAAACAGTTAATCATGCTGTCACATCAGTGAAAGGAATTTAAAGATCCCGTAAGGACAGCTGGCTGTCTCTGCGGCTGGGGTAATCTGCGCACCCGCTTTACTGCCTCTGGGTCATTCAGAGGAAGCTTCGATGATTAAAGAAAAGGAAAAAAACCGCCCATAAATGGAAACAAAAAAAAAAAAAAGGAAGATCCAGACCATAAGGTAAGACCAGGCTGCCGAGGCACATCAGAAGCTGGCACAAATGTTCCTCCTGTCTCTCTACGCACAGCAGTGCTGGGGCCACCCGTGGGACAGGGGCTGACAAAACACATTTGAGAGGGAGAATTCGGTGCATTTACGGGCACAGTTGTAAAGAAATTGGTGTGTTGGCCTTGTACCCTTCCAGCAAAACCCAGTGGCATTAAACCAGGGGAGTTTAATGGGGCCCTTCCCACCCCCCAGCTCTGGGTGGTGCAGCATCTCCCAGACAAGAAAAATCAGGCAGCAAAGCCAGCAAAGCCCTTCTGCAGTAGGTCACGACAGGTAAGAGGAGCAGCAGCAGCTCGGCAGCGGTACGCAGGGCAGTAAAGAGATGCCACAGGCAGTCGTGACAGGCATCCTACGCCTTGAACCGCGTCCTTATTGCCGAGAACACCTCTGCTGGATTTCCTTGGAGGAGCCGTGCCCCAGGTGGGTGGTTTCCCGTTCTGGGCACAGGCGTGGCAACGGCACAGAGCTCCGCTCCACACCTTCCCAACAGGCAGATTCAGTCCCCGCAGCTGCTCACTGCTGGCCCGTGTGATGCTCATGCCGGCCCCGAGAACGCAGCGTCACCACACAAATTGTCACATGAGCAAAACCCTCCATGGCGTGGGCTCAGGTCGAGGTAAGGAATTGCAGCACAACTTCAACCAGTTGTAGCAACCAGCCCAGCTCCAGGGCCGGGGTCACCTCAAACATCCACTTTCTGTCCCAAAATACGTAACACGATCAACTCCCAAACCGTCTCACGATGAGAAAAATGCCATTTGACAATCGGTCTGAAACAGGTTTGAAAACCCTTTCAGTTCCCATGAGCAGCTGCTACAGCCTTACCTCTGAGCATCCTTTACCTCGGGAATGGTACCCAGCGTCTCCCCGGTGTCTGCGGCGTGCTGGGTGTAACCCTGTGGCCGAGCACGGCCTCGCGCCAGCTCTGGGGCTCTTCTTTCATTTACCACGGAGGCTATGACTCGTCCCTGAAGTTCATGCAATATTTCACAGCAACTCTGTAAATAACTGAATCTGCAACACGCTCAAGTGACTCCTGCAGGCACAGACATTATTTCTCTTTTTCCTCCCGCAGCACTGCTCAGCTCAACAAGTAAGGTTCCTTTCCCGGGTAAAAACTCCGAGAAAGAGTGTTTTTAAAGGAGCCCAAGTTTTATTTCTTTAAACACTACAATTAAGTAGTTTCTGGTAGCACCGATCGACCACAAGCTCATTTTACTGACAACAAAAGACAAGCAAATCAACTCTAGGAGTATTGGGAACGCATGTCTTTATAATAATCGTGGGTTAATTTCATAGAAGAGCCCAAGTTTTCAGGTGGCGATGGTCTGTCGGGACACCCCGTGGCCGCTGCTCGCTGCCAGGCAGCATCGCAGGGGACACGCCCCGTGCCCCCGCACTCATCCTGCCCAAAACTGCCGCTTTCCCAAGACCCTCCAGGCAAAGGGCATCGCAACTCGGAGCCCTGAAAAGCCACTTTGCCTCCACGACCTACAAACAATTAACACCCCAGGTTTTATTTACAAAAATATGAAAGGCATGGGTTAATGTTGAAGTTTTGTGTTTTATTGACACCAGAAATGCCTTTGCTTTATGGTAGGTCCATGTACACCCTCCGCAAGAAAACTGCGTTAATATTGGTTTCTTATGCTTTTTGTTTCAAATGACTCTCTGGTTTTAAAAAACACATTCATGAACTACCGTATGTTTAAACACGACTCCCTTCTGTTTCGTCATTGTACCCAAAACCACACAATAACAACACAAAAAAAAAATCATTCAAAGCTGTGTATTTGTCACTTCAAGGGGGACAAAAAACCCCAACGAACCAGTTACCAGTTTGCAACATAATAAAAAGCTCTGGGCTTTATTTTATTTGTATTTTAACTACAGTGAAAATATAAAGAGCTCGTGGCAATCAGTGTCTGCGATGGAACTTGCACGGGGTTGTAATTCCAGCATCGCGGTGTTACGGCCATCACTACGCTTCGTAGGGTGCTGAGCCACGCGCAGGGCAGGCTGCTCCTTTGTGGGGCTGCACCGGACCAGCGGGAAGGTGCCCGGTGGGTGAAGACAACACCTGCAAAGCACCTCTCTCCCGCGCTCCTCCAGACATCGTGCCCTGCCAGGAGTCCCACCGCAGGCAGTCCCTGCCGGTACCGAACGGCGATGTCCTGCCTGCGCGGGTACCGCTGCCGCGCAGCCCTGCCCGTGGGATGCTTCAGGCAACGGTGGCCCGGCCCGGCCCATCCCCACCAACCCGTATCATCTCTTACCCTTGATAAAGATTCAAGTTTGACCAAGTCCTGTTGATTTAATCATTTTTTAATAAAGCCATCGTTACTGAGTACACCAAGATTGCCAGTTAAGCTCTCTATATGTCGCTGGAGGTAACAGCGCTGTGATCGACAGCGGAACGGAAAAAAAAAAAAACCCCAAACAAACCGAACCAAAAAACAAACCCCAACCGAAACGAGGTAGGTTAAAACCAGCAACACAGACCTTGTTATGCGACACCCCAACACCACAGGCGGCCATGCTTGCAGCTACTGAGAAAGAAAACCCCGGGTACGCACCGAAAACGGAAATCAACTGAGCAGAGTTTATAAGGACACGATTCAACCCGAACTAAACACACACACACGGTTCGGCACGGATGTTGTCTTTCACTGTATGTTGGGTAATTCCTAGGGAGTGGAGGGGGCAGAAAACGAGTAGAGATTCAGACCCTCGGCCGAAGAAACGACACACACATATATATTTTTTTAAGCTCTTTACAAGCCCAATCCAGCAACGAGGGGGAAGGGCAGCTCGTTTCGTCACCCCCTGTCCCCGCGCCGGCTGCCTCCGCACGCCAGTGCCCAGCTCCAGGCTCAGAGGGGACGAGCGCCCACAGCTCGCGCTGGCTTCGGCATCGGGGTCCGGCACCTGCGGCATCCCGGGAGCCATCTGCAGCCGCAAATCCCGCCTCGGAGGCGAGCGCGGGGCTCCTCCGACCGCTCCGCCGTCCTCTCCTCCTCCGATCCCCCGTCCCGGTGCCGGTGGCCAAGCCCCCGGGGGCTGGCGGGCACCTCCGGCGCAACAACAAATGGCACCTCTGTCCCTATCAAGACACACCATTATGTGAAGATCCATATAGAAATATGGATTGACAGACTTGACAAAAATGGTAGCTGATTTTTATTAGTCTAAGGCTAGTAGTTTAGCCATTTTAAATCCATTTCCCAAAAGAAGGGAAAAAAACCTATTATTTTTTCTCTTCTTTAAAAATCCGTTAAGCCGTTGCTGCCAAAAGCAACATGTAAATGTTGGTGAAGGCAAAAGATTTCTAAAATTACCCAGCTATATGGTTATGGCCTTCATCACAAAGATAAAAGGTACATTTATTGTGCTGTCTCTCACCAGATTTAATTGGTAACTTTACAACATACTATATATTTGATGCTAGCAGGCAGACAGAATTAAAAACAGACTTTTTGACACTGTTTCTTTCCCCGTTCTTACAAAGTAGGGGACAAAGAAAAAGTAAAATTAAAAAAAAAAAAAAAAAAAGGAAAACTCATAACCCACTATAACACAGCGTAATCAGGAGACCTCGGGGGGGTCCAAGCGCAAAAGTCCATCCCTGCCCGCAGCCCCCGCCCCAGGGCTGACGGCGCCGGGGGAGCGTGGGGAGCGGTGTCCCTCGGTGCCCTCCGCATCCGCCTCTACAGTGTTAGTCCTCGTGTTTAACGTCCTTTAAATTAGAAATAATGCCATGGCGGTGAGTGCCAAGTGCTCCTCTGTTACCAGTTCATCATGGAGTTTCTGTTGAGGGTCATGAAAAACACTTGGCTGCTTCCTCCGGATCTCACTGATGCAAAAAATACCTGTTTTGAAGCAAAAAAACCCTTATTAATAATTTTTATTATTATAAAAAGTGTGTCAATTGTCTTGGTGAGTGAGGAAAGCAGGAGCTGCCCCACAGCCCGTGGCTTCCCCTGCCTAAACCTCCCCCCCCGCTCCTTTTCTCCAGCTGACAGCAGAAATTTTACACAGACCTGTTGCCTGGTTCTCAGTTTTCTGCAGAGCTCAGGGGCTGGAGCCAACCCCTGCCAGACTTGGATCAAATTGAATCACTTATTAGTAAACACAGTAATAAAACCTCCCTCGCTATCACTACCAAAGAGAGCAAGGTTTGGAGCGCCTTAAAAATACCGAGTTTATCACATCTTATTGCCACAGCACCATTTATGACGCAATATTAAGAAGGCTGCTGTCAGTAGTTTGGATCTTGCTAAACGTTAACCGTTTGGGTCAACATCTGCCTCGGCTTGAAATGGTTTTCTTTGGAAAAGTTCGTCCTGGTATTCCAGCTCTTCCCGAAAGCTAAGCTCAGGTAAACTACTTTCCTTCAAGAGCTCAAAGCACAGAAATGTACCGGGACTCTGTACGAAGAACAGAATTTTTCGTGCTTCTGTCAGGATCCACCGGCATTTGACTCCAACGGAAGTCTTAGAAAATAAATAAGGTATAATTTGCAGATACTGAAGGGGACAATCTGAAGCCTCTGTCCCTTTCTAAAGCCAAAAAAAATATTCAATCTTCACACAACTTTAATCACTAACCATTTCTCCAGAAACATCTGCATTTAGTGTTTCAAACCCATCAGTGATCAGTTGGTTCCAGTATTTTAGAAAGACTGAGGGTTTTTTTTCCCAGTTTTCTTAGAAAAGGAAAGAAAATCAATAGGAGCAAACCAGAAGAACAACCCTTTAAAAAACCAGTACAAAATCTGCAGAGTCAAGTACTCAAAAGTTAGAAAAAAAGCAAACTAGGGGTATTTTGGCAACTTAAATACAGCTCCTCGGGCAGCTTCCCACGGTACACTCAACTGCAAGGTTAGGATACGTTATTTCTGCAGAGCTCCAGCCTAACTCCCGGCAACAGACAGGGCAGTGCTCGACTAATGAGCAGCTGTTCGCTGAACTGATCGCGGCCTCAAACCTTATTTATTGCACGCTATTAAACCCTGCTCTGGGGACGGAGCCACCAGTTTCTTCACGTGTTTGGTGATCGTGCTCATTACGACAGAACTCCCTGCTGCATGGTCCTGACTTATCTCAGTGAACCCTTGTGAGATGAGGAAATACCAACAGCAGAAACAGACCTTGGCATTCAACCATCTTCCATTCCTTTTCCTCCAGCGATTTCTCCTTCCCTCATTCCCTGCACTCCTTGCCCATCAGCAACACCCATGGCAGGGGCCACCTCCACGACAGCCGCATGCCCCATGCAACTCTGGTGCTCCCCCCTCCCTGAGCAGTATTTGTCAATGCTGTCCATAGGAAAAGATGGGGCTCCACGGAGAAAATAAGTTTTCAGATCACAAAACCAAAACCGCATCAAAATGTTTCTGCACCAGAGCTCAAATCAGGGTCACTTACACACCCTTAGTGCTGCCATTTCTCAGCTTTAGCAGAGTTTACCCGGCAGCCTCAAGAGTCAATGTTCAGACGCAAGATGTGGGAGAAAGTCAAGCCAAGGCAACGGCAGATCTCAGCTTAAGGTGGAAGAGACCTTGCAGATCTTTCCCACCACAGGCTGAGGTCTGCATCCACTGGAGAGAAGTAACTGGGAGTGGGTTTACGGGCACTGCTTATTAAACAAGACCTTCAGATTCATTATTAACCTCAAGATAAACCAGACCTGAAGTCTCAAAGTAGCCGGCTGTAGCTTAAAGCACGGATACAAGCTTTGAAGTGGACTTACCTTATCATTTCTTTCACATAGAAACTTTAACCTTTGAGCTCGCTTGTGCATAAATACTCCATCCAAATGTCCCGTCTCCACTGACCGGATTTCGATAGCTTTCTCTCCCCAGCCCATTATTTGATTGGAATGAATGTAGGCTGTCAAAAGGAAGCGTTTGGCAGGTGTCACAACACGCATCGAAGCTAAATTATTACGCAACGGGCAGAAGAACTCGCATCGGCTGCTGTTCAAAGCCTACGTAGATCAATGGCAGGGCTCTGACTGCTGGAGGCACAGATGGCCAGGCACGTGCCCACAGCGACAGGAGCCTTTACTGTGCATTTTTCATCCAGGAATTTAAAAAGAAGTATCACTTCTTCTGCTTTCTGCGGGTGAGGAGCTGGGCAGTGGCTTGCCTGCACAGGTCGTGGAGCTGAGCAACGGCAGAGCCAGAAGAGCAACCCAAGTGCTCCCAGCTGCACACCCAGCCCCTCCTCCCCTTGACACAGTATCCCACCAATGCAACAGCTTATACTCAAGATAAACCAGAGCTCGAGTCTTCAAGAAGTCACTTGCTCTTATTGCACAGGACCAAATTGTAGAAATTTAGCAACGGCACCCCTTCTCTGGCTGAGAGCGCTCTCCTTTGATAAACAAGAGCCCAAATGACTCCATCTCAGCATCCTCGACTCCTCGTCTTACTTGCCATTTCTATTTTATGCAGGTAGGAGGAAGGCTTGACCTACCCACAGAAGTAGGCATTTCTCCCCACTGGAGCACCACATCTTTAGTTATCCGTCCATAGGTGTTCACGTACACGCCTTCATCCTCGTAGCACACAAGCATCTCCATCCCGTCTGTTTTGGGCAGGATGACAATGGCGTGAGGAGTAATATTGCCCTGAATCTGCAGTTAAAATAAACCCTGGAAGTCAGAATTACATTGAATGGAGGAAGGGGTAAGGGGAAGGGAGTAGAGTCTTAGAGAAACGACACCCCAAACCAACCCGAGAACAAAACCCTTCCTCGATTCAACAACCAGGCACTGGCTTTCAGAGACAAGCTTGAAGGGAAACGAACTGTCATGTTTACCCTACCACCGAAGCTGGCTGGTACGTCAGGGATAAACAGTTTCAGCAATTATAGAGAGATCACAACATATACGCCTCCAAGACTGATGGCTGACACTTGGCTGTAACACAAGTAAGCGACTGCTGACTGATGAATCCATCTCCTATTCAAATTAAGGCAAATAAACCCAGAATTTTACAGGTAGCCCCAGGGAGGAAATATTACCGTATTTGTAGCAATAGCTCTCTAGCTCCAGGGCAGCTACAGTGACTTCCCACCCACGTCTGCCCTTCCGTAGCTAAGACAACAAAACCACCCCAAACTGCCCCAGTATTTCTCTTGACGCTTCTTGCCAGCTCTCGCAGAGGGGACTCTGCTGCTCAGATCAGATTCAGCAGTTCCTGGAGTTGATGAGTGACCCGGTTTCTCCTAGACCAGTTTCTCATGCTGCTTCGGCCAACAGCATGGAAGGACCTTAAATGAGCCAACAAGAAAATCCTCACCTACGGGATTTTTTGTAGCACTGCTTCTTTCTTGAAATAGCTGATGGACCTGAGAGAGGTCTGGGGGTGAGTCCCTGCTGTCAGGGCATTTGGGAGCTTCGAGCAGCAGGCTTACTGAGCTTTGGGCTACCCTAATCCTGCAATCCTCGCCTGGGCAAATTGCAGTGCCTCAGCAGGGACAAGGAAGTGTTGGCGAGCACGTCTGGGACACCACGCAATGGGACAGCGCGCTGGGCATCCAGCTCTTGGGGGTCTACGTTGCCCAACAACCAAGAACCTGGTTTCACGGTATCATGCCCTACAGAGAGCTCCATGACTGCTCCATGCAGTCTTATGCTCCATGCAGACTGCTCCATGCAGATTCTCCTTTCTGTGGGACGTGGCAACCTGAAATCTGACTGCTTGGGCACGAGGACAGAAACAGGCTCTGTGAATAATGAAGTACCTCCCAGTCCTCTTTAAGTGTGTATCAATGAGGATGGCACTGGAGAATATCATACCCGTGGCAAGGTGTCACCTGACTGGTCACCATTTCTGAGCCACCAAGGGCCAAACCTTGCCGGTGACCTGCGTTAGTCATGCAGCAGCACTTCCCCGTGTACTCACATGAGATGGTATGTAGATATCATAAGAGTTCCCAGAATCTACATCAATCACATGAAAACCAGTGTGTGATCCAAAGATAACCTTGAGCCTCTGACCCTCTTCTACAGTGAGATCCACGAGCAACGGCTTGTGCTGGAGATCTGCAAAAGACTTTTATAATCCCTTCAGTGAGTATCACAGAAAACCAACAAATCCCCATAGCAGCATCCGCATACAGTTTTTGAAATCGTATTTATTTGACTGTGTTTCCTACTAAATATGCAGTTATTTATATTCCTGTCTCTGTTCTTTTGTCCGATGCCTCCAAGGGTATTACCCACTTGCTCCAGCCATCCCAGGAGATAAGCGCTCACTCTTGCCAAGCACAGCTCTTTTTCCCCAGGAGCCAAGGCCAGCCTGAGGATTTGGTCTCTAAAAGAAGGTGATAGCTGAATTTTACATGAGTGTGTGTATAGCCAGCGTGTGGGGACCCTCCAATGCTGCTGCTGCTGCTCAGGGTAACGAGATTAAAGAGAGCTGTGACAACCCATCTCCCCTCTTGGCAGGGACTGCCGCTCCAGTTTGGGCAGCTGGAATGCGTCACATTAGCAAAGACCTCCTCATCCCTCTTCAACCTAACCTGCTGGATGCAGACTGGGACCAGTTCCCTGGCATGGACCAGTCCAGGACAGAGCATCTCTCCATGGCTTAGCTCCTCTGCAGGAGGGTGAAACACCTCCAGGGAGAGAAAAGGGCTCCCATCTCTCTGTGCAAGGACCGCTCTGACTCCTGACAGGGAAAATCAGTGGGTGCTATTTCCCACCTTCCCAACAGATCCCGGCCTACAAGGCAAGGAAAGGATGCTCAGCTCCCCGAGACCGGAGAAGCAGCACCAGGAGCACTAACCAGCATCCTCAGCAGAGCCGGCGGAGGCTGGATCCCAGGCTATTTTAATGCTGCTGAGCTCTCCATGCCACCGAGCCCATTTATTCTGGCTTTTGTTCAGAAAAAGCAAATGTGACCTAATACTGAATAAGCCCATTTGTGCTGGAAGGATGCAAAATGAGATTAGTCAGCATGACTGTCTTCAGAAGGCATTGCCCCTTGTGACTTGTCTCTGCACAGAGCTTAGGATGAGAAGCGCTTTAAAGTACTAAGTACAAAGTACCCATTGGCAGGTTATAGAGGAGAAAGGTCTCACTGAAGGAAACCGAGGGAGATGAAAAGAGAGAGAAAAAGAGAAAGAGTGGGTCATTCTCCTGGAGTTTCTGTCTTGAAACAGAATCCACATTGCAGAGGGAGAGAGGACCTTGCAAAATAAAAATGGAAAATAATGCCACCCTGTTCACGCACTGTATGTGGAAAATTAGTCAGAAGTTAAAAAAAACCCCAACCAACAACATCCCCACCACCAAAAACCCCAACTCAATTTTACTCATGGACATTTAGTAAGCTTTCTGCAAACTTCCCAAGTAAAGCCTGCCGGCATAAGCTAGTATTAACGCCTAACTGCTAGCCATAAGCAGAACGTATCCCATCTCTTCGGTCTCCCACGCCTGCCAGGCATCCCAGGGAGCTCCGCTACGTAAGCAAGATGCTTTTCCTCTCTGCAAGATACAGAAATCTCGCGTATTTACAATTACGGAGTGTATTTTGGTTAAAAAACATACCTTAAACGCCATAAACTTGTGATATGGTTTAGGAGCCCAAGCGTAGATCTCTACAGCATTCTTTAAGGCAATCACCAAGAACTTGATTCTTTCATATTTCACTGAAATAAAAATGAAACCAATTTTGAAAGCATTCACTTTCTTTCCAACAAGACTGAACAACTCATGTCCAGGAACGGCTTCTCAGGCTGTCTCTCTGTTAGTTCTCAGCTGGTAAAGTGTCCACCTAATACACGGAGATGAAGACCAAGTTTCCTTGTGACCGTGGTCTACTCATATGTTTAAGAGAAATTGCCAGGTCAGATCTAAGACTAGAGAACAAAAATGCATCCCTCCAGACATTTGTTTCCCAGAGAGGCCGCTCACCGACTTTGTAGTGGATGCACCCCTCCAGGTCCCCGACCGTGATCCAGCCCTGCTTCTTCTCCACTTCGGGGTCGTTGTGTAAAATCCTGTTTCTCAGCCAGGAGAGATAGTACACACGCAGCTTGTTCTTCTTTCCTGTTGGCAAAGGAAACGCCCCTGTGAAAGCAGTGCATGTGTGCACGGGAGATCTTGAGATTTCAGGGTTTATTTTCACTCATGAGTTACATTTTGTTTCACAATGAAGTTGAAAATAGTAATATAGTTGGTTTTGTGCTTGTTTGGTTATTTTTCTTGGGAAAAAAAAAAAGGTATGGAAAACAAGAGCCTAGACATCAGACTGCAGGTGGATGCTGGAAGAGCCAGGATCTCGCTTCACCTCAGGCTGGAAATGTTCCTCTTCCTATAAATCACTGCTCATGGAGAGAGAGTCAGGGACAGCGGGGCCGTGACCCCAGCTCTCTTACCACTCAACTACCTGGTTCCTTCCCCTCTCTTCTCCTTTGTACAACATTAATTCCACCCTGGAGACAAGACACGAGCTCCTCGGTCTGTGACAGGCACCTCTATTTGCCGAGAAGTCTGGTGTTGGGCTCTGCAACACTGAAGGGCCACCAAATTTCTGCAACGCCTCTTGGGCGGCTGCGATCTGGCTATAAACCTCCCGGCTGCTGCAAAGCCACCGCTACAGGGACAGGACCCAGCTCGCACTGAGGCTGGTGGGAGAGGACCCAAACCATAAACCAGGGGCTCTGTCTGCTCGTGGGTTTCCACAAGTCCCCAGGGTTTGTCCTCGGTGTTGTCCAAGCGGCTGGTGCTCCTTCCGGAGCGCTGTCCCCCCACTCGTCTTCCACCCTTTCTTCCTACAGCTGTATCCCCCAAACCAGAGCAAGGCAGACGATGAAGCCGCATCTTTTAAGAGCCCTATTGGAATGGAGGGAGCAGGAATTTGCTGGTGAATGCAGAGTGAGCCCAGGGGGGTGCTGAACAACACAGAAGTAAACAGAAGGAGGGTATCAAGCAGTTTTCCTCATGAGCACTTCTCTTGCCGTCCTGGGGCAGGTATCAGCTGGAGAAGGCTCTGCCCCAGCTCCGCCGCCCGCTGTGCGTCGCGGGGCTGCTCTGCAGGGAGGACGCTGTGTGCTCTCCTGGGAGACTGGACTATAGAGTTTTTGCTTTTCTGCCAGAAATCATCCCCCATGAGCCTGATCTGAGAGCTCCGGAGCTCCCAGCTGAACCCAGGGACAGTGACAAGCCTGACGTTCTCACGATGCTCGGGGCACCCCAAGCACAGCCATGGTCTGAGCCCTGAAGCCATGGTTCACGGCTCCCTTGGCCAGAGCCAGACCCAAAAGCAGAGCTCACTGCCCCCTCAAGCTCTGACTACCCACCTTGCTGGGCTATCTGCCTATATCCTGCACCTTCCCTTCCCTGCTAAAGGAGGATGGGGCATTGCAGATAAAGCGTAGCTGGCAGGCAACGGGAGCAGATTGCCCTTGGAGGCATTCTTGCAGATCTAACGCCTTTGATTCTGGAATAAACCACCTCCAACCTCCCCAGGAGCTTCCCTCTAACAGCGGTGCGCAGGTTTTGTCTGAGCTGGAACCACTCGAGAATATGGTCGAGAAGGTTAACGACGGGGTGAGAGCACGAGAGGAGTACCTGATATTGTCACAAGGACGTTAAGACCCTCGAGTACGTCCATCTGCTGAAATCGCCGTCTGTTGATGAGGTTGTAGACCTTCCCTTGTCCGCTTCGATCCAGCAGCATGAGGCCATTTTCCGTGCCCACCAGCAGATTCACACCTGAAGAGGAGAGGGCAATGGGCACCGGGAGCCATGGTTGCTCCCAGGGATGACATCTCTGCTACTGCCAAGAGAGCGACCGATCCCAGCTAAGGCTGTAATCTTCCCATGAACACGAAGGGCCACTCTTACAGTGTGGGAACTTGGGGACATGAGCCTCGCCCGGCATGGAGAAGGCGACAACCAGAGGCAGGGGCTCAGTTCTGCGTTTCACATTCACATTTCATCGCCAGCCACACGCTCTGCAGAGCCTTGCCGAGGGCACGGCATGCTCAGGGCTTACCCCACAAAGCAGCACAGAGTATCTCCGAGTTGAAGCGCTTCTTGTATTTCCGAATCTCCGGAGTGTCGCTGTGGGGACGGATGTTGGTGGGGTTGACATTCACCACCGAGATCTTCCGGGCTTCGTTCAGCTTGGCCTGCTCCTGTCTGAGCAGCTCGCTGGTGAACAGGGCTTGCAAGGAAACACAAGGAAACAGCGAGGTGTGCTGGATTAACTGCATGTGCTTCTTCTGTTCGGCTTTTTTTGGAATAGGAAAGCAACGCTTAGTTTGTTTTCTGATGCCATCGCTATGTTACGAGCTATTAGTTTGAAAAGGGATCATCCGGATTTTCTCGTGGGTTGGAACCACCACCAAACCCGTCAGCAAGTGATGTCCCCAGACCTCCAGCCCTGCCTACTGAGCTGGCCCGTGCTATTTGCTGCCCGCCTGCCCACAGCCAGCCATTTTCAATTATTTCTGAGCAACTGCCAGCTTGCTGGAGCAATTACCACCTCCCGGTTCTGCCAGGAACATTTATCCCGGCTGCCCAGGCAGACGAGTGGGTGGCTTTCTGCTGTTCCCTGTTCTCTCCCAGACCTTTCCGGTGGCACTTCCCTGGTAAGGGAGAAGGAGTTGGATGGAAACTGGAGAGCACAAGGATGCAGACACGAGCAAAAGTGAAATATAGAAGAGGTCCAGGGGTGTTATTCAGGCTCCACGACCTGGTCTCCACGAGGCTCTCCCCTCTCAAACCGGCCCCGTTGCCTCCTACCTGTAGCAGATGACTCTTCGTCCTCGTCTTCATCTTCATCAGTAGGCGAGGTCTGATACACTCTGGTGTCCACAAAGGGAGTGAAAGAGGCTTTGGTGCTACTTCCCATACCATACTGGAAAATAAACAGCAAAGAGAGAGCTCAGAGCACTGAAATAACCACGACTGTGTGTATGTGTGTATGTGCACGACTTTCTAATTGGCGGACCCAGTGCATGCCTCCGCGGTGCCCTTTTCGAGTCCTCTATGAACATTTGCTCCTCCTCCCCCATGACTAATCAGGAAAAAAACATTAAACTGGATTTGCGAGTGTCCACGAGCAACAGAAAATGAGAGGAGCAGGGCCCAGCTCTGCTCTCGTCTCGCAAGTAGAAGCACAGCACAGCCATGAGACCAGTTACCGGAGCAGCCGCAGGGCCAGAGGCAAAAGTCAACGCAGGTTAAAAACAACTTCTCTGTGTGCACTGCACCTGCCCCAAAAGCCCGCTCTGGGACATCAGGCAGGAGACGGTGTGCTTTTCCCACTCTCCCGTCATGCAGCTGAGGTTGGCAGGACGGCACTGGGAGCCCTGGCAAGCCCCGGCACGGCGCAGCTGACCTGGATCAGCGACCACCGGAGTAATTCAGAGAGCTGGAAAAGGCGGGACTGTTGCATTCTGTGTGCCAAAGCCAAACACTAATGAGGACAGTCTGAGCAATGATTTTGTTTTCAACAGGTCCTGGAAATCTATTTTAGGACCTGTAAGGTATAGGCAGAAGAGCTCGTACAGCCGTAACGCTGTTCTGCTTTTACCACCCGTTATCTAGGGATTTGCTGGGCTAAGCCCGAAATATCAATGCCCCTGGGGAAAGTGGGAGAAATCAGCTCTTTAGCAAAATGCCTGGTTTTTGTCTGGCCGCTCTGGTTTCGGGAGGACCTGAAGTGCTGGGGATGCGGAAGGCTTGGAGCGAGCTGTGCGATGCTTTAGGGAGGGCTTCTGAACAGAGGGTGTCTGGAAACGCCTCGATACTCAGGCTGAACAGAAGATGGCATCCTCGACATCACTCCATCCCTCCCAAAGTCTGGCCTTCAGCAGGCCTCACAGGGACATAAGGTACAGGTCGCTTGCGATTTCAGTGGAGCATTTTAAATTGTCTGCAGCATTTCGGGTGGGACTGCAGAAAGGGCCGTTTCTAAGCTGACAAAACTTAACCTGAAGGTATCGCAGGGGACGTCACAGCCAACACTTTGCCAAGGGAATCTGGAGAGGAACAAACTGCAACATCACGTTGCTTTTTTTTTAAAGCCATTGCTTTGTTAAGGGAGAAAATGGGGCTAAGAGCTTCTCCTAACCGAAAGGAAATCCTTGCCTTGGGAGTCAAAGTGTCGTGGGATCTTCCCACCGTGCTGAGCAGCTTATTTTTCCTGCTCCAGTATCTACCCAGGATATCCTTTATGTACGACTGCCGTTAAGAGCTGTAACAGCAGCAAAACCCAAGTCATTCTGCAGCAGCACTACTGCTCACATTTTTCTTCCTCGGGACATTTTCCTTCCCTGAAATAAATCTTCCTCAGCTTTCACGACACCGAGTCACCAGAGCCCGGGCTGCTCCCCGTGCCCATCGCCACCGCCGCAGCCCCTGTGCTGACAGCTGCCATGGGGACCAGCCCGTGCCGTGGGAACACGTGCCATGGGGAACCCCACGGCCCTGGCACATCCATACCGAAACTGAGCCAGGCTGGTGGGAGCACCCTCGTGGCTCGGGACTTGCCGAGGTGGCACTGAGCAGGTTTTGGGGCTGGCGGGTGCCTGGCTGGGTGAGCTGGCATTTATAGCCCGTGCCTGCCAAAACCACGCTGCGCATCCCGCTTCCCTCCTGTCTCGATGTCCCCGACAGCCCGCCTGTTTCCATAGAAACGAGATGGATTTCCAAAAAGTACATGGTAACCGAGACCCACGGAAGGAGTTAACAGCCTGCGGCAGGGAAGGCTGCAGGAACAGACACCGCGTTTGCGTACGCAGTACGGCCATATTTGTGTGTGCACGCAAGATAAACTCCCTGCTTTGTGCTTCTTTCATATCCAAGAAATACACGTTTTTTTCCTGCGCTGGTTTTCTTTTCCACAAAGCCCCAACAATTCAAGGAGGGGAAGAATTCAGTATTTACAGGGATGCTTTCCAGCTGAGCCGGGTGCTTTCCGACAAACAAATTATGAAGAAACCCCTCATCCCAATGCACCGACCATTTCTTTTCTTTGCTCGGATTCAGCTATTCTCCGAGGAAGCTGGCATTTTATTAACTGCCAAGTCGGCTATTTAAATATTAAGACTTTATCTTCCTCCAGGTCCTGTTCAACCACCTATCAACCTCCGTGGTGGCCTACAGAGACAGCACCGAGCTGCAGGGCAAGGCAGTGCTTGCTCCCTCTTCTCGCTCGCAGCGCCATGAGTCACCTGGAAGCTGGCGAACCGAATCCCCAAGTTTCCATTTACACCCACCCCCGGCTCAGTCAGCCCTAAACCCGCCGTTTTAGAAATGGAAAGGATCGTCTTGGCTGGTGTTCTATGAATGACTATATTTAAACCCAAGCCTTGCACGCGTTTAGGCAGTCCCAGGATGACCGTGGAAGGTGTTACTTTCAGGATCAGCTCTCTCATCGCTGCTTTTAAAGGCAACGAGGAAACGGATAAAACCTTGAGGTCAAGTCACACACCATCTGTTCTTACGTTTTAACGAATGCACAATTCCAAGCAGTTTTTATTTTTATACCGCTAGTAAACTACAGAACGAGTACATCATTGCTATGAAGGAGAGTACGAGGACAGAACTTTTGATGCCCAACCAACAAAACGAAAAGAAAAAATTAAATAAAATAGCGTAGTTGGCACCAAAAGGGTTGACACCTCACGGGAAAAGAGAACTATGTGCCTGGTTCCCGCGGCTGGTGATGGTGAGCAGGACACATCAATTCCCTTGTCTTATGTGTCACATCTTGTACTTTCTAGGGCTTTTTACACCTCATACAATGTTAATGTTCAATCGTGTCCCCATAAAACAGCTGCCAGGGAGAAATACTTCATCAGGACTGGAAACACACAATTTTAAAGGTGTGCAGAACTACTCGGAGATTTTTTGGCTTTGGTTTTGGTTAACATTTTGAGTCACGTTACAGATCAGCAATCGCACAGGTGGAAGCTGGGCCCAGTCGAAGTTAATGGCATTGCTGGCTCTCATAATTTTCTTCTGTTTCCAAGTGTCAAAAAAAATAAGGGGGTCGGGAGGCTTTCACATCAGTTGGCAGCATTAAAGCCATCGCCACCAAAACTCCAGCTGGTGGGCTTGACAGAAGACCTCACATACATTTCTACCATCAACCATGGACTCATACAGCACTAACTCATCAGATTCCCTTGTATTTCCACTAAACTCACCCACGCGGACCAGAAACAGAGAGCGGAGCCAAGAAAGCCAGGGAGGAAAGCAGAAAAGCCCCTTTCTGGGGCAGAGATGTTAATAGTTGTTTAAAGCGATGCAAAGGAGAAAGAGGACCCCCCCAGCACCTACTTCAGGCACCGAGTCCATGTCCTGCGCATGCGTGGAGACTCGCCCCAGGGCCTCGGTCGGCGTGCCTGCCGGCGAGTGGCTTTGCTGCACCAGGTCAGGTAGATTGATGTGACCTGCAAAGCCATTGCTGGCTGCATGGCCAGAACGCTTTTTTTCACCAGAGGTCTGCAGAGACACAAGGCGTGAGGAAGAAGAGAAGGGAGGGCGGGGGGGGGGGAAGAGAGAAAGAAGAGAAAAAAACCAAACAAAACTAAGTCGTTGGCAGTCCCCCAGTTCCCAGAGCAAGCGCAGGAGAAGGACCCTCTCTGTTTCCATCCCCATGCAATCTGGCAAGCAGCAAACCAACCCCCCGCCCCAGGAGAAACAAAGACAGGATTAATCACAAAGTCAATACAGAGTCATCAGCCACGTTACAGCGAGAGAAGCCTGATCACCGTCATTTCGAGACAAGGAACGTAGGGCAGATTCTGCTCTTGCCACCATGGGTGCAAACTCCATGGCCCGCTCTCCTCCCACGTGGCCACTGGCCAACGCTGACAGCAGAATCTGACCCCTCGATCAGCATTAGCCTTAACAGCTTTGCACAGCTACGGCAGCAAGTAGCCTGACTGCAAATGCCAACACAGCCCCCGTCGCATGTTTCTGTAACCCAAAACAGCAGTGAACAGTGGCAGCAGCGGCCGAACGACTGGCATCTTGCTCTGTGCACAAGGTTCCCAGGGCTTCCCCAGGGTTCCCCTTCCTCTCCATCCCCACCTTGCGCAGGACAGGTGCCAGGAAGTTTCTCCCTTCCCTGCCTATCGTTTTGAGGTGTTTGCCATTTTGATGAATCCCACATACCTGCAGCACATCAACAAGATCGTTACAGAGACTTGTCACTTTACTGGGAGTAGTGGAAAACTCCCTCTGAACAGGCTCACCAAGTTTCTGACCACCCCCGACAACACATACCTTTTGATCGCTCGTTACCATCACCTTCAACCACCTTGCCATCCTGCCAAAGAGCGAAAAGCCCTTTGCCCAAAGCCCACTGACCTCAGTGAGTCTGCCCTCTGATGGCTACACCGGCGGTTGGGTGCAAAGAATGAGCACCCAGCACAAGGCTGCAGTTTGGGTTNATGGACTCATACAGCACTAACTCATCAGATTCCCTTGTATTTCCACTAAACTCACCCACGCGGACCAGAAACAGAGAGCGGAGCCAAGAAAGCCAGGGAGGAAAGCAGAAAAGCCCCTTTCTGGGGCAGAGATGTTAATAGTTGTTTAAAGCGATGCAAAGGAGAAAGAGGACCCCCCCAGCACCTACTTCAGGCACCGAGTCCATGTCCTGCGCATGCGTGGAGACTCGCCCCAGGGCCTCGGTCGGCGTGCCTGCCGGCGAGTGGCTTTGCTGCACCAGGTCAGGTAGATTGATGTGACCTGCAAAGCCATTGCTGGCTGCATGGCCAGAACGCTTTTTTTCACCAGAGGTCTGCAGAGACACAAGGCGTGAGGAAGAAGAGAAGGGAGGGCGGGGGGGGGGGAAGAGAGAAAGAAGAGAAAAAAACCAAACAAAACTAAGTCGTTGGCAGTCCCCCAGTTCCCAGAGCAAGCGCAGGAGAAGGACCCTCTCTGTTTCCATCCCCATGCAATCTGGCAAGCAGCAAACCAACCCCCCGCCCCAGGAGAAACAAAGACAGGATTAATCACAAAGTCAATACAGAGTCATCAGCCACGTTACAGCGAGAGAAGCCTGATCACCGTCATTTCGAGACAAGGAACGTAGGGCAGATTCTGCTCTTGCCACCATGGGTGCAAACTCCATGGCCCGCTCTCCTCCCACGTGGCCACTGGCCAACGCTGACAGCAGAATCTGACCCCTCGATCAGCATTAGCCTTAACAGCTTTGCACAGCTACGGCAGCAAGTAGCCTGACTGCAAATGCCAACGCAGCCCCCGTCGCATGTTTCTGTAACCCAAAACAGCAGTGAACAGTGGCAGCAGCGGCCGAACGACTGGCATCTTGCTCTGTGCACAAGGTTCCCAGGGCTTCCCCAGGGTTCCCCTTCCTCTCCATCCCCACCTTGCGCAGGACAGGTGCCAGGAAGTTTCTCCCTTCCCTGCCTATCGTTTTGAGGTGTTTGCCATTTTGATGAATCCCACATACCTGCAGCACATCAACAAGATCGTTACAGAGACTTGTCACTTTACTGGGAGTAGTGGAAAACTCCCTCTGAACAGGCTCACCAAGTTTCTGACCACCCCCGACAACACATACCTTTTGATCGCTCGTTACCATCACCTTCAACCACCTTGCCATCCTGCCAAAGAGCGAAAAGCCCTTTGCCCAAAGCCCACTGACCTCAGTGAGTCTGCCCTCTGATGGCTACACCGGCGGTTGGGTGCAAAGAATGAGCACCCAGCACAAGGCTGCAGTTTGGGTTTCTTACCACACTTCCTCCTCCCAAAGAGGTTCCCCAGCTGATTGTCCTGCCCACGGCTTTTAAACCCTTCCGCATCACTGCTTTCTCGTACAGCCTTGCCGGCATGGCATGTATTTTACAGCTGCGATGCTTAACACCAAGTTCATTTCAGAAGCGGCTGCCTGTTACAGCAGTGACTTGTTCTCCTGCTCAACCGCATCGCCCTCCCTGCTACGAGGAAGCGCAGACGGCTGCCCAGGCTGCGCGCGACCCGGCTCTGAACAGCTCCGCACCACTGCGGGGTTAGGTGCGCTGCGCATTGCCGCCCAGCTCCAAAAGCCGTGGAGAAAGGCAGCAAACACGCCGTGACTTCTTTTGCTAGCCCCTTCCTCTCTTTCAAAGCTGCATTCATTTTTTTCCCCTTCATACGTGAATACTTCATATAAAAGGAATTAAGAATTAAAATCCGGCTCAAGCCTAGTTTGCATTTCATCTAAACATCCCTCCTTTATGATTGCTGGCTCTGAACTCCCCTCCCGCCTCCTCCTCTCCCACCCACCTCCTTTATGCGCCGGCATGAGAGTGACTCCCCTGCTTTACTAACTGCCGGAGCCTCCTGCCCCTCACCAGGAGCCCCGCTGCCCGTCTGTGCTTCCAGAAGCATCGCCAGCGTGTTCCAGCAACCGAGAAACACTGCAGGGGGATCTTCCACAGCCTTCCTCTGCCTCACCCCTGCAGTACCACCCACTGGGACTACTCCCACCGCAGCCTTACCTCCGCGACGCTGGAGCTGTGGATGGGGGCTCGCATCCAGGCGGGATGCCCAGCGCCCCCCTGCCAGCCAGGGAGCACAGGATGGCTTGCTGGTGGGGAGGGGGCCTTGGCCCTTCCCAAGCAGGGCCAGCTCCTGGTAAAAGCCTCCAAATGCTCTACAAACACCGCACGCCTCCGACAGTTACACGGAGGCAAAGGTTGGAAAGAAGAGGGGAAACTTTGGGCCAGGTTCCAAGTGTATTATAACTAAATGCTGTAAATTCTGGTGCCTGACGCTATTGTGGGATTACGGCAGAGTCATTTGTTCGAGCACCCTCCGCACCCTGGCACCACTATTCACTGCTGTTTGTAGTTCTGAGAAACATTTGCACTTGCCACATTGGCTCCGAGTGTAAATTGTATTATGAGGGCGCTAACGAGCACAATTTACTCAGTCATTTTGTGTTCCGGACACACAGCACTGTTAGTTTTTGTGCTTACATGGGCAAAACCTCCTGAAGATGCTCCATGGAAACATTCGTTTTACAACTTACCTCCCTCACCATTAAAGTCCCTTCCCTTGAAATATTGCTAAACGTATCTGCATGGGAAGTCTCCAGCCCGTGGGTCGTCACCATTCCCAGGTTGTAGGGCTCATTGCTTCCAGGAATTCCCGTTGGTCTGAGGACAGAATGGAAAAGCGTTAATGATGGGCGATTTCCTTTGCTAAACGAGGTGAAAAATCCTCTCATACAGTTTTATTTCAATAAGGGTAAGGCTTTGTATCTCACAGGAAGAAAAACTACAAAACATATCCACTTAAATGTATGGGAAAGTTAAAAATGTTGCCAGAACTACAGGACCAGGGTCGGGTTGATATACTACACATACAGCACGGAGACCAAAGGGAAGGGCCTTTCTTGTCCCAGGTTGCTCCAAGAGGAGCACTGACCCAACACGTAACGAGGAGCTGCAGTCCCGCTCTACCTTACATCATTTTTCCTACTTAAGATTAAGTTTAGAAAAAACTAATTCACTCCCTTTATTCCCCATCTCAACCCCCGAGAAGGGAACAGTGCATCCGAGCATCCGATGACAAAAGACAAGGGAGGGGCTGGGGCTCGGAGGAGGTGCGGGCAGAGTACAGGTTGTGTCCTGTAGCTCTCTGCTGCTCTCCAGGTGAAAACGTAGCCCTAACCCATGATTTTGCCTTGAGTTTATTTCCGTGCTCCTGTCTCAAGAGAGAGGCTGGAATTTATTCTCGCACACATTAAATTTTAGGACCGCCTGAGAGTGGATGCTGCAGGCGGTGAGCAGCCACCGTTACTTTATTATCACGTTCTTAGCAAACCAGCTGCTGAAATGTAATTCAAACAAAACCAAAAGCAAACGACAAAGCGCCTCTGGATTACCCAGCCCTGCCCGTGCACTGGAGAATGCCGACAGTGATTATGAAGATGTTGCTGATGAGACCCGCTACCTTGCATTTAAAAGCCGTACAGACCAGTTGCTTTCCATCGGTATGAACCAATTTGCTCTTTAACATGTCACCCCCAGGCACACCTACTTGGCAATGCCCAAAGGCTCGTGAGGGAGCCATGCAGTGTGAAGAGCCGAAGCAAGCCTGCATTAACCAAGGGGGTTACTGGTCCAACGCGAGATGTGAGTTCTGAGGACCCCCAGGGTGGGACCAGCTCGATGATGGACAAAAATCAAAGGTAAAGATTCAGGATTATGATAATCCTGGCTCTACCAGTTCGCACTGGGCAGGCCACCAAGTACTGCGCTTCAGCATGGCTTGACCCGGGGCAAGGCCAGGCTCAAGAGCAGGCAGAGCTTTAACACGCCAACCCCACAGGCAGGACCCAAGGTGTGCATGAGGTCAGGTCTGTCCACTCCAGCCAAAAACCTGCCTTGCTCACCAGCAGGACAGGTCCATCAGCTTGGAGTCCAAGTTCACTGAAGGTGAACTGGAAGTAATTTAGTTTTTCCCATTAAGTAGCTCTAGTTTGGACCAGGAAAAAGTCTGATCTGAGTAAATTATCCCTTGCAACCAGGACACCGTTCGCAGCGCCAGCCACCAAACACCGACGCGCTTTGGATATGTCCCACACCACAGCCGCTGCTCCTCCAGACCAAGACACACCGTGGTTTCAGGGTTTGCCCCACCAAAAGAAAGTGCTGCTTACATAAGCCGTGGGATGTCACTGACAGGCACGGTCCCATCATGCGTCTCGTTTTCCCCATCCTCCTCCTCCTCCTCGCTGCTTTCCGACTCCTCGCTGGAGGAGGAGTAGTCTGTCACCTTCTTCAGGGGGCGATTGGTTTCTTCGATGCGCAGCTCCCTCAACTCTTTGGCTAAGGCCGTCAGATCCTAAGGGGGATGGGGGCAAGAAAACAAGAAAGCGATGGCTATTATATTTAAAGTGAGAACACCACCACACACATCTCTTCAAAAGCCAATGCTAACAGCACGAGCAACAAGAAATAGCTTTACAGAGTCGTTACAAACATGAGACGAACGTAAGACAATGTTTGTAGCATGTAGCATTTATTAAACAAAACAAAATTCATTTACGCTCACTGAAAAATCAATAGCCAACCTCTTCTTTTTCTGTTTGGAACGTGTATGTGCATATATATACACACACTTATATGTATATACACGACAAAATTATATTTGTTGGAAAAGGTGAAGTTCAGTCACCATCATAGTAAACTGGAAAACAACGTCATTTCAAAGATTGGCTTGGAGAATTTCTCCTGCAGGGTCTTCTCTTCTTTCAAACTTCTCAAAGAGACCCAATAATTGTGTTTATTCTGTAATAAATGCATTTGGGAAGGAAGCAATGGCAGCATCTCCCATGGAGTGGTGCGATCCCCACATCAAGAGGTGCTTCCGTGGTGAGTCTCCGCTGTCGGGCGGCTGCCGAGAGGCGGTGAGGAGCACGAGGAGAAGCGCCCAGCTCAGCCAGACTTTGGAGTCACAGCTCTGAGTCAGCCACGCGATTGAAATAATAATAATAATAATAATAATAATAATAATAATAATAATAATAATAATAATAATAATAATAATAATCTCTCAGCGGGACCCATTAAGCACTTTATGTGAAATGTGGCAGCCTACAAGCTAAGAGGGGAAAAAAAAACAAACAAAAAAGCGCCTTGAAATAAGAAAAAAGATAGGAGCAGTCCCAAAGCCTAGTAACAATTTTTCAGTTTACCATGACTTTGATGAGGTCTCAGACCCGACAGTCATATAAAATAGACACTGCTATTTCAAAACAAGGAACATGGCAGGCACCGTGTAGAAAAGAGACTTTTTGTTATCTTACATGCTTTTATAGCAATGCAGGGGGAAGCAGTAGGGCAGAAAAGCATGAGAGCTCGAATTAGAATGGGTTAGAGAACTCTGTTGCACAAGACATGCACATGACGAACAAAGCATCGCAATTGTCAGTCTTACCATTTCTCCCTATATTAGTGACCGAGGTAGGCATCAGTGCATTCGGTCAGAGATAAAGGATTAGGGAGAAAGAAACTCATTGAAAAAGGCTAAATTCCACAACTGTCTTACGGCCATACTCTCATTTACTGCATTTCCAGTTTACCGTTCCAGCAGGGCGACTACGGCAATATTAATTACGGTTGCAAAGGGAGCTCTTAAAATCTATCCCGTCGACACGTGAAGAAAACGATGGAAAACCTCTATGGCTGAGATGCAAACCCGGTTTACTTTGGATTCGTGAAGCAGGAATATTTTGCGAGCAATCTGTACTTTGGTTACTGACGCCCCACACCTCCCGGCGGGCTCCCACCGGTGGACAGCCCCACATTCTGCTCCCAGGTCTGCCCTGCCTGCCCTCCGACCTAGAGCGGACACTCCTATGGACATCAGAGGGCTTTGCATCGGACCCGTAAATATTAGTATACCAAAAACAAGCTGTTTTTTTAACAAAACGATCAATCCCCGCTGCCCAGCAGAAATTGATGATGGGTATTATCTATCCCTCTCCAAATCCAAGCACTCTCTGTACCTTTAAAGAAAGGCTCTATACCACCACTAAAGAGAGAATGCGGTATTCCGAGAGTTTATTTTCAATGCCAACATGTTTGGGATTGAAATACAGTCGAATCTGCAGTCACGACAACTGATTATTTTAATTAGTACTGTAGCAGCTTCTAGGATACAATTGCTTGTTTTCCTAAATAAGAATAAATGGCAATTTCAACAGCTTAACAGTGCTTTCCATGTAAGAGTATAAATAACGCTCTTTATTGGGCACTTGCCTTTGAGTTGGATTAGAGCCTTCTCAACTTTAAAAAGGACTTTAGGACTGCGGAAGAGCCTCTTAAAATTGCAGCCAGAGTTCCTGCACGGCAGGACTAGGACTGAGCGCTTCCCTCTCCCAGCGATGGCCCGTGACAATTACTTCTCTTTCGCACCTTCCGCTTCTAACGTGCTTCAAGGCACCCTTATCAGCCTCCCGTGGTCACCGCTCGAAGCTGGTCAAGTATTTAAAAAATCAGCCTCATCAGTTTTTAATAACTAATTTGGAAGTTANGGCCAGTGACAATTACTTCTCTTTCGCACCTTCCGCTTCTAACGTGCTTCAAGGCACCCTTATCAGCCTCCCGTGGTCACCGCTCGAAGCTGGTCAAGTATTTAAAAAATCAGCCTCATCAGTTTTTAATAACTAATTTGGAAGTTATAACAGCAATAATACTCCCAGGCAATATTATCAGATAACTCGTATTGCCTAGTTAAAGCTTTGCCTCAGGATGGTTAATCCTTTGATGCTGTCGTTTTCTCTAACTAATGAGCACTTTGTAGGATTAAACGGCTTCACTGAGTTGCTCTTGGACCAAAAACAATCTGACAACTAGAAAGAAAGTGCTCTGTGGTTCCACACGTGTTTGAAATGTTATTACTGAGGGCGACATAATACGCAAGTTAGCAGTATCTAAGCAGCGCTCTTTAATTACTTTTAATTACAAAGACTTCTTTAGATTTAATATTTGCTGGAATCAAGTCAGATCGGTTTCCAAAATCACACAGCTCATTGAACTCGAATTTAGCACACATGCTGCCTCTATTTAGACACCGATTTATGTGCTTTTTTCTCAACAAAGCACCTCATTAAACAAAATGCAACGCTCACGTTTTATCCAAGAGAACAAGTTAACTAACCAGCACATTTTCCTTCTTTTCTATCTTCTATTTTTAGAGGAAAGAGGCTGCAGGAGAGGCTGCCGGTACCGGTGCTTTCCATGACAGCCCCACAGTTGCCAGTATCAGCAGTGTGTGCACAGCGATGCACGTGTGAGGCGAGTTACATGCTAGATCAAGAATGTTTGGTCTTTTCCCACGAACATTTAAACATTCACCATCGCCAGATGCACACACATTTAAAATATTACCGTACGGTGAAAAAAGTGTAATTCGGGACTCTGGTTTTTTTTAAGCGGATGGATGAAGACTAGCATTGCCCATCAACGTCCAAGACGGCTCCGCTGACTCTGGCTTTACCGCTGGTGGTCTGGTCCATGAGCATGAATTACCCACTACTCCACTGCTCTGCTTTCCTTTATTTGCCAAGCGCCTTCATTTGAATTAGGCTTAAAATGCATTTCAAATAGCGCTCGGTGGCCCCACTGAAATCAGTGGGCAGCCGGGGGCTGTAGCTGGGAGCAGAACGCGGCAAGCGGTGCAGGCTGCCCGGACCACCTCCACTGGCACAAGAAACCTCCGTTCTCGCTCTTTCCCTTTCAAATACGCCGAACAACGGCAGCACCGTTCGCTCTGCGCGTGAACGTCGGGGTGCTTCTTGCCACAGCCTCCATGCAAGTGGTCTGGCCAGCGGGTTTCAGGCAGCCCACAGCTGAGCAGAAAGCACCCGCAACGCCGCGCCACTCCCCTCCCCGCGGGCAGGCTCCCTACGCCAAATCGCAATCGCTTCGTCTCCCGTCCGACCCAAGGTTGCATCGCCGCCTTTTTCAACGTCAGCACCAAGAAAACCCGGTTCGACATTAAGCGCTAACTAGTCAACCTTGCATAGGCATGACCCACTGAGAAAAGATAGCACTAACCTCATCTATAGCTTTCTTATAGCTCTGTGGGTAAAGGAAGAATAATCAGCATCAGAGGAAACAGATCGGGACAGGAAAAAGCCAGAGGAAGGGCAAGCAGGTTAGAAATAAAATTAGAATTGTTAGCTCAACGCTGTGGAGTGTAGAGAAAAAAAACACATCATCAACAAAACATTAATACACATTAAAAAAGAGAAGCAGTGGAAATTAATTTCGTTATCAGGCCGACTGCGGTCTTAAAATACAAATGTCAACAGCATTAAACCAGGAGGAAACACTTCGGATGAGATTTTGCTCCGAATAATAAAACGGGAGTGTACAGAGACCACTGCCAGGTTTGGCTCTAAGCTGTGAAGGCTGTCGGGGGCCGGTCACCCAGCCTTCCCGAGCACAGCATCCCTCCGCCGGGCTGCTGCGGGGGGTCATGCAGCACGGAACACAACAATGTGCCACTGGCAACCACCGCGCCCAAGCTAGCAAAGCCCTTAAGCATCTGCTTCACGTGAAAACACAGGCTTTAAGTGCTTTCCCCTAGACTTGGGCTCCTGATAAAAACTCATGCGCTCTCTTAAGCAGTCAAATCTCCCACGGGCTCTCGCTGTACCGCCGCTTTCCAGTCTCTCCGCTGGAGAAGCAATGGTACTTAGCCTCCTTTTTGGGGTCCCCGCGGCTGTACTACTGCACCGAAGGGAAACGTGGCCAAGCCGGCTGGCAACGTTCCCGCGGGAAATAATTTGAGACTCACAGCAGGTCGGCTCGGTCGCGTCACGTCCCTGTTGTCTTCCTGCTTTACCTTGGCGGGCTCGTGGGAGAGCACTGGGGACCCTTCGGGCTTGGTGTTCCCTGGGCGAAAGGCAAGCGGAGAAAGTGGGAATTAAAACGCTGCCGAAAGCCGTCACTGCATCCTGTCGCCTGCGATGGGTGGGCCCAGGGTTTCAACATCATTTTGCTTCTGTTGTCTCGAAAAACCATCCCGCTCCTCTGTGCTTGACTGTCATTGCAACAAGCCTCCATCCATACAGCAACAGAAGCCGTAATCCAGCCCAGCCTCCACTGGCAGCGCTCCCGCAGCGTTACTGCCTTTTTTTTCCAGTAAAGAAGCAAATTCACTTTGTGAAAGAGCGGGGCATGTGATAAATTAAAAGCTCTGCAGCATCTGACATCGCTAGGACATTATTTGTCACAGTATTCCTCATTAGTACAATCAAAACCAAAACAAAAAGGACAAACGGTGATAAAACTCCTTTTATTGACTACCTAGAGGAGTGATGATTTCAACAACAGATACGTCATCTTACGGCCAAGTCATAAAAAATTCAAAGCGTGGAGGCAGCATTTGTTTTAATGCGCTTCAGCCCTGGGGATTTATACTGCGGGGCTGTGCCAGAAATGCTGACGTATAGGTTGTAGGTGCTTTAGCAACTCCTACTGCAATTAAACGGGGGAATGGAATATCTTGAGGAGTGGCTCTAAGACGAGGGGAAACAATTTGGCTGGGAACATAAACGCAGAGTCGGCACAGCTGCCTGGCGAAAGCGTTTTGGAGACAGCTTCTTACAGGACAATTCACTCCTCTGCTCCCGTCTCAGGCTTTGCACAAAGGTGAAGCTCCAGAAACAGTATTATCTATCCATCAAAAGTGAAACACACTCCCAAAGAAACCACCACAGAAGAAGCGATGGGTCGACTTGGGAGCACACCGGTTGGGTTTTTTTTTTTGTTTACCCTACAGCATAACCCCCATTTCCTTTTGTACGGGCCATGTGGCACTGTGATGCCAAGTGCAGGAGCAGCACGTGCTGCCGTGGGCGTCCTACGTCAGCATCCAGGCAAAAGGGAGCGTCGGCATCTCCATTGCTAGGCCCGCCGGCCACAGAAGCACATCACAAATGATGAATCCTTTGATTTTTTAATTTTTAAAAGGACATAGATGAGATCACAGACCTCTTGCCCTTCGCGCTTACCAAACAAGCCTCAGAAAGCACGCCCGGTGCTAAGGGATGTTTTCGAGAACCTCACCTCTGACTCTGTTGCGTTCGCTGGAGCCAGCCTGGGAGCCGGGCTGGGACCCGCCCTGGGAGCTGGGCTGGGAGCTGGGAGTGCTGGAGCTGGAGGAGCTGCCGCTGCTGGTCCTCTGCAGCGGGCTCTCCACGATGGGCTCCGTCCTCCTCAGGTCCGGGTTGCTGCGGGAACACAAAACAGAGGGGCATCATCAGACGGTGCTGCATGCACCTCTGGGGCTTCAGATCCTTCCTACACTGGCAGGAACATCTGGAAGGTGAGGAGGCACCTCCTCTGCTGGAGAAGACATGGCTGAGGTCTCTTCTGAAGCTGTTGAGCCTGCAAGCCCCACTGAAATCCATGGGAGCTGAATCAGGCACTCAACATCTTTATGGAGGTGGACCACAGCCATGATGAAAAATTGGCTAGAGCAGCTTTCTACTCTTATTTTGCCAAATTCAGCAAAAATTGAAAGATTCTTTGCTCGGAACTCCCCTTCAGCCTGTAGACGTGCAATGCTGGAGTTATCTGAATTAACCAGCAAAACTCATCAGAAAAGCAGGAATTTGCAAATCGCTGTTAGACAAAGAAATACTTCAGCGAAGAAAGGATCTCAAGTTTGCAACAAGGCTGCAGATCACTTTTGCCACTTAATCACACCTCCCAATCTTCATGGCTTCACTTTCAACTTGCGCAGAAATCCACTTTTCTTCCCTGACTTCTTTCACCCTTGTGAACGTACATAGATCTAGAATAAAAAGCGTCCTTGATACACAAAGAGTGACTAATTTCTCTCAGAGTATCAGGGGCCTTTAGGAAACTAATTCTTACTTGGCACTGAAATGACATCAGAAGCCATGTTCAATGCAGGTTTATGCAATTTGGCTTCATTCAATATTCCCGTTAAGTGATCTTACTGTGCAAAGTCCCGTTAAAAATGTATGGAAAACTTTCTCTATCGAGTCCGATTAGGACCTTGCGTTCATAAAAATGATGCGGTAATACTGCCACGGGACATCATGCAACTGCAACTGGAGGGGGTGCACACGAAGTGCAAGGTGTGCGCACGCCGCGTCCCTCGGAGAACGGCTGCCGGGGTGCACAGTGTGCAAAGGGCGCTTGCCGTAACGGGGTCGTTGCCAGAGTCGTTTGGATGCTGCTTAGCACAGATATTATGTAAAATCACTGCCCAGTGTTACCTTGCACTGACAGGAACCTCCTGTGTGCAAGGAAATATCCCTTCATTTGTTGCAATAGGGTAACACATAAAAGAAAGCATCTTTTAATAATATTTACATTTATGCATGGGAGGAGTGAGGAACCAATAGGAAAGGCGGTTAAAAAGGAAAATTGGAGAAATGCTACATTATTGTGAGAGAAATGAAATGCAAAACTATTTCACTGAATACTTGGTTTAATGGACATGGCAGCATCCTAATCAATCCTGATTTTTGTCAAACTGAAGCCCTCCAGATCATGCTGTACGCCTGACATGCCCTTAGCTAAATTAATTCATGAAACGCATTTGAATAAAATAATACTGATGTCTTTACCTGTACCGACCAGGACCGGGAGGCTCGAGGAAACACTGGGCGACCTTCAACTTGAATCCCACAGACTCCCATTATCGCTTTTACTTTCAGTACTCACACTTACTAGGACCATTCAGCCCTATACCCCTCTGCATTTTAAACTATCCTTCAAGCAACGACTAATTAAAAGAACAACACTTTCAAGAATTCAAAATGCTTCAGCCTTGAGCGAGAAAGAGGAACCATCCGTGATATGAATGGGTTTTTGTCTGATTTTAAAACAACAACAACATCAACAAAGATTCCTCCTGCTACCCCTGCCAGCTACTCCAAGCTGCTGCCCGCTGTACGCGAGTTCGCTGGTGCGTGGCTGGCGCACTGAGCTGGAAAGAGAGGCGTGTGCTGAAACTGGTGACAGCACAAGGCTAGGAACATCCCAGCGTTCGCCTTTTGACCTCACCCTGAAACGACATGGCAGGAAGAAGAAACCAAAGAGCTCCGTCATGTGAGGCTACGTGGAACACGGACTGCCCTGAGATTTGCCTGTCTGAGGTCTAGAGATCTGCTCACGACGCTCTGCAAACCAGAGACAAGCTCTCGCATGACTAAGCCATGATTTTTCCATCCAGCTCCGAGCAGAGCCTGTCCACTTCTTAAACATGCCCAGGGATGGCAGAGATCGGACGGCTGCCGTGGTGCAGCATCCTTCCTCGGGGTGCCACGAGCGCGCCCTGCACACTGCCATGCCGGAGAGCTGGATCTGGCTAAGCTAAAGGCCCTAGTCCTAGGAAGTCAAGAGGAATGTAGTCCTTGATCTACACCTAAGGAAGATGTCACCAAGCCATGACAGTGGCTGCCCCCCGGCACATTCCTTGGACAGTATCTGGGGAAAGCTGCTGTGACGCATAGGAAACGTACGGTAGGCATCACTGAGATCTCCCCACTGGCTCATATGGATCCCCTCACATGCAAAAGGTGACACTGGGAGAACCAGAACCTAATTCCACTAAAGGGAGTGCCCAAATTCCCGTTTGATCCCAGAGCAGCAGATGCAGCATCCACCTCCAAACCCTGCACTGCCCAGGATCGTACTCAGCCCAGGAAGCAAAACCTCCAGCGACCCAAGCGCTCACAGCCTTTGGTGTTGGTACAAAATACCAACAAATGCAAAAGTTCATCCCAGCTATGTGAAAAGCATCCCAAATCTCATGTCGTTACTAGTCAGCAAAAGCAGGGCTAGACCCCAGCCCGTGTTCGGGCTCCCCAGCCGGGCAATGCCAGGAGAAGCGCAGGCACTTGCGTGCCAGGATCGCTCTCGCCTATCCCCATCAGTGTCCATACCTTGCCCGAATGGGCTGGGAGCCCAGCCGGGGCCCCAGGGCGCTGCCGTTGCCCGGGGAGTTCTTCCTCGCCAGAGCAGGGGATATGGAAGTGGTTCGTTGAGGCACCTGGAAGAGAACAGCGACACTCGCCATCACCCAGTCTGCCCCACCACGTCACGCAGCAGCCGTTCGCACATCTGAGAGATCACCTTTCAGCGCTGCCTTCGGACCTGATTTACCATTGATTTCCCACGGAGAGGTATGCAATATTCACAGCAGTTATAAAACATAAAGCTCTCGGCTTTTAGAAGGGATCGCCCGAGCATGAGACAGAAAGGAGCTGCAAAGCTGTGGCCAGGGATGCTCTCAGCAGAGAAGCCCCGAGCTGCACACAGAGCAGCCGGCTACCATCACACAGGGCATCTACCTTTTTAAAAATGAGAGTATGCACGCACACATATATAAAATTTAAATCCAACAAAACCCAGAAAAGTAATTTTTAAAGGTAAAATTCAAACTCAAGAGCATTTCAGCAGCCACGGTGGAGGTTTTAGCATCTCTAGTTCAGATTTCACACATGCCAGCAGAGAGAACGTGTCGACCGGTGGACAAACAAGAGGGCTGACAGTGGAAAGAGCCAGACAGATCCACCTACACTCGCATTAAACCCTGTGACCTTCGCTGAGCTTCGGATGCCGCTGCCAAAACCCCACTGCCGTCAGGACGGCTCGCCGCCACCTGCGGAAACCCAAAGCCAGCCGCAGCCTCGGGATGCTACGGAGGGTAACCCCGAGCCCTGCTCGGCCGGACCCCCGTCCTGTGGGAGCACAGGCATCTCTGCGTGGCCGTAGGCGCGGTGGTCTCGGCCGCCAGCAGCGCAGGCAGACGTGCAGAGGCACGATGATACTCACCGTGCGACACCTTGCACCAGGTAACAGAGAGCCCAAGGGCTCGGCAGGGTTAGCCAAAAAAAAAAAGGATTAGGCTTTTTTTTTCTTTTTGAGAATAAAGACACAGTTATGCTAGGCAAGATAAAAAGATTTAGAGAGTGAGCGTGCTTTATATTCTGCGGCATCACTAGGTACAGCTTGTCTCATTATAAAGCGATCTCCCCTCCGGGTAGGGGACTCTGCAGCCAGGACTTGGGGAGTTTTTTACCTTCCTCTGAAGCATCCAGCCATAAGCACTGGCAGAAACAAGACTCTGGACCACAGAGACAGCCGGCCCTGCCTCACGGGGCAGTCCTTTCGTTCCCGCTTACAAACACATCCAACCCGCTTCGGGCAGTAAGAATGTGAAATCAAACTCCTCGCGGGTATTACTGCCGACACGACAGCCTCGGACGTGATCCGGCGGGGACCCCTTCCAGAGCTCGCCTTCCCTCAGCCAAGGGGCAAAAATACTCCACAGCGCTGGAAAACAGCTTTTTTCCAAGGAGCAGGTGCTGTGGTCTC
Source organism: Steatornis caripensis (assembly GCA_013398225.1). NCBI lineage: Eukaryota > Metazoa > Chordata > Aves > Caprimulgiformes > Steatornithidae > Steatornis > Steatornis caripensis. Next base: position 97,394 of record VZSC01009638.1, read on the forward strand.
ACTGTGTAGCACATCAGTGCAGTTAAGAGACGCCCTTCTCAAAGGACTCAAGGCAAAAGCCAATGTTAAATTGCGGGGGGTTTTTCAAAATTGGGCTAAAACCAGACAGCCACGCTCCTGCACTACTGAGGAGCCAAGCACACGAACAGCTCCAGGAGCTGTTGGCTTGCTTTTCCTCTTAGGTGAGCACCGATGCCTCCTCTCACTTGGTGGTAGCAGAATTCGGAACATTATAACCATTACTAACATTACCACCACAGATGCCTTGCGCAGGGAGGTTTACCTGGTAGCTGGTATTCCGCTAGTAAAAAGGCAAGGCACTTACTTCGTTAGCACATAGGAAAACCGCCTCTCAATCAGGGACAAATACTGCCTCACTGTCACTAATCAATTCGTAATAATTTTTTCTCTGTAAAATTCCTCCCAGGCTGAGCACTGATTCACTGGAAGGGGAACTTCAATGGCCAAGTTATAATTCGTGCAAATTGAAGGTGTATAAACAATGCGATCGAAATACTGGTCCAGAAGAGTCTTAATCAAAGAGGTACTGCCAGACGCTGCCAAAACGTCAATGAATGTACAAAGCTGCTGGAGCCCTTACAAGTCTGCCATCAAATATTGACTGCAACTGGAGGCACGGTACTGGACTAAAAAGGACCCGTCTTATTGAGTATGACAAATGTTAGGTTCCTGTAATTCTATTTAAACAGAAGGTTGTTTTTTATCCTAGGGAAAGGAGATATTCATTTATTTTGGCCTCTGTCCAGGCTCGAGAACGTTCTTTGCTGGAGGGCAACGTTATTTTTCAGTGCTGTGTGTGCACCTGAGAGCAGCTCCTAGCATCTTGCGCAAAATCCGCCTTGGGAAATGCAGCCCTCGGGCAGGTGGGTACCCACCACGGAGCCACGGGGACGGGCTCGGTCCTGCCCACTCCACTTTGCTGGAGGTGCTGAGCGCAGCACCGTCCCATGGGGACTTAGCTCTGGGATTGCCTCTTTGACGTGCTGAAAGTGAGGAGCAATAGTGTTACCTTTGGTGGAATGTCTTCCTCCTGCCGTAACCAAGAACTTCGGTCAAACTTTTCAATGCGAGGGGGCAGAGGAGGGTTTTCTGAGGTGGGGTCCGAGTTCTGCCTTGGCATCTCAGTGCGGTGAGAGGTCACCGTCAGAGCCTCCTGAAACCCAGCCAGTCCCTTTGCAGGCTGTTCATGCAGTGACTGAGACCCAGACAAGGAGCTTCCTTGGGATTTCACAGTGACCAGATGTGGAATCTAAGCACCAAGTCAAAACAGAACTATCAGTACAAAATCGAAAAAAAAAAAAAAAAAAGGAATAAAAAAAAGATTTAAAAATTTGATTAAAAAAAAATCTGATTAGCCCTTCAGATGCACTAAAAAGCCCCCTCAGTTTGAGATCAGCACCGCCTTGGTTTCGGGAACTTCTGACTTACACCGCTTCAACGCAAGTTCTATTAAAAATTACGCTCGAGCAGCTCAGCCTTTTAAAATCGGGCGACGTCATCCTCCAGCCCTGACCGCTGCTGCACGCGCACGGTGACGCGGCTCGTACCGACAGCCCCGCGCCGTTCCGTGGGTACCTCCCCAGGAACAGGGGCAGGCTGCTCCCTCCTGCCAGCTCCCGCACGCGCTGTGCCCGCCCCAGGCTCTGCCTGCCGCTGGCCGAACGCCCGGCTCCTACGCCTGCACCGCCAAGGTTGTGCTATAATGAGGTTTGGCATGGGTTTTCCTTGTTAAAAATGAAAAATNCACGGTGACGCGGCTCGTACCGACAGCCCCGCGCCGTTCCGTGGGTACCTCCCCAGGAACAGGGGCAGGCTGCTCCCTCCTGCCAGCTCCCGCACGCGCTGTGCCCGCCCCAGGCTCTGCCTGCCGCTGGCCGAACGCCCGGCTCCTACGCCTGCACCGCCAAGGTTGTGCTATAATGAGGTTTGGCATGGGTTTTCCTTGTTAAAAATGAAAAATAAAGAAGGAAACGATAATAAATAATAATTAATTGAAAAAAATTGTCAGGAATTCTGAGGCATAGATGGCTTCAAAAAAAAAAAAA
>VZSC01009639.1:0-61404 GCA_013398225.1 Steatornis caripensis
GGTGACAGAGCCCTGGCTCAGGCTGCCCAGGGAGGTCGTGGAGTCTTCTTCTCTGGAGATATTCAGAACCTGCCTGAATGTGTTCCTGTGCAACCTGTTCTTAGGGCACCTGCTTTATCAGGGGATTGGACTAGATGATCTCCCAAGGTACCTCCTAACCCCGACCATTCCGTGATTCTGTAATAGTGGGTTTTGGTTTGTGAAAAAATTTAATGCATTTGAAATAGCATAACATGCCCCTTAGATGCCTGAAGCAGGAGTTGCTGTTGATCATCTAAGCTAGTGCAATAGATCTCCCATGCTGAAGATTTGATCTGTCCTTGGTTTTATTTATGGGAAGGGGAGTTGTGCAAGGGGCTCTCCTTTGGCTCTGGAGCACAAGGGGAGGAAACTGCTGCTTGTGTGTGACTATGGAGACATTGGGGAAAGGTGATTATGTAGGACACCATCATGCGCAAGTCTTGTTTCCATGAATGTTGAAGTCAGGATTTGTTTTTAACTGAGCTCAGGGCAATAGACAGAAACATTACTTACTACCACTAGCCATATTCAGGGATATTCTGTGCCTTCTTCACAAGACTAACATAATACATGTTGCCATAAAACTAGCAGAAACAGAGGAAGCATAAAAAGAAGCAAACCCAGTGTTTACATTAGAAGTGATGACATTACCATAATGCTGAGGAAAGGAAAAAGAGATACCTCAATAGAAATATCTGAAGTAGTTTTATTTATTTATTTATTTATATTGACTATGCCAGGATGACATTTCTATGAGACACACAATATACAGAATTCTGCCTTTCACAAATCCTAGAGCAGAGAGATCTGCCTACAAAACCACAGTACGCTAATGAAGGGAATTCTTCAGACAGAAGCTGTTTAAATAATTAAAATATCTGGCATGATTGAGAAATGAGTTCTGTTGCCACTTGGCATTTATTTTTAATCTACTCAAAGCAATCAGACATTTGAAGGAAATTACTTTGAAAAACTTAAAGGAGCAGAATATATAAAAATTGTCATGGGTAAGGTGATATTAAATTTATGAACGGTTCTCTCATAATTATAACCATGGAAAAAAGGAAATACTGCTGAGTGATTAAATGAGTATGGTAGAATCTTAAAATGGATGTCAGTGGCATCTGATCCTGGCAAACGTATTTAACAGCACCCGAGTAAACAGAGTCACATAGGGACTTTCATGCTATATCTTTACATTATTGCTGCTATATCTATAGTAAGAAATGCTTTGCTTAGACTACATTAGATTAGCAGCAATATTTGAGGAGATGGAGAAAGAATACATTCCTGTTGTGGCAAGGTAATAACACAGAGCTTGATACAGGCTTGTTCTAATACATCAGCTGATGCTTAGAACTGGATTGAGTCCAGCATGTTCATCCACCTTGACAGGATAACTCAATGGGAACACGAGACAGCTGGTTTGAGTTTCTTTAGTTATCTACGCTCCTCTGCACAAGCAGACCTCAAATGTGAAAGAAAAGAAATGGCACATTACTATAGTATCACATTAAGTTTATCTTATTGTGATGAAGTGGTGATAGCAATATAGTGCCTTGAAGAAAGGAACAGAACTTGCTGGAATTTTTTTTTTTTGCTTTCTGTGAACAATGTAAAGATTTAAAAAATTCTTCCAAATTCCAAAACCAGGACACCTACCTAAGGAGAAAAAAATTCCTGTAACTGAAAATGTGAATAAAAGAAGGTAGAGTAAGAATATTCCCGGTATTAATATAGAAGAGTTGCAGTATAACAATTTCATTAGAAAAATTCTTTCTGCTATTCCCAAAGGAAACAGCTGTATATGGTAATCCAGAGTATTTAGAAACTAAAAAGGAGCCACCAAGAATCCCCAAGATGACTGATTCCTTTCAGATGTTTATTTTTATGTTGGGGTCTTGTATGATTTTTTACATCTTGTAGGAGAGAAAAGCCTGTGCTGCAGCCTTATATGGTGCTCGCTAAGAGTATACTAAATTTTCCTGAAAACCATTACAGAACTTGCAGTGGTAATTCCTACTATAGAACATACTGAGGACATAACTAATGAATGTAGGAATACACAAAACCTATGTAGTTTTGTTTATATTTTCATGTAATTACTTTGCCCCCATTTGATGTACTTCATATTCTTTTTTGTTGCTATAGCAGCTCTTTTGAGAGTTAAGAATTTCTCACTTTCATATCCAAAGGCCTTTCCTGTATTTCCCATTGAAATATATGAAAATATAGCATGCGTATCTAAAGATGACAGAAGACAAGATATGTCATGCTCCTAATGTGGGAGGTTCCCTGGGCTTGAGGTTTCATTAAGGAAATGGGGATAGTGAAATAATTTGATTACAAAGATGCTACACGATTTTATCAGAGTTTCATGAAGCTTGGAATTAAACTTGCCTAGTAATTACTGTCTAGGAGCTGGAGTCAGGAATTATCTTTTTGTTTGTTCTCATCTGTATCAATGACTCTGTTACATTAAGATAAGTAGTTTAATCTGTGTCCTGTTTCTCCATGTAAAATATTACCTTGTTTCACAGCACTGTTGCACACTATAAGCATTGGCTGTAACATACTGTATATCTCTTATCTAACTGATAATGCAGAAGTGCTATGTGCTAAGAAATTAATCAGTATATTCACCTTATCACACAAGCCTCAGCAGTGCCTCTGTAAATCGTTTGTCCATTCCTTCAAGACATGCCTTTTTTCCTCAAGTGAATGAAAAATTTCTCCTGTCAGCTATGTTTTATAATGTTAATACTTTTTATAATTTTAATGTTTATAATCTATGAGCAGTTTACATTTAATATCTCAAATAATTTCAGAATTTTCTGAGTACTTCTATTTGCCTTTAGCTTGCAGTATTGCATTCTCAAGATTGCAAATTGTGTTATGCTTTCTTTTAAAAAATTTGCATTATAGTTGCTAGAGTAAAAGGGTCATTACCTCAATGATTTAGACAAATGAAATTTTAATCTTATCTTTATAGCTGATACTTCAAGGACCAGAACATTTCTAAACAAGTAGGAGTACAACATATTGCAGAAAAAACAAGGCCCTGCCTTCATATTTAATAAAATAGTTACTTTTTTGTCGTTTGTCATTGGTTTATCTTTAACATTTAAATTATTTAATATTTTTTTCCTCAGGAAAATAGGAAACAGGACAGACAACTTCACTGGTAAAAAAATTAAAGTTAAAATGACATAAATAAGATACCTGAGAAAAATTATATCCCATATGAGGTTGTTAAAGCTGAGAACGATGGATAAACCTTTTAAAATGTATTGTATTTACTCTTCTCACATCACTCATTCAGCAAGTTCCTTATAAAGCTAATTACTACCTAATTTATTGTAGACTGAATAGCAGGAAATCACTGGTTTCCTACATAGTATAGCAGATAATCCATTAAGTAGCACAGCAGGATATGAGGCCATCAGGGGCTTCTCCATGAGAAATGATCTATATCTTCTAAAGACAGGCAAGAGGCTGGCTGTGCAGAGGTATGTCCTAATCAAGTCACAAATGACTATCATCGCACTAATCTTCACCAAAACACATTTATGATGCTGCAGAGCTGTAAAACAGATCCATGTCATTAGACATGGACAAATTTGCGTCCCCTTGTCTCATGCTGCTATGCATGATAACTGCAGACCCGGAGCTAGGCTATAGCACACAGGAAGAATCAAGGCAGTTTAGTTAATGATTCGATAACTTAATCTGTCAGTACTCTTCCTGGCTTATGCTGCAGCCTTTTCATTACAGGTGGTGTTTACAAGATCTCGGCCTTCTTCCCAGCTACCCCTTTCCCAGAAAAGGTAGGAAATGAACTATTCTGAGGTCTGTGTTAAATTATTTTGACACTGGCTAAGAGGTTTAGAAATTATTTAGGACACAAACATATACACAGTCAGCATGATCATATAAAATTTCTTTCTCTAAGAAATCAATCTAAAAATAGAAATAAACATGAAGACTAAATTGTTACAGTAAATCATAGAATAGCCTCAATTCTCTGTTGTACAGGCGCACAGTGATGTTGACAGAAGACAACTGTACAGAAATAGTCCTACTACAACATAGATCTGCAAGAAGGCAGAAAATTTTTCTTGATTCATGGTTGTGTTATGTCTGAATAACAGTGTATGCCCCCTGATATTTTCACATGTATCCATGCTCTTGACATTTATTGTATGGTGACTGTATTGGATAAATGTGAAGGCATAAAATTCTTGCCTCTTTTTTAATTTTGATTGTTGGAATTTATAACAACCTCTGTTTCCGCTGATGTGAGAATCAGAGGAAAGAACTGTAACCTAGATAATAACAAGTCATCACTGTGGGCCACAAATTTCACCTCTTCCCACCTCTGAGCCCTGTGAGACAAAGAGGAAGGTACAAGAGAAAGTAAAGGTTTTCCTTAAGCAGGGCATTTTCTGTTTTCAGAAAAGTGCTGGAAAACTAACTTCTCTTTTTTTTTTTTTTTAAATTTCAAAAGGTGTCATGTTTGGATGCATGTATTTGTCTGGACTAAATAAGTTGTATCATAATTTAAAAAAAAAAACAAAAAAACCCAGAAAGCTTGGGCATCCTGAAAGTTTTAAGTAGATTTTCCACTAATTAACATGAATTTTTAGTATGTTAATAAATAATGTTTCCATCTAACTAGATACTTCACTCAAAAATTTGATTTTTTTTTTTTAGATCAAGTTCTGAAAGTCAGCCATGTCTGTCTTATTTAAACACATGAAGCTAATAACCTGCAAAGTGACTGTTTCTGACCAATAAAATGAGGCAAGGTGGTATTCTTTAGAAAATAAATTTTAAAATTTGTTATTAAATATGTGAAAACTGCATTGTGAATGGAACTATCCTTCATGTTCTTAAACTCTATCAGGGCAGTGAATCATAAAAGGAGTGAATATATCTTAATTTAGCCTAATATGGAATATTAATGAGCATTATATATATGATAGCAGAGGTAATTTGTTCCACTGTACTTTTCTCTTCTAGAAGCCTCATCTGAAAAAAATCTGCTCAGTCTGGACGCTGCACTTTTAGATAAAATTCAGGCAAATCAGGGAGAGTTAGTGGAGCACAGGAATAACAGATATAGAAGACACAACCCATGAGAAAATGTTGAAGGAACTTGCCTTTGTAGACTATAAAAGAGCAGCCTGAGATAACTTGCGATACATGAAACATCCTATAGATAGAGGCTGGTGAACATCTTTTCTCCTCACTCACTGAAGCCAGGACGTGAAGAAATTAGGTTAGATATTAGGATGCTATAGGAAGTAATGTCATTAAACATGGTAAGGGTAATGAAACAAAGAGGCTATACAGGAAACAGGCCAGAAAGATATCTCCTTGGACTCATTTGGTCCCGAATGAATGAGAATGACCTTTTTTTAGCCTTTTTAACCACCTTTTGCTCTGATTCTGTGAAACAGTTAGTTGTCACCATCAGTGACAGGCTTCTGCCAAATTCTGTCACATTCCTTTTCCAGACTCTCTTTTCCAAAGTCTCACACTCCTAACTGCATCATGCTGATTAAAGAATAATTGTCCTAATTAGATAATCAGCCTGGTGAGCCATTTGGAACTCAATCTTGTTATTGCAAATGAATTTTTAACTATTTGCCAAGCAATTAGGAACACAGAAACAAGTAGAGCAAACCAGAGCATTGACAGAGATATTAACCTGTCACATACAGACACCAGTATAAACTTCTTCAAGGGAAAGTGCAAGAAATTCTGCAGGACACTGGCATGAAGATATGTATTCTCAGACTGTCTCCATAGCCTTAGATAGGGACATGGAGCGTTAACAGTTATATCCTTCTCTTAACCCTTTACAATTTAAATGTGGACATTATCTCATCATCTATGCAAATCCTTAAGTTTTCTTATAAACCTGCTTTAGTCTTAGTCTCATTAGCATTCATAGCAATGAGTTCTACAAGTTGCTTAGGCAGTGTTAGGAAAGTATATTCTTCTTATAGCTTTAAATATTCCAATCAGTGCTAGTGAATATCTATGTGGGTTTTTAGTTTGTTTTGATTTGGGTTTTTTAATTATGAAAATAAGCCAATATAAAATTAAATAACTCAAATTTCCTATAGTTTCTTTTTTCCTCATCTTTATCCTAGACTAAATGAAAAGAGCACCCTTCACATTTTCATTCTGTCTTTATACAAATTATATTTTTCCGTGATGGATCTATCAGTCAAACTCCCACCCAGATGCTCACTCACTCCCACTCCTTAGCAGAACAGGGGGAGACAACAGGAAAATACAGGAGGGAGAAAGCTCATAGGTTAGGATAAAGACAGGAAGAGTGCTGAGTAATTACTGTCAGTAGCAAACCAGATTTGGGGAAAATTAACTTATTGCTAATTAAAATAGTTTGAGATAATGAGAAACAAAAAGACAAATATTAAGGGTACACCTTTTGTCTGCCCTCTCCCAGGCTCAACTTCATCCTTCACTCCAGACTCCTCTATCCACACCCCAGAAGACAAAGAGAGGATGAAGAAAAAGTTATGGTCAGCACATAACATTTTGTCTTTGTCAGTTCCCTTCCTCTGGCATGGGCTCTCCACAGACTGCAGTCCTGCAGGAAATCTGCTTCGTCACAAGTTCTCCATGGGCTACAGGGAATACCTGCTCCAGTACCTAGAGCACATTCTCCTCCTTCTCCTCTGATCTCAGTGGTCCCTCTTGTTTCTCACTCTTTTTTCCCCTCCTCTTCTGTCCACTACTTTTTGCCCTTTCTGGAATATGTTTTCATAGTGGCCACTCGAACTTCACTGATGGGTTCAGCTTTGATCTGCAGTAGGCCCCTTGCAATTGGATAGCCGGACAGTTGACCATTTTAGGAAGCTGACCTCCTGCCAGAGGCCATTCCAGCAGCTTCCTCTTTACCTCCACTAAAACCTTGCCATGTACACTGGTAAGAGTCATCAAATACTTTTCATTTGATTGGTCATTATAGCCTGTTCACTATGAATATAAGTGATATGGCATTTTATTGCCTTTTAGTTCAGTCATCTAAACCCCTATTGATAGGCAGCTAGAGCAATTTTAAAATCCCCAGCGTATCTATCTAAGGCAATCGTATGTGTCTAACACATAGTCCTCAATACAAAACATGTTTGTGCACAGACTGATAGAAGAGATGAGTAAATAGGAAGATTTTCAGAGAATGCAACAAGACTGCAATGTATTCTCTTCATGCATCATGGAAGACCTTGTTGGTTTCCCATGCTGTACAGAGAAAACACACTTCAGTAAGAAAAGGAAGGAGAAGAGTCATAGGAAGGATATATAAGGTACAAGAGGAAAAGAGTCTGATAGTCCAGTAAAGAAGTAGGTAGTAAGCTGCACTAAGGCACTAACATTGCATATGTGATATAAAATATCACATACACAGCCATAGCTAGGAGAGTTCAAGGAAGACCAGAGACAGACAAATAGGCATGAAAATGAATGAAACGCACAAACTTTCTTACTGAATCTGGACACTCAATCTTCAACACAGGCAGATGAGGAACCCCCATAATAGAAAATTATTCAATGGATTCTCTGTGGGGATGTTCCTTTTTAACCCCATGAAAAATGCTCTAGAATGTTCTGGAAAAAAAATAGTTTATAAACTTTAGAGAGTTTTGAGCAGTGCAAACACAAATGTTGTTGACAGATCTAAAGAGATTTAATCCTTCCTTAAAATACTCTAAGGTGACAGTTACTGGAATTTACAATTGCCTTATATTTTCTGACAAACATACCACATTTACCCAATGCATTAAGTTCTTGTTGAATACCTTCATCTTCAACCATCTACAAAAGATCTTGATACTTTAAAAAGACACTAATTATGTCATTCATGAAAAGTCATGGGTTGACATTCAGTGGCTAATGCAACTCCAGTATTTATTTTTAACCTCAAGGTTCAAGATACATGCCTTCCAATCTGATAGAAAATAACATTCTATTTCCCTATCAAAATTAAATACTTGTATTTCTTTTACTACATTTATCTTAGTTCTTCTGACTGGAAATATTATCAGACATGATGTTTATGAAGTAACATTTTATTTCCTCTTTCACATTTCACTCAGCCTGAAAACAGACTGGAGACTTTCACCTTTTGGAAGGAAGGTTGCATTACTTTCACTTGTTCAGTCGATCAACATAATTTACAAAACAGAACGACTTTCTACAATAGTAAGCTTCAGAGCACCTTTAATTCCCGTTTCCCTTCCAAAATTTGCTGACTGTGCCCACCTAAAAGCTGTATTTTGGCTTCATTGACTTTCATGTGCAATAAAAGAATTTTGAATTTCCAAGATGGAGGCAATTAGTTCTGTTCTGCAATATAGATGGACAGATTAACCAATTTAAATCTCTTTGTCACATCAATGCATATCACTATGATCAGTCAGCAGAAACCATTGTTGAGACAGTACAATAACCCATCTAAAAGAATCATCTGTAAAGGGAAGGAATCAAGTGATATATCATCAGAATAGTCACGGAAGACTTTGCTGAAACACATCAGTAAACATCAAAAATTGCATTGAAAAATGCATATTAGAATATCAGGTTAAGAAGAGACCAATAGCTCAGCAAGAGATGTGAAAATCCAACCAAGACATTAAGGTATTCTTTGCATAGTATAATACCCTTGTACATTTGTAGAAGTTGAAATTTTGTAACCAATCTTTTTTGGTGCATGCAGCTGCATAAAAGACAAGTCTGTAAGAGAGAAACACAGAAGTGAGTTTGATAAAACAGAACCCCCCGGCAAAATTCAGCTGTAGCAGAGAGATATAATCAGACTTTCTCTCAAGGAAATGTCAGATACCAGATTAAAATATATGAAATTCTTTGTTTACCTTCCCAGAAAAATTTAAGAAACCAATCTAATTTCCTATAAAATTGCACTGTTGTTGTGAGACAATCTAAGAAAATAAGTCAATTAAAGCTACAGTGGTTAAGTTTTAACCTCTTTCCATGACTTTTCAGAGCCTTTGCTGCAACTGAGGTTAACACTGGAAACCTACCATGAATCACACCACCTTCGCATCTCCTACATGTGTAGGAGATTTTAGTCTTTACTCTTGTTTTCAAAGTACTGTACATATGCACTGTGATTATGTAAAAAATTGGGGGTGGGGGTATACTGAAAAGATCTAATTAGGATGGTATCACTGTTGTTATGAATCAGTTTTATATCAAACATGATTGTGATACAGAAAACAAATACAGATTACATTTTTAAAAAACTAGTTTTCTTGAGAGCTGGCCTTTATGAAGCCTGTGCATCTGCCACACAGGAAGAAATTATAAGGGTCCATCACAGTCTCTTCTAGGGACTGGGGCTGCAGTAGTGGAAGACCATTTCTTCCTGAAGATTAGCCTCATCTGAAAAGAAGTCTGCAGAGATCTGGATATTTCTTATTCTTTCAAAGTTTCCCAATGACTGATCAAGGGAATCTTGACTATTCCTGATCTGTACAGCAGAGTGAGTGAAGCTGTCATATTTGTGTTTCGTGAACATTTGTTGGCACATCACAATGATAAATTTATTCTACTGAGATGTCAAGGAATAACTCATTTTGTTTGGTGGGACTCAACCCAGCAAGCTAGAGCCAAACCTAACTATTTCTTGTTTTGTAGAAGTGAATTCTACTTATGTGAGTGTTGTCTTTTTTGTGAGAAATAGACTTGGTAAATCATCCCTCCTCTTTATTACACACTGTCATCTTTTTCATTGTTAAACTACATTTCTATGCACTTTTCTTGTGCTAAGCCATTAAGCCCAAGAGTAAAAAACTGCATCACTGTACTCAGCAGGAGAAAGCCTACCAAAATGATGGGAATACTTAAGCATTCATCCTTCTTCTGAGAAATGGTTTGTATTTGTGCTTGGCTTGCCACAACCTTTAGTTTATACTTTCTTAAATATCATACCTGACTAGGCAAAAATGCAGGAAATTTACCAAACGGACTCAGCTAATGATAAGTTGTCCACAGTCAGCAACAGAAATGTTGGGAAGGAATCAATCCCCCTCAACAGAGGTGATGGAGTAAGAGTAATCATTGGTGGTTTTAAATTTCTGCCTTTACAAGAATAATAAAAGCCAACAATTACTTCACTGTGGAGGAATTTTGGCGACATTCCTTCTCTACGATTTTGTCAGGCATTTGATATTGTAACATGCAAAAATGTCATGAGGAAGGGTCAGTATATGAGATTGAACTAAAATTCCAACATTTTAATTAAAAGAGCAGCATTAACCAGTGGTATTAAGAACTGGTATCAAACTCTGCTAGATGAAAGTGCTTGATTGAAAAATACAAAACACAAAAAGCCTCTATGATTGATTGCATATATTAGTTCATCAAATATCGACCATAGATGTACATTCCTCTTCTCTCATTTACATGTTGTAGAATGGAATGTCAGCACTAGTAAAGAGCACCAACTAATTAGAATAGTCATTTCATTGTCTTATTCAAGGGATCCATCGAGATACACAGTTTCACAAGGAGCTGTTCATGGACCTGTCTGTCCTTTCTGATTTTTTTTGTGTATCCACATTAGTGACTGATTAACGATGATGGGTCCTAACAATGAGTGGGAGAAACAAAACTTGCTGGATGCCCTAGGCAGGGCTGTCATAAGCAAGCAGGAGACCAGGACCAGATAATTCAGCAGTTTCTGAAATCACCTATACCACATTGCTGTTACAATCCTCCTACAAGCTAGTACAGCCCACTGGACAAGAGTCCTGACTTGCATCATCATAGGACTCCCAAGTTCTCAAACTAACAACGTTTCTGGAGGATCTCCACTCTGATGTGCTTTGCTGATACTTATGTATGGTATGTATACTGTTCAACAACAAATGAGGTCATGAGTAGCATCAGTAAACAGTGAAATAATTCAGATGATAATCTGAGCAAATGGAAATATCCATAGAGATGCACAATTGTTCAATTTCACTGTGAGAAATATCTCCGATATTATATTCTAGGTCTAAGAGGAAAAGCTCAGGAAAATGTCAGAAATTGTAGATTTTTTCAAGATGTTGATTATTGATGCATGATAAAACCATCACTAATTTTTTGAGGAAACCTTAATTGACTGTGGAAGCATAGTTTTATGCTTTATCCCTAAGCATTTTCCACATCTATGCCATAAAGTTTATTTTACAAAATGCTTGTAGTTTTTGCAAAATTGTTCAGCCTTAGAAAAATGTATCAGCCCAAAATTGTGAAAAAGAATGAAATTTGGGTATCTTTATGAGGAAATGAGGCTGATATGAAAAACTGCTGAGCAGAGCTCTTCCTTGTGTAAAACACTTTGACTTCTTTGAATCTCATTTTCTATCATTTCTATTATGCACTGAGGTTTACAAGACTGTACTCTGATGGGTATTTATTGTCTCTTTTTACTTCATATCAGCTCACACGATTGTTATCAATACTGTCATTGAAAAATGGGAGGAAATCTTTAGTTCTGATTTTTAAAGCACTAGACTTGAAAGAATTAGTCATGTTAATTATGAACCTATGATAATTTCATACTCAATGGTTTGATCTATTTTAGCATCCAATCTTTGTCAGCTTTCACAAGAAAACAAATTGACAAAGATCAGTCCTATGTTCTTTGTGTACTCACACTTCCTGATCTTTTCTGAGGAATTTTTCATACATAAACATGGAATGAACAATGTTTTTACCAAAGCTAAGTTGGCTTTGACTGAGTCATAGTACTTTCAAACATTGGTTGTGTATTACTAATTCCTCATTTTCCTTGGTATGCACAAAAGGTCTCTACTCTATTAGAAGATATTTCATTTAGATGTACTGCCTTACAATTATCTTGGGCTTAATTATATGAACTCTGTTGTTCCTAGTGAACTAGTGGGACTCCAACTCTACTGCTATTTCTCTATTCCTTTTCTTAAAAATAACTGGTGAATATTCTACAGGATATCTTTCCTGATGTATTTCTGAAAATGTCTGACAATTGATGAACTACTTTAGACAGCTCCTTTCTGCATTATAGTAACTTCTCTCAGAATTTTAGGAGAAATAAGGTCATTCTTCATAGCTGCGCAATATCCTTCATTCAATGATGTTCATAGCAATGCACTTACACCTATGCTTTGCCTTCCCTTTCTTTTATCATGAACACGCTCCTCTCTTTTTAGATTCTAAGAAATTGTTACACAAAGTGTTCTGCCACTATTTTGGCATGTATGTCTGTATATATAGACAGAGACTGAGAGAGATCACAGAAAAATATCTTATTAAGCATTTCAGCTTTCTCCTTGGCATCTGTTATTTGCATTCTTTCCTTGGAAGGATAATATGTTCATCTAGCAGAATATGATCCTTAAGCAGAGCAGAAGGGATATTTTGAATGTGTCAGTACTTGGAAAAACCATAGTCCGCATCTACTCTCCTGCAAGTCTCTTCTCTCACATGGTTTAACACAAAATACCAGTGTTTGTAGGGCCCTCCAATCTTTTCTCTAGTTTCATCATTATTCTGGAAAATTACCTTTATTTCGTGGAAATAGGATTGGTCTTATAACCAGAGGGAAAAAGGTGTACATATTATTTGTAAAATATCTCTTTATGAGAAGTTCTAAAATATTTTCTTATGAAGTTACTATTCACTGAATAAGTGAGATAAAGATGAGGCTGTTTCATTCATCAACAGAATAAACATAACACAAGCAGCAACAGTGAAAACTTCTTCAACTAAACCAGGAATATCAATTAGTCTCTGGCCAAAGATGTGCTTTCTTTAAGTCATCTGAAATTGTTTTATTCTGGCTCTGTGAGAAAATCACTACTAGTTGTTATCCAGTTCTACTCTCCTTGTGTAATATCTTCAGAGTAACAGACTTGAAAAATAGTGTGAATATAAACGAATTATGAGTGTGTTATTTCCCATGTAATAAAATGTCACCATTTTTCCTATGTGGATGTGTGCTTAAACCAAATTTAGCAAAATTCCTTCTTTGAGTATACCAGCATTGGTATTAATTTCCCCTCTCCAATTTCAATGTAGATAATCTCTGGGTATTAATACAGTCATGCCTGAACTAAAAAATACTAAAATTATTTATTCATTATTGTATCCACACTATTAGCAATAGTGTGTTCCCACTTAATACCCAGAGTCAAACATGGCTTTTTCAATTAAAAAAATGGACAAATCTGATTTACTATTAGTACATCCACTTTAAAATCCTTCTGATTTTACTAAGTAAATGAAAAAGCTTTAACATAAAAGGTTTCAAACTCCTGTATTTCTTAGCCATATCTCTTGGAAAGCTTTTATGATGCACTCTATTGCTCTAGGGAAAATGATACGAACTGAAAATGAAGTCTTATTTCCCTGATCTTAAGCTGTCAATTGTAACTTCTGCAGTGCTATAGGCATGGATTGCCAAAATTGCAAACTTTTCATATCACTGCATTATAGATTTAATTTATTTTTACATCCACAACTTGAAAATATAATTCTGCACCACAATTGTTTGGTAAATTAGAGTGGAATTCACCTAACCTAATATAAGCCAAGATAAACGTCCAACTAACCATTGAGGCTCCCACTACAGTTGGTGGGAAAAAAGGGTACACCAGAGGATGATTCATCCCATCTGTCTTGGTCACGTATCTTAAGAGTGGGATGAAATGCCTTCGAATGTGCTTATCACTTCACTGCTCTGCTAGATCACTTGCTTACAGAGTATGTCTTTTAGATCACTGAAATTAGGTGAAATGAATTTCACTTTCACTCAACACAGGAGAAAGCCAAGTGAATATTTCTGTGCTTATGTTTTTAAATCCCTTCCTTCAGTCTCCGCAGTTAAGATTTGTTATGTTTGAAGAATAGGCATGGATGGAAACTAAAGCAAATTAAATAAGTCTGAATAAAACTCTGAATTTTATGATATCTGGGCTTTTTGTGTTCATTCTCCACCAATACTTGTTTTAACTTCCTGAATGCTTAAAGAAACTAAACAGTAACGACATGTTTCATATCAATAGGATGTTATTACGTCAAGTGATCATATTCCCAAAGTTCCTACAGCAAACCACTGATAGAGAATTGAGCAGGATGGATCTAGTCCTTCATAATTCAGACCCCCTTTGCAATTATTTTTTTCAATCCTTTAAAAAAAAAAATCACCTAAATACTAAGTACTTTCTGTACCTAGTACAAAATATTTTCAGGCTGACTAAATATTACTAGAACCAGAAAAGGAGGAGTGGAAAATTCCTTGATTTGCTTTCCAATCCATTTCTTTCTGATACCAAGTGGGGCTTTTGACATTGTGTCATACTAAAAGGTGGATTCACCTTTCCATTAGCTTCAGTGGGAGGTGGTGGTGTGGAGGTATATCCAACCATGGAGCAGAAATACTCCCATATCCTCATGGACAAACTGTAACTAAGCAACAGCTCACATTCCTGTCAAATAGTTTTGCAGGTTGGTTTGCTATTGAGCCCTAAAGGAAAAAAAAATGTGCACACAGCCACTCTCACAAAAGTGGCAAATGATTTAAAAGAAAAAAATTAACCTTCTAATATCTTGTTAGGATTTTATAAGCCAGCAAAGGATATTTTTTAAATGGAAAATTTGTTAGATTGCTGTAAAATTTAAATAACAAGCTCGATATAAAAGGATTGAGACCCTAGGGAACTCAAAAACTTTTCTGACAACAGAGAGCAAAGCACCATCACTCTCACAAAATCCTAACCCACAGACAGAAGACTACACTGTCTATCACATGAAGTAGTCCTGCAGGCAAATCTGCACTGAGACACAGATATTACAGCCACAGGTGCATTTTTATAATAGAGTTAAAAAACTCTATTGTGTTAACAATTCATATAACACTGAAAAAATAGCATTGCCTAGTATTCAACACATGAAACTCTAAGATTTATTCCTACTCTGCTAATCAGTTGCAGTTAGTACATACTTCATTTTCAGTTTTTTTTAAGGAGATCCAGCCATGATGAAGAGAATGGATGGAAAGTTCATGACTTTACTGAACTTTTATAATGAAAAGTCTCAGTCAGGAGCCACGACACTTTGCAGAAGTGACACTTTGACACTTTGACAGAGTAGGCAAAGTGTAAAACATTGACCATGCAGTCAATAGCAGAGTTCTGTGTGGCATCTGGCTTGGTACCACATGTCATTTAATTTAAAAACCAGAACAAAAGTGTACAAACACAGTAGATAAGAAATAATAAATGATTAGTATATTATAAGGGGGAGGGTGATCCTTTTGTTTTTGAGAAAATCTCTTTCTAATAATGTCCTCTAGCAGCCAATTCTTCATTCTGTGTTATTTGGTATCTCTATCACTGACTTGGATAAGAGCGGAAAAGCACTTTTGGTGAAGAGTTAGAGATGAAACACAGGTCGAGGTCGTAATAAGCAATGAAGATGATGGATTACTGAAGAAGCAGCAGATCAAGATCAGCAGCTAAATGGCACAGTTTATTTAATATATGCAAATAGGATGTTTAATTTAAATTTGTCATTTGTAAACCTATTTATTTTAAAAGATAGAAAACTATTCTGGAAAGAAAAATCTAGAGGATGATTTAAAAGTCCAGGGAACCAGAATTTGCATATGGTCCATCAGGACAACTTTTTTGACTGAGACAGCGAGCCCTCTGTTAAACATTAGAGATTTTCCTTGATGTGGATGCCACTGAGAAAATTTGTTGTATTCGTTTAATGGGCGGTGAAAATTGGAAATGAGTTTGGAAGAGACCAATGAGGATAACGTGCCAATGTCTTAAATTGAGAAACTCAGACTTGTTTGAGTTTGCATTGGCAAGTAGTAATATGGAAGTTGTGGCAGTGAATATGCAGAACAGTACAGCTGGTGCTGGGTGCCAAATGTCCATGCTACAAATCGATGAAAGTTTTATCTAATACTACTTCTAGTCTGGTCCTGTTGTTTGCATGCTCATAAGTAACAGAATCATGTTAAGAAGTCTCCTGAAGCATGTACTCATCCAGATTTGGGTTCATCTAGATTCTAGTCTGTGAAATTCAAGGTTGTGTCATGAGGACAGGCTAAGAGTCGTAAGTGGGGATGACAGGAGATTTCCTTCAAAAAGGCACTTGATCTCAATTAAAACACATTAGGTGTATTTAGAAAAGCAAAAATATGAAATAGGTTGATGTCTTTGTAAGTAGCTGCTTACGGACAGGTCATTTGAAAGCAGAATTTTCTATTGTATAATTCACCAAGGTAAAATATACAGTGGCTGGAAATTCAAACTAGGTAAGTTTAATATAGAAATAACTACATCAGTTTATGATAGAAACAACATGCCCATGTTACCTGTGAGTATAAATGACATAAACACCAGTTTAACAACTTCTACTGTTGATTCTCTACCACGTTAAACTTTTGAACTGGAGTTTTCTTTAAGGTTATGTGTTTGGGTTTGTGACTGAACAGAGATGCACAGAGGAACAACAACAGGTAGGGCAATCCTAATAACCAGGGCTGTCACGGGTGGGTAACAAGTGGACCCAGTGGACCCATTGGACAAGGCCATTGGTTCTATCTGTGTCTGAAAGAGTGTTTCTCTACCTGTTGATCTGTGTATGTATATGTATGTATAGATGTGATGTATACATTTCTTCATATGCATGTTTTTTGGGAATACAAGCTCACCCTCACTGCTGGTTGGCCTTGGGAGCATGGAGCCTCATATCTCTTATGTTGCCTGATTCAGCAGTTCCTAAAAGTATACGACAATTTAAAAAAAGGATATAAAATGAAAAATTAGAAAATTGCTATGTTGTCTTTAGCCTAAAATTTAAGAATATATTGAGAGACTGATCTTATTAATATCTTCCCTCCAGTTCAGGCCTGATGCCACAGACTTCAGTAAAAACCTATGAATGGAGCTCAGTGTGATGTCATCTAGGGGTGCTTATGCAATCGAATACTACAAAAATCTTGTAAGTCTTCCTTCCTTCCTTCCTTCCTTCCTTCCTTCCTTCCTTCCTTCCTTCCTTCCTTCCTTCCTTCCTTCTTTCTAACATCCTTGGCATTAACCAAATAATGAACGCATAAAAGCATTATAATTTGTTTTGAGAAAGATAATTTCTTATTACCATAAAGTTTTTGTTTGCACTTCTTTTTTTCCTATTGTGTTCAGCATAGACATTTATTATTTATAAGTAATTTACACTAGTTTGCATAATAAAACCAGTGACTACAATTCATTTCTCAAGAAGGGCTCAAAACAGTTTTTTTGTTTATTTCTAATCTCCCCATGAACATAATGTAGCATTTAGTTAAAAATTGGTGAAAGATGTGTTAACATTTTTCAAAAATCCAATGAATTGAATAAGAATCTCATGCATTTGTCAAAGACAGGAAATAATTTTCAAGACTCAGAACGTTCAGCTTCCAAAATTACCCACCACTACATTCTTAAAAATAAAAAATCCTGACAAAACCAGACTTTTTACTTAAAACTTTATTGTTGAGCATCATATTCTAAAAATGCTTCTTGTGTTTTGTTTCATGTAGGTTAAGAGATCATTTTCTATTGAAAGCATTTTGATGAAATCATTCCAATACTCTGTCACATCAACTAGTCATATCCTATAACAGTCAATGTATTTGCAGTCCCAATGTAGATATGAAATTACAAGTTTGGCTTACTATTTTCAGACTTCCTTTGCACAGCGTTGTAGTTTATTTTCTGAATCCAAAAGTCTGAGAGAGCACCTAACTTTGTTTTTACATGCATCACAACGGAGGAAAAAAATAGGGAGTAACAGACAGGAGATTATCTGAGCAAACGAAAACAGATAAGTGTAAATAGAAATATTGGAATTAAACTTTTATATAGCATACAACATCCAACCTCCAAACTTCAGTGAAGTGCATTAGCATGGCAAACTTGGCAGCGAAGAAGAGCACTGCACCCTGTCCCAGCTAAACATGACAAATAATAGGTTGGTTTAATCCGATTAGTAGTATTCACAGCAGTTTGAAGGAATGTTGGGGAACTCCCAGAAAGGTATCCATATTATTCTGTTTTCTTCTGACTTTTGTAGTAATTTCTGTGTCTATTTTTCTATCATCTGAATAGACAACTGCTGTAGGTTGGAATTTTACTACATGGAATGTAGAGTGATTGCTTGTCAGGCTTGTTGTTGGTATGGTCTTACATCCCAGTTACTACAGCCATGAGGTTCATTTTCACATTCTTTTAAGTAATTGCAATTTTCCTCAAGAAAAAAAAATGGGCCATTACCACAGCTTCTGTTATTGCAACTAGCACTATTACAAGTGGGGCATTTCCACTACGTTTCATCCAAAAATAGCAGAAAAAAGAAAGATGTTCCAACGACAGGTGACTTTTTAGGTAACTTTTTTTGTCTCATAGTTTAGATAGAGAGTCTGAGCCTGTGGTCCAACACCTGCACACAATCCACTGAAGCAGTACACATCATCTCTTGTCCTGTCCTGAGAACCTCTTTTTGGTGGCAACACAGAAATTGTTGTGAAATACAGTCCAGAGGAGTTGCCTTAAGAACAGCAGCATCCCTTTTATACCATATTCCTCCTCAGTAGCCTTTCCCTGCCACACACTACACAAATATGAGAAGAATGTATCAGTCTGGCTGTGGGAAGGAAATCTGTCACTTCTGCACAGCAGATTTTCTCTACATTAGTTAAATGCTGAACAGGCACAGTAAATCTACTTCTCGAGGACACTGGATGCACAAGGCTTGCACTGGAGTTCTGTCTTATACATACATTAAGCCCACAGCATCTGTGAAAGTCATAGGCCTACATTACAGTTCTCAAAATCTGTCTTATTGCATATGCACAGTGAATACACCACTTGGTAGGGAAAATACGGAACATGCAGCTCTTTCATGAGGCTAACACAAGGCATATGAAAGCAAAGACACTGGTGGCTGAAATTAGTTGAGTTCAAACTAATAGTTATATTACGAAAGCTTAGCATTTTAGGGGGAAAATTCTGAGTATGATGGACTGAAGTTGGAATCGTTGTGTTATACTTGGGACACTGAACCAAGGTGGAAGATTAATAAAAAAGTACTGCCTTGTTTTATCAGTGATGTTCTGCTACAGCACTTTTCAGTCTTTTACTTTTCTTTTTTTTTTTACTTTTTACCAATATATTCCAGGACACTGGAACACATCCCATATTATTGCCAATGTTGAAGTTATCTGTGAGGGAAACATTGTGGACTGTAAGAAGGAATCTAGCTCTGACTGATCCCTAGTAAGATTTCCTTTTGAAAACGTATCCTGGGTTGTTATAGGGCACGTTTTACAGTTGTTGTGCCTGGAATCTAGTTTGCTTGTTTGTTTGCTTGCCATACGTTGAATGCAGTTCTGCATTTGATTTTGGTGAAGTCTTGGCCAGGTAGCAAGGAAGCAACTTGTTCTTGGTGTTTCACTGTGCCATGCAGACCCTACAGAGAGAGGTGTAGACTGCATCTTCCAGAAGGAAAACCTGTGGAAAGATAAGATGAGGGCGCTCCTACAGCACACAGAGAGAATTAGAGCAAGCAGGGAACCTAGAGCATGAGAAGACACTGGGAGATGCTTGAGATGAACAGAATTGATAATCAGATAAAACTGAGCCAAATCTGTGTAAAGAAGAATGTTTTCGTCTAATCCAGAAACAGGCAAACTTTGTGGCCAGTTCAAGGGAGCAAGACTCAAGAGAGGAGGGTATCTTAGGGGATACAGCTGGCAGGGCAGCATCAGTTGCTTTTTAAGACCAGGTGTATTCTCTCACCAAGAAAATACGATTTTTTTTCTGTTTGAAAGTTATCTTGTTATAATAAAACTTAGCTTTGCTGTTGGAAAGTGATTTTATAATTTTTGCTCTTTTCTCTTTAAGGAGAAGATGCAGGAAGACCTCTCTCAACTCTCCAAGATGTTATCACCACCACATAAAAAAAAGATGAGTGCAATATAACGGGAGAGCTCAGGCTGGAATTCAGCACAGTTCCATGAGCACAAGAGGTATTCACTTGACTTTCTGTAAACCATTTGCCCATTTATGTTTCCCAAGAGGCATATCTTTACAGAATTTATTCTGTGTGTTTGTGCCTGTAAAAACTAAAGTTGGGCAGAAGTTAACTTTCCTGTGCAGAAATGAAATCTAGAAATGAAACCTAGTCTAGTGTTAATGCATGTTTTGGCTCAAGAAATTTGGCATTCTTAAAATAAATCCGTTTCCTATTTTAAAATAATAAAGATACTGAAATTTTGTGAGCCAGATAGCATGTAGGAAATAAAAGGATATAAATCTGGAACAAAATCCTGAGATCCTTTATTGGACATACAAAACTGAAATGGATTCAAACAGGACCTTTTTCAGCATCCAAAGCAACAAGTTTTAACACAGTGGCTGAAGAACCTCCGATAAGCGACTCTGTTATATCAGGATTATCACAAGCAAGTTGTAATAAAACTGATAAATGAACTCATGCAGTATCAGCCTGACAAAAAATGTCACTAAAGATCTTCACAATTATAGTTTAATTAACATGCCAGGCTAAACACTAACTAGGCTAACTAACTAACAACTAGGCTAAAAAGAAAATTGTGACCAGTTTTGCAGAGAAATATTTGCAGCTGTTCACTCAATACTTCGAGTTTCTAAGACAAGTAGAACAGATTAAAATGGTGGTGATAGTATCTGTAATTGATAGTAGACTTTTATTTACCAAGCAATGTATTCTTCGTGTGCTGGCAGGCAGATTTCTTTCCATGACAGTGAAGAAAACCTGTTCAAATGGGGTTTACTAGTGAATTCTTTCCCTCCTCCCCCCTCAGTGGCACAGAGGGACTGGGAATGGGGGGTGCAGTCAGTTCACCAGAGATTGTCCCTGACGCTTGTTCCTCCTCAGGCAGAGAGGGCTCCTCACACGCTTCCGCTGCTCCAGCACGGGGTCCCTCCCACAGCATACAGCCCCTCACAAACCCCTCCAACATGAGTCCTTCCCACAGGCTGCAGTTCTTCACCAAATGCTCTAGCGTGGGTCCCTTCTGTGGGGTGCAGCCCTTCAGGAACAGACTGCTCCAGCATGGGTCCCCCATGGGGTCACAAGCGCTGCCAGCAAACCTGCTCCAGTGTGGGCTCCTCTCTCCATGAGGCCACAGGTCCTGCCAGGAGCTGCTCTAGCACAAGCTCTCCATAATGTCATACCTCCTTTGGGCATCCACCTGCCCTGGTATGGGGTTCTCCATGGTCTGCAGGTAGAGATCTGCTCCACTGTTAACACCTATGGTCTTCAGGGGGACAGCCTGTCTCACCATGATCTTCACCACTTCCTCCTCCTCCGTCTTCACTGACCTTGGTGCCGGGGTGCAGTTATTTTTCTCATGTATTCTCACTGCATTCTTCCAGTTGCAGTTCTTAAATACGTTATCTCGGAAGTGCCACCACTGTTGCTGATGGACTCAGCCTTGACCACCAGCAGGTCCATCTTGGAGCTGGCTGGCATTGTCTCCATCAGACATAAGGGAAGCTTCCAGCATTTTAGCAGCTTCTCACAGAAGCCATCCCTGTAGCCCTGCTGCTACCAATACCTTGCCACGCAAACCTAATATGTATTCCCAGGTGCTTGAGAATGACACCAGAACTCTTCACAGAGGTGTTAGCTACTTCTTGAAATTGTATTGTGGGGTATCCCACAGGCTGCTGTCAAGATCAAAATCCCCTTGAATCAGGTACTTAGAGAAGCCTACATTCACTGGAGAGACTCAGGATTCAGGGAGCTAAATGAAGGAAGGTGGGAGACCTATTTGTTTAATTCATCACCTTTAGTTTTCACACTTATTTTTGAGTTATTCATTACTGGTAAAGAGATGCAAGATATGAGAAGAATAGTAAGGTTGATAAAAGGAGAGACAAGATGAAAAGGGTAGGACAGCACCACTGCCTGGAAAAGAGGGATAACCAGGTGAAAAACATGAAACATTATGCTAACATTATCTCCACCTAGAATCGAATGGGAGAGCAGGGCACACATAACCAGTGACTTACCCACTGCTTTAGATACCTAAAGAGTAAATTGCCATAGACACATCGCTTTAAGGCACCCAAAGAATTGCAGCCATATGCATTGTGGACAGGTATAGCACATGAAGGCTAGGCAAATGTTTTGGAATATCTAATTTCTATTGTTCTTGCTGATAGTTATGACTGGGAGTGTTTAATTTCTTGATTCTTAAAGTCTCATCTGTTGCTACATCTTCTTTTCAGTAGTAAATTGGTAAGGTTTTTTTCTTATCTGAACAGGATCTCAGGGCAGTGAGTTCAACAGGTTAAAAATTTATTAGGGGAAATTCATATTTCTTTTTACAGTTTTATACTGTATTGCCTATTCATGAGTAATCCCCCCATTCTTGCCTTTCAATTTGACCACTTCTTTCAAACCAGTTCTTTTCTTTTTTGTTATAACTCTACCCTCATTAATGAATTTGTAAAATGACTCAATAAGGAGATGGGCAAAGGTGGGATTTTTTTTGTTTCAATACGATAGTTTGTCCTCATGTGCGTGACTTTAACTCTGCAACAGCAACTCTGCGTAGCTGACTGTTCTCCCCCTTCTCTCCTTTGCAGATGCAGCTTAGTGTTTCTGATGTTAGTATGTACATCACCTCATTGCAGAGTTGAAACATTATCATCCTGAATGTGTTCAAAACACTAGTGATATGTCTTGTCATGTTGTCCAATTTCATAGATGCAGTTTAATTTACTTTCTGCACTTTGTAATGACTGTCACATTGAACAAGCAGGCTAGGAGTTCATTTGCAGAATACCAATTAAGAAGAAAATGGTAGCAGATTGCCATCTACTACAGAAATCCTGTCTTACATCAACAAAGTAGTTTGAAAAAACCTGTTGGACAGTTTTGTAGGTGCTGTTAGTTACATAGGAGGCTATAACATACTCAATTTCATATGGGAAGAAATTGTGAGTTTTTCTCATTGATGTAAACCATATTATAATCCTTTCAATGGTTGGCTGTTCTCAATTTTTAGAATGACCTAATATGAAACTTTTAGATACAATAATTCCTTGGTCTGGAATAATGCTACCAAATACAATATGAAATAGCAGGAAGTGATATAGTTTCTAGCATAAGTAACAGTATCCATATTGGCCTGAATAATAACTCAGTTCTGAAAAATATTGACAGCTTTCTCTGTCTTTCATAATGTACTAGAAACTAAGCATTTTTTCCAGTTTATTTTAAAAAGTTTTGAGGTTACTATAATTGAAGTCACCTCTTAATGAACAAAATGTTTGTGGCTGCAGAGATCATATTAGTAAATATTAGTAAATACAAACAGCCCTTCTCTCAGGAAAACCATCAAAATATCACCAACAATATCATTGTAGCTACGAGCCTTATTAATATTTCTGAGAGATTAAATTAAAGATTTTACAAATCAAATGCTCACACCACAGTTTCTTGGATGATGCCAAAGTAGTCTTATATCACCTTTGGAAAGACAATCTTAAGGAACTCCTGCTCACTTGTGTGTTACAACAGTAAAACATTTAAAACATATCACAAATTTCAAGCTTTAGCCATCTCCTCCTCTTCACAGAATTATTTTCTGCCTTTATGCCTATATGCATATGCAGGCAGGTATGGCAAGAATCACAGAATCATAGAATACCAGGTTAGAAAGGATCTCAAGGATCAACTAGTTCAACCTTTCTTGGCAAAAACATGGTCTAGACAAGACAGTATATTAATTTGAAAATAAGTGCTGAAGATAAAAATGCTGTCATTGTTTCTGCCATTGGAATAACTAGCCCATCTCCATCCACCCCAAGCTGGGAGATGCTTACTGGCTGAGTAGGGGTGTTTCTAAGTCTCCAAATGTGTGTGTTGTGTACTCCAGAAGGATGATTGGAACATTGCAGCAGAAAGAAGCTGGGATTCCCACATGTAGTAAACCAACTCTGTCTGCTCTCACAGGG
Organism: Steatornis caripensis; assembly: GCA_013398225.1. NCBI lineage: Eukaryota > Metazoa > Chordata > Aves > Caprimulgiformes > Steatornithidae > Steatornis > Steatornis caripensis. Next base: position 24,111 of record VZSC01009639.1, read on the forward strand.
GAGAAGTCTAAATGTGGTGTCCTGTATTTGCTTGCTGAGGATTCCTATACTGTCCCTTCTGATCTGTAAACTACACGTGTTTCTATGTCTTCCCCTCAAACTTAAGTTTTAGTGCAGGTAACACACAACAAAGGTTCTGAATTTTGCTGCTATGGATTCAGCTAGAAATAGGCTTTCCTTTGGTATGTATATATTTTTTTTTGTTTTCGTGTGATAAGGACAGGGAGCTGAGTTTGCCCTAGTTTTATGTATCATTTCTTGGACAGAGACATGGGCACAGGTGCTACACAAGAAATTAGTAAACAAACCAGTCATTTGAGGGGTCACGTAGGTGGTGTATCATCATGTACTAGAAAGGCTTGCTCTGCCACAGTCTGTTTTTGTGATTAAGTGATGCTGATTTCTCAGGTTGCTAGTATTTTAAAAGAACAACATTCTCTCATAGGAAAACAGAATAAATAAATTATAAAATAATTGCTAAAGTCACCATATGTCACATCCTCTTCTGTTTCTCTTTCATATTTTTCCCATCTGAAAGATTAATCTTCCAAAGCACAACCTTTTCTTCTGACCTTCAGGAAATTAAATAAAAATGAGGATTTTTCCTCCTCCCCACTTGGAGGATGAAAAATGTGCCTATAATACAAAGTAAAATAGATTAAAATCCACTTTAATAAGTTATCAAAATGTCCAGAATACTTCTAACAAAATCTCCTAAATGCCTTTTCCATCACTTGGGAATATATGCAATTAAGAAATAATAATTAAAAAAAAGGATTTCTTAATGGACTACGAGCCCAATCCATAATTAACACACACATCAACCTTTTTGTCTTCACCACAGACAGTTCTTTCTGGCCTAATTTAATGACACAGAAGTTTTGGTAATAGCACAAAAATGAAACAAATTGCATTTAAAAAATAGCTCTAGCTGGCTCTTGTGATCTGTCTCCTATCAATCAGAGCCATGACCAACACTGCAGCTTCCTTCCATGTTGGTCCTCCAGTGTGCATCTGCCCTCTATCAGTAAATTGTTTACAGCCTTCACAGTGTTCATGTCTCATGTCCTTCCTTTACATGCTAAGACTGTTGAACACCATACTCATTAATGTGCCTGATTATCCTTATATGGATTGCCATTAACTAGGAGCTGGCTAATTTCCAAAGCTATTTTTCAAAGACATTAGCACAGGCATTTTTGTCATTGCAACTTTTGGCCAATATCCATGTGGGCTGGTTGTGGTGACAGAGATAAAAGAATACACCTAGCTAACGAAAGTGGGAACTTCAATCTCCTTGAGGGGAATTTAATGGGGAGGAAAAAAAAAGTATTACTGGAAAACACCCTTAACATGCTAAAATATGCGTCCACTGCTTGACTGACAGGAAGATGAACAAGTTTCAAAACAGACCAGATCATACCCCACTCTATCATTCAACATCCTCCAAAAATCAGGAATTATCCCTTATGAGACAGGAATATGCTGCCTTATGCAGGAATGAAATATCTCTTCTTTTCTTCTGTTGAATGATACCTAAAGCCCATAGCCAAGATTTCTGTCAGCATTAAATGGTGTGGGTTTGTGCTTTGAAATCTACAGGATTTGGAAACAGCATGTATTGTGTGAATTCACTGTCACTTGACTTTCTTTCACTCCTAAAGAGCCACTATATGCAAAAAGCAGATTACTTACAGACATAGCTATAAGACATAAACCTTCATCTACACAGAGGGCTTCCTAAACAGGATCAAGTGAAAACAAAACAATATCATGCTCCTGCCTAGGAAATTACCTAATGTACCATGTGTGAAAATGACTCTCCTCAAAACTAAGAAATGCAAGAAGCAGAGAGACTGCAATATCGCAAAAGTCAGCTTGTGCCTAGTGAAACGCAGTTTGAACATATGCTGATATTCAGAGTGGGATGGATACAGTTCATTCACATTCACCCTAAAAATATCATGCAGCATATTGCTGAGGAAGTAGTAGGAGAAGAGCAGACAGCAGCAACATTCATATGTCCCTGCACTGGGAACCGTGTTAGAAAGCTGGGAGCTGAGAGTAATAAAAGTGGTGATGTCACCTTCATTTGCTCTTGAGTAGATGAAACTGCTGGTGGGTCATTGTTTTTCACTGCTGCCATCTTCCCTTTCTATACAGAGTGAATAGTATTACTGTAATTGCTATTTACCCTGAAGGGGGAGACGTAAGGAGAAGGTCATATTGATGATATATGCTCTGCGTGTCCTTAGAAGATAAGGAGCATGGCAACACTAGCCTTAGGAACATGGCAACATAAATCTTAGCTTACAAGAATGTCACGTAAATCTCTTAAACACAGCATAGGGAGGGCAGAAATTTTATGCCAGCAGCTTTGCAACAAGTGCTGTTAACCATGTTTTGTACGAGTGTGTTTCATAAATACGAAAAAACTGGGTCCAGCAAAAGACTCTTGAAAGATTTTTATTCTTTTTGCCCTCAAATAAGGTTCATGGTTTTACAGATAACAATGCTGAACTGTTGCTTGCACTCCCCAGAGACTCCTGTATATGAGCTCCTTAATGTCATTTTACATACAATTTATAAAAGAAATTACACTATAAGGAAATAGGATTTCATTCATATAATTTTGAATATTACCACTCTCTCTCCTTTGTTTAAATCTAGATCCAGAATCTCACAAAAAGAGAGACACATATTTTCCAAAACAAAACAAAATTTCAGAGTCTGAAATCCAGTCTACAAATGTGGAAGAAGAATTAATGGAGTTATTTAGGACTGTGGCTGCATCCCTTTTGAAGCATGTAGTTTGCTGAAATAATTTGACACTTTTCTAAGTTGCAGGTCACCTCAAGATGCTCACTATTGTCTAATTATCTACAGCTGTCCCTGAGGAAAACTTCAAACCTTACGTTCAAGAGAAAGCCTCCAACTGTAACCTATGTGTTCATTGCATCCAGTTTTCAAGAATATGGCAAGGTTGTGGTGCCTGGGAGTGTAAACGAAAGTGCAGCCACTTCCACATGGAGAAAAAAAATCTGTCACACAAGAAGGGACAGCATCCACAGGTCAGATCCTGATCTGCAAGCAGCTTCAGAGTGGTTGAAGTGTTTGGTTTGGATACATTTCTGTTATGCTGTTTCCACAAACAAGAGTGGAAAACTGCACCAAACACCCATGTTTGGCTTTGCCTTTCCTCTTTCCCTCTTCCAAGACATTGATGTTGTGCATGGCATGACCCATTTGAAGTGGCAAACATAGGCCAGCCCTTCTGCTTTGTTCAGCTGGGAAGAGTCATCTGGGTTCCATTGGTCCAGCACTCCTCAACTTGTCACAAGGCTCATTAACGTTAAAATTATTCTCTCTCCCGAAATGCAGTGAGCATCCTCAAAATGCTTTCATTTAACTTCTTTGCTTTTTATTACTAAAAATTACCATAGATGCTTTCATATCTGTTGTAAGTTGTTTGGCCTGACCCTCTGTTTCACCCCCACACCCTCTTTTGTATGAATATTTTAGCTGCCAAGAGACGAGTGTTAAGCGGAATCCTTTTAATAGAAAAATAGATTTGAGTTCTTGAATTGTGTTGCTTTGGCAGCTCTGATAAGGAGAAAACACCCGCAGTGTGGTGAAAATGTGAGAAAATCTTCGTTGTCTGCTACTTCTCACTCCTTTGCTGCATTTAAATTATGTAAGAGTCTGCTTCCATCTCAGCCTGCTGCACCCCACTTAGCTGCCTGCATGACTCTGCAGTTAATTCTTGCAGCTACTGTAATTCCCTCTTGAAATTATTCAGCAGCTCACCCTGCAGAAAAGGGCATATCTGGAAATTGCCTCTTCTGCAGTTTCACAGTGTTTGTGGTTATCCGATTTAAGCTGGAGGATCACACTCAAAGGAATTGAATTTCCATACCTGAATAATAGCTCCTGTATGCACTTCCATTTCTACTGGATTCTTCACAAATCAGCAAGTTTCGGAGACAAAATTCTGTAAAGAACTTAAAATTAAACTAAAATCAACATGAGCACTGAGTGAAAACTGGAATTAACATTCATACTAAATCTCTTAAGGTAAAGATTAGACTAAAGGCCATTTTTTCCTGGGACATTTCTCATACAGTTTAGTATCTTCTTCAGGAAGATATTTTATTTTTGGTGTAAAATATTCTGGTCAAAAATAATGCCAGAACAAGCTTTATCAAAACATTGTTTGTGAGTGATTGTGTACACAGAAGAACATGCCACTTTCTCCTTTCGGAAGGCAAAGAAACCATCCAAAATAGCTATAATACAATTAAGCAACAGTGTTTCCTAAAGTTTAAATGAGAAAGGATTGTCATTTTGGAGTATGAGTGTCCCGGTTGAGAATTGTACATGATCCTGTTTTGGGGATTGCCATAAGGTGTTATTTAGCATTTTGACATTCCTATTCAGATACTAAAAAGGTTTAATTTTCAGGAAAAACTTTTGGATGCTGAAGTTCCTCTGCTGTGTGAGAAGACAATAAGGTCAGTGTTCTTACACTACTCTAAACTAGTTTGTCCTTTCCTAACAGAGTGCTGATTTTGCTATTGGCAGCTTTCCACAGCGTATTGCATTGGTGTTTAATGTTCTGGCAGTCGAGTCAAGTTCATAATGACAGATGGGGGTTTTTTGTTGACTTTGTTGTAGTTTTTTTACAAATATTGTCCAGTCTTGTCAAAATGCATCAGAAGATGTGTATTGCTTTAGAATCATAAGGGTTAATTGTTATCACCTTCCATGAAAGTGACAAGTCCGTGGTTCAAGACTAAAGTTAGTTGTGACAATTTCTCTTTGATGTGGAATCATGACAGGCTGTAAGAAAAACAGATCCTAAAATAAAATCCAGCTTCTTTATTTTTTAACCCGAATCTCTCATGAGATTCCATGTTCCAGCAGAAGGAAAGGAACCATTTCTGGCAACTTCTTCTTGCACCAGTTGTGAAGAAATAAGAATTTACACTTAAGAATCATATACTCTTATCTTGAAGGGTGCTGAGTTGTGCTGGTTTTGGCTGGGATAGAGTTAATTTTCTTCATAGTACCTGATACGGGGTTGCGTTTTGGATTTGTGCTGAAAATAGGGTTGATAACGCAGGGATGTGTTAGCTATTGCCGAGCAGTGCTTACACAGAGTCAAGGTCTTTTCTGCTTCTCACCCCACCCCACCAGCGAGGAGGCTGGGGGTGCACAAGGAGTTGTGAGGGGACACAGCCGGGACAGATGACCCCAGGTGACCAAAGGGATATCCCACACCATACGGTGTCATGCGCAATGTATAAACTGGGGGAAGAAGAAGGAAGGGGGGAACGTTTGGAGTGATAATGTTTGTCTTCCCAAGTAACCATTACGCGTGACAGAGCCCTGCTTTCCTGGAGATGGCTGCTGATGGGAAGGGGTGAATGAATTCCTTGTTTTGCTTTGCTTGTGCGCAAGGCTTTTTCTTTACCTATTAAACTGTCTTTATCTCAACCTACAAGTTTTCTCACTTTCACTCTTCTGATTCTTTCCCCCATCCCAATGAGGGGGAGTGAGCAAGCAGCTTTGTTGCCGGCTGGGGTTAAACCACGATACGAAGGTACATCTTACAATGGGCTAAGTACCTTCAGTTCCCATAGAAACTAAATGGGATCAAAGGACATCTAGCACCTTGCTAGCACAGACTGTTGGCTGACAACTAGCCTAGATGTTTGTTTGCAGATGTGCTGCACCACTAACTGCTTTTATAAGAGTTGTAAGTTTTCTATTAGATAGACAAGACTGAGGACTTTTCAAGGACACCGCGCTTTAAAGCTTTTTGAAACGTATAGGCTGAAATAGCCTCTCAGATACATGTTCAGCTCATACCAAGTATAATAAAGGAGCAGGACTGCTAGTGTGAATACCTTTGCTGCACCTATTAAAAGAAACCCTTTCTTATTGGAGAGACTTTTTTTTTGCAGCAGTGTTTTACATACTGGCCACGGAGAACACTGCACCAGTCTGCAGAGCTATCAGAATCACAGGAAATGTTTTAGTACTATGAAGGCAGTAGTAACAGTAGTGGGATACAGACCTCATTCAATCCTCTGTAGCACCATTTCCTGTGCTATACTGTTATAGGATAAAAATACGTAGTTTAAAATCAAACAGAAGGAAAAAACCTCTAATTCTCCCTGTGTATTTTGTAAGTATAGTACAAATTTTTCTAACACTTCTCCCATATGAGGCAGGAGCACAGACATAGCAAACATGGCACACAGAGTCCACATGTCCCTTGTGTATTTATGCACGCAGATGTACCCATTCGTGTGTAACACATGTCCTTTATTTACTGTAATGTAGGTTGCCCAATTCATATTGAAGCTCTCTTGTGACACCTTGAATTGTGATTTTCAGGGGTGTTGGAAACCAGTAATTCTCAGCTGTTCTAGTAGAACTGTGGCCACTTCATAGCATTTTAGGTGACGTTTGTACTGTATCTGGACAGCTACAGTGCTGAGGCCTACAGCTAAGTTACCATATCAATGGCGAGGAATAAACGTCAGAATGGGAAATTCATTCTACTGTGAAGCTGGTATTAAATATTAAAATCAGTGAGGAAAACTGTACAATAGGAAAAAAAACCCCAAAACCCCACCCCTATTTCTTCTCATTGAATAGGGAAGGTCTCCATGTGGTTAACTAAGCTGTAGATGGATAGTTTACTGTTTTCTAAGATTACATGAATCCCACTTTGTAGCTGTCTGAGACAGAGTATCCAGTGTCAGCTGACACTTTAGAATATACATGCCTTTTTCTGTTATCAGAGTGATGCATTTTGGTGACCTGTAGGTGTATTCAGTAAAAGCTGCTGGCTTGGGAAAAGGCCATGAGTTTCCCTGAGGGGCAACTTCTTCATCCAGTGGGTGCTGCAGAGCAGACGGGTCCAGCAGGGTGCTTGCTGCTGTGACAGGCAGTCTGACCTGCAGCAAAAGATGGCAGCTGCTCCTTCCTAGTTAATATTGGCTCCACTTCCTCCTATATGAGGTAACAGAAACCAAATCTCACTCAGTTCTATAAGCAGGAGGAAGATGCTGTTTTGTGTGGGACAACTTATCTCTTTGCAAGGCAGGAGTTCCCAGGTCTCACATACTTCTTGCTTTACTTATCCCACTTTGAGTACTGTTTGTCTGCTGTGGCAGACATTACATTGCTAGCAAGCACTCTGATTTTACAGAATCACAGAATGGTAGGTGATTGCAAGGGCCCTCTGGAGATCATCTAGTCCAACCCCCCGCTAAAGCAGGCGCCCCTAGAGCAGGTTGTACAGGAACGCGTCCAGGCGGGATTTGAGTATCTCCAGAGAAGGACACTCCACAACATCTCTTAGCAGCCTGTGCCAGTGTTCTTTCACCCTCACAGTAAAGCAGTTCTTCCTCTTGTGCAGGTGGAACTTCCTGTGTCCCAGTTTGTGCCCATCGCAGCTTGTCTTGTCGCTGGGCACCACTTAAAAGAGTCTGGCCCCATCCTCTTGACACCAGCCCTTTAGATGTTGATACGCATTGATGAGATCCCCTCTCAGTCTTCTATTCTCCAGGCTGAACAAGAGAGACCCAGGTCTCTCAGCCTTTCCTCACAAGAAGATGCTTCTCTTCCCTCATCATCTTTGTAGCCCTCCACTGGAGTCTCTCCGCTCACTCCCTGTCATTCTTGAGCTGGAGAGCCCAGAACCAGACACAGCACTACAGCTGTGGCCTCACCAGGGCAGAGTAGAGGGGCAGGATCACCTCTCTTGACCTGCTAGCCGTGATCTTCTTAACGTACCCTAGGAAGAGTTATTACTTATAACATAGCCATGGAATAATTTAGGTTGAGAGTGACCTCCAGAGGTCACCTAGTCCAACCCACTCTTCGAAGCAGAGTTAACCAGAGCAGTTTTCTCAGGACTGTGTCTTTCTTGAACATCTCCCAGGGTAGTTCCCTTCACACCCTCTCTAGGCAATGTGCTTCAGAATTTGACTTGCTCCAGAGTAAAAATATTTTTCCTTCTGTCTAACCAGAAAAGAATCTCTGTCTTTGTGACCTCCCAGCAGGTAGGTTGCAGAGAGTACTAAGGTCTCCCCTGAGCCTTCTCTTCTCCAGGATGAACTGACCCAGCTCTTTCAGCCTCTGCCCATACGCCATATGCTCCATCCAGCTCCCTGGTCAGCATGATACCCTCCACTGGGCTCATTGTTGAATATGAGTATTTTTGTTGTACTGGGCAGTCCAAAGCTAAATGCAGCACTCCAGTTCTGGTCTCAGCACTGCCAAATAGAGGTGAAGGCTCACCTTCCCAGACTTGCTGGCTACACTCCCTCCACTCTGTTCAGTTGAAACACAAGCTACTCTTTTCTTCACCAAAAAATGTCCTTTATAGCTTCAGGATAATGTGAAAACAGAGATAATTTTCTTTTCAGGTGCTCGTGTTGTTTCAGTTGTTTCAATCCCTTCAGTAGCAGGGATTTTTAAATCTTGGTGTAACAACACAGAATTTTCTAATTCATGCCTGTACCCATCCTGTCACTCTTCTAACTCTCTCAGAGCTGAGAGATCTTCCCCTTCATTCATTTTATCTCATTCTCTTCCTTCTTCAAGATCTCTAAATTGTTAGTTCCCTGAAGCATGTAGCACCCCACCCTCAGTAAAATAAATAAATACATAAAATAGAATAGCTGCAATGTAACATCAAGGCTTTTTGAGATTTTTCTGTCATCTTGGGTTTCATAAATAAAATTCAATTTAAACAAAAAATGTTTCCGTGTTTTCCTTTGTTATAAAATTCAGCACAGGATTGAGATTCTTAAAGAAAAAAATTTTAGTAAACTGCCTTTGTAATCAGTGTAGTCGCCATCCTCTGACACTGTTTCTTACAACATCTCATTCATCCTTCTTGACTGGCATCTCAGTCATCAAGTGAGGATGCATTTTATAGGCATGCATTTTCTTTTTAAAAAGTTAGAAATCTGTACTTGGGTCTCTTCATGTTTGTCTCAATAAAAACACAAAGTAGCCCTATTCAAGAAAAAGTAACACTTCCAGTAACCCCTTGTTATCTGTAAAAGACTCCACTCTTAGTATGGAGTTCCCACAAGGCATACAACAGCCTGTTGAGCTTTTTATTAAGCAAGACTGTAGCTGTAATTTCGCAGGCAAGTGTTTCTGCTTCAATCCTCTCTGATAATGTGCTCACTGGTGCGTGACTGTAGCATGTTGTGCACTATCACAGATAAGTCTACAGTGAATTAAAGAGGGCCAAGGAGTGTTTCAGCCCTGTCCTCAGTGCCATCAGCAGAGGCTGACAAGTACTGCCCTGAGCTCTTCTTGACACAGCTCAACAGGTGACATGGCCAAAAGACAACTCACAATAAACACCTTAGTGCAGTTACCTTCTTTTGGAGACTACAAGAGTTTAGCAGCATAGGCATGATGACATTTGCCATTTGGTCCCAGCATCAATCAGTGGTCTCCAGTGTCACCTCAAAATGGCCAACCAACAAAAAAAGAAACAAATTAGGTTTATGTAAACTCTGAAGTTGTAATGAAATTGTTTTATTTATAGGGCCGCTTCCTCTGAATGTCTTTCCACAGATTCCAGAATCAGCCTTTGTATTTATCCTCACCTTCCTAGTGAGACAAATCCCTTCTGGTTTCACCTGCTGGTACTTTTTGACTTTTCCCCTAAATTAATGAGGTTCCAAGACTGTTTTGACAGCCTCCCTCCCCTAGATACCCCAGTTCTATCTGGTGAGAATCTCTGAGTAGGATTTTCAGACAGGGTTTGTACCTGCATTTAGAATATTCTTATTTTTCTGTTTATTTATCCAACTGCTATACACCCTCATTTTCAAAGAATGCTACAGTTTATGGTCAAAAATTGGTTTCAGGAACATTGATTCAGAGTTCAAAAAGAAACTTATAAGAAAGTGCTTGGTAGCAGATAAGGAAAAAATGTATTTATTTAAAGCAAAATGCAGCAATTCTTATCTAGTAACACAGACTGTTCTGAAGATTTTCACATATATGAGATATATAAAGGAATGTATATGAGATACATTGCATTACAGAAAAAATGAAAACATCAGTCCTAGTGTTAACAATGGGGAGTAACTGTAAAATTCAACTGGAGGTCATTCACATACGAATTGATAGAATGGTTCAACTGAGTGATCTAATATCCAGACAGGAGACAAAATCCAGTGCAAAAATGAGGTGAAAGAAAGGTCATAGTGACCACTTGTAGAATAATCTGTCCAAAGGTAAGTTTCCTTTTAGTCAGGCTCATTGATTAAGTCTCCAAAGCACAAAACTTTTGATTCCTTTGTAACATGGGCCTTCATATTTTAATTGTGCATGTGGTTATTGCCAGTGTAAATGCAATAACCATTCTGTTAGGCTGTTATCCTCAGTGATACTCAGCAGCAACAGTTATAGCATTACTTCTGTTGTTTCTTCTCATCAGTTTTCTAAGTGTTGTTTCTGAGAAAGGACAAAAGGTACTCTGAGTTCATTTTCTTTATTGCATGCATTGTTTAGTGTAGTATTATCACGTCTGCTTTCACTAATTCTAAAGGGACAACTCTAAAAGATGTTATTGACCATCTCTGAAGTTTTCCTTAAAACTTTTTAGTTTTATCTGGAAGTGAACTCTTTTTATCTGGAAGTGAACTCTCACTTTTTCTCAACAAACAGTGGTATTTACTTTCATGTCTTCAGTTCTGTGAATTAATTCACAGATAGTGGAGAGTTGTCGTAGAATATCCATTTTCAAGTGTGGCTACCCAAAAGGTGAAATTTGACAGTTTCATAGGTACCAATCTGACCTCCACAGCTACTTTGCAGAGAAGTTGATCCACATGTGGGGCCAATTTTAAAAATAAAAATTACTAATGAGATATATATAGTCAAAAATTCAGCCCCTGGAATGGGCAGCTGCCAAGTTTAACTCCTTGCTGCAGCTGCCATCTAAGACAGAACAGGAAGAGAAAAAGGCAGTAAAGCACAGACTGCCAAGCTAATGACAGACAGCAACAGCATAAATGAAGAAAAATATATCTGAGCTCTGGGTAAAAAACAAGAATTACCAGTGATTTACCCTACACAGCAGACTGTGCAAATTGAAAGAGTGCAAACATTAATGGAATACATGATGAAACATTTAATAAAGATGTCAATCCTTTTTAAAAATTAAATCCCTACCCGATGTTTATTTACACATCATCCTCTATTTTTTTTAATTTGCATTTCTTTTCATAGTGTCAGCATTGTTTTATCTCACCAAAACACACAGCTTACTTAAAATACATTATTTTTATCCCAAGACAGATAGATGCAAACATTAAATGATAGCACAAACAAATTATGGGACCATTATTTTCCATCTTTTTGCTTAATTTCTTCTGTAATTTTGGTTTAGTTTACGCACAATAGGAATCGTTTTAATACCTTAAAGATTTTATTTGCATGTTCTTCACGAGGGGAATGAAAACTCTCCATTGAGTATCCACATTTCATTGGAGGCATCAACTCAACATCTGCATCCAACACATGCTATTCTGAGGATCTTCTGAACAAATTGGTATTTACCGTTAGCGCACATCTACCCATGCCCCATCAATTTTGCTGTGAACTTTACAGTGACTGCTTTGTAAACATGGTCTGCCTACATGAAGACAATACAGTGTAAGAGAGTAAACAAATCACAGCAGATAGGAAGACAGAAGCTAGCCCGAAGAAGCAAAGCTTACTGTCGATCTTTTCTAATACCCAGGGATAACAGCTGATAAAGGAAAACAACATCAGTGTCTTTGCAGTTCAGCAAAAGCAGCAAATCTGTGAAAGGGAAGATGAAAGGTGAAAAATTTATTTCTGGATTTCCCAAGCAGAAGAGTAGTAGCATACCTATAAGTGACAAAGAATAGAACTGCAGAAGTTTTACGTATGGAAGCATCTTTCTTCTTAGAAGACTTACTCTGTGGATGTAAGAAGTATACCCATCATCTAAGTTTAGAAAGAAATGCTGGCTTCCTTAAAGAAATTATTAAGATGAAGTGGAATGAATCATCCTCTGAAGATACCTGTCTGTCTCCACAGACTATACAAGGAACACAGACAGCTAACATACTTGGTCTCTAACTTAATTGCTAAAGTTAAGAGAGGCAAATTTACATTTTTAATTCTCTTCCAAAGGAATTCAGCTCATTTTCCATTTGAGTTGCTTTCACTCCCCTTTTTATTTGGAGAGAATCTGACCCACATCTCTGAACATTAATGATATTTTTAAATGTAATTGACTGTCATCTTTTTATTTGTGACTTCTATCTTATGAATTTTACAAAACACACATTCTCTCTAGTCTAATTAGTTTGAATAGCCTACTTAATTTCACTACAACATCATGTTCCCTAGCAACCTACTCTATCCCTGCCGAGCATACTGGCTTGTCAAAGAATTTGTGTTTTCTTTGGAGGAAATTAAGTCACCACTTGTGCTGTTCCAAGTTTTCTCCCAAATAATGTTCCATCTTTCAAATAGTCTTGCAAAATTTTCTCACAACTACCTAACGTCAAAAAGCAGTGTCCATCAAAAGCTACAATGCCCATGTAACCCATGTCCATCCCCAAAAGCTACTGTTGCTATGCAAATAGATATCATGGACTTAGGTAAGAATCAGCTGTAACTAAACCGTAGAGTCAGAAAGACCAATTCTCGGGTATGCAAGTGTGATCATAATTAACGTGCCCTGGTATGCCTTTTGGAGACTTTATTTACATTTCTGTAACATGCTCAATTGCTCTAACATCATGAAAAAGCCTTTCATAGCAATTCCATATGGCACTTTTCCAAAAAACCTTAGGCGTGCCTGTATTTCTTATTTCATGTCCTGGAAGTGTCACCCTTAGGTGTGACTTACTTTGCCTTGTGTCCATACTCAATCTTGTGGTTGTATGCAGTTTCCCTTGTCGTGTAACCACAGATGAAATCGTGCATGCTGCTTCCTATTTGCAATGGGAATGCAACCTCCTGTAAACAGTGGCCTTTCTCTGAGGACTGGAAAGAACTTGACTGCTGACAAAGGTATGTCCACAATGCAGTCCCAGACCATAACGCATCACAGAAAACTGAAGCTCTTCCCTCCGTCCTTGTGCCACACCAGTTGCTAATGTAGACGCACACACTGTGTTTGGTGGTCAAGCGAAATGGAGCAGGAGAACAACATCTATGTCCAGAATCAAAAACTGGAAACAGAAAACACACTTGCTGTAAATTTTGAAATCTTCTATAAATGTCTTGCTTCTTGCTTTTCCTTGTAATTTAAATAATAATGGATGATAATTAAAAATGAGAAACAAAAGTAAGGAACAGCTTCAACTCAGCTGGCATTTTGTTTAAACACTTACTAGAAACATTCTACTTTTGTTCAGAAAAAAACATTAAGAAAAAAAAAAAGTCATGGTATTAAGTATTCTTTAAGAATACCTTTCCACAATGGATATTTTCAATGTCAAAGACGATTTCTGAAGTCATAAAAACTGATACTCTACCTTTGTCTTCCTTTCCCCAGCATTAACAACAAGTAAAAGCACACCTCCTTTCTGAACTGGCTCTATAAGACAGAGAGCTCCTTTAGGTGTTGCCCCATTGAGTATTCACAACCACAATAATGACACATGCTATTCTTATACATGTTCTGGCAGCTGAGCTTTTGGCTACTGCAGACAGGCACTGACTTCAATAGGAAGAGGTACTGGTGAGATGGGCTTAGAAGCTGATTCTAGTTTGTTACAGAAAATCCTAATGGAAACCTTTATGGGCTAAACAAATGAACTCAGCTTACAGTCAATATGAGGGAAGGCTACAGTGTTCTAATTACATTCATGTTTTATTTTAATAATAGTTTTTTCTTAAAACATAAACTTATAAACAAGTTTTCATTGTCTCCTAATTCTTCCCATCACTCCCACAACAATCTCAATACTCATTTTTTGTTCTCTCTGATACCAGGACAAAAAATGGGCACTTGTAGAGTGTGAAACACCTTGAAATGTACAGTTCCAAAAGCCTTCTCTCAGACTATTTAATAGTATCGAGAGGTGCTGTACTAGCAACATCATCTGAAATCTATCAAATCAATCGGAGCTATTTAATTCTTTCAACAGAATGCAGGGGGAGAAACATTTCCCCTAAACATTTATTTAATTCCCTCTAATGTAATTTCCAGTCTTTATCCTGCATCAGATTATATCAATTAATCATTTGGAGTATATCTAACCCTATACTATTGAATGGCATCACATCCAAGGACATCTCAGTTCAAAGTCACACTATTAAACTATGTCAAGAGGAGGGTAGTTTAATCTTTAGCAAAAATTGAGTAAATCCACTTGCATTTGTCACTGAGCAGTACTTACACAGCAAACTAATGCAGAGAAAGTAACATCCCATGAATCCAAACCTTACCTCACCTCAATAAAATGAAATAGTAGAGGCATAATCCGAATCCTTTTAATACAAGTTTTTACTGAACCTCTCCCACTGTGTCAGTTCCTTTTCTGAATAGTTGTAAGATGGATGAATGGGAACCGATGGAAAAAAATCAGGAAGACATACCACAAAGAAGGTCCACTGCAAGGACTGGACAAACCAATGTAGTAGGTCTAGTAGTTTACCAGTCTTTTGTAGGGGAATCAGGCTTCATCGGACAATTCAGGCTCCTAAATCCATTTGTTTATGTTGCAGTAGGTACCACTGGAAATAACGTAAGTGTCTTGTATTTTGGAGGCAAAAGTAAATGCTGTTCTGAGCAAGCCTATTCACCAGAGCTGAAGCAGATGACATATTTTTTTACCTTGGAAAGCCACAAACTTTCCCTTTGCAATGGTATAAAACTCCCTAATACATTGAAATGTGAGTCCTAGACTTTCAATTGTCTGTCAGAGGATGTAAATGGAAAGGGTTTTAAACTGCTTAGAGTTGTGAAAGAGGTAAATTAATACACAGAAAGTAGAAGCAATTTCTTATGGTTTTTTTTTTTACTATACACACACCGACACAGAAGATGTGATAAGAAAGTTAAACACCTGTCATAAAGACAAATTATGCAGCACTTTGCAAACACTGTTCTATTTCTACAGTCCTCCAGGGGCAAATCTAAATCCCAAGAATCCCTAAAATCAATAAGAATCTCTCTATCAGCTCTTAAAATGTAACTCTGTAATACTTGGGAAAGAACAATGGGGCCATTTTGAAGTTTACCATCTTTCTTTACAACTATTGGGAGATAATGTGAGGAGGAAAACATAAGTGAATGTACAGGTTTTTCCAAGAGTGAATGTAGACATTTTTCACCATGGATTTTGAAGTGAATTCTAGTACACACAGCAAAAACCATTCCAGTACCACCAACAAAACTCAAGTGTTTTTGATGTTCCCAACACCATGCTGGTTGTCAGTTAGATGATTTATTTTATTATGCAATTTTTATCTCAGGAATCCTCAGTGACACTTCTTCTAGTCATTTGATTTAGCTTGGTGGATAATCTTTGCAGTATAAATCAAACCCAAATCTTTCTGCCATGAGACCAATAATGCAAAGAGATCACAGAAATATGTGCCTCAATTCCATGAGCTGGCTTTAAGATTTAAACAGAACATTTTCAATTTTATATTGAATTTTTGTCATTTTATTGTTATTCCCCTAGCAAACTAGAAGCAGTGGAAGCAGAGCTAAACTGGGGAAGCTGCATTTAAATTTTCCTTCAATTATTGCAAAATATAATTAACACCCAGAGTCTAAGTCAGACTTCTCCTTCTGTTCTCAGAAGGGTCTGACGCATGATGGCCTTTCTACAAATGCAGTTATTTTTACCTAAGAACATTCTGAAGTAAATGAAATTTTAAATTATTGCACTTTGTAATGAAAAATTTTTACTTCTTGAAAAGAAAAAATACTGCAATATATTGATGAAAGTGGCAGTATTTTCCATCTTATGTTAAATGTTTTCATATTCAAACGACAGTGAATAATCCAAAGTGCTGAGAATGTTTTTTCATGTAAAAAGATACGTTTAATTGAAACTTATTTTTCCATCTAAAAGACAATAGTCAATTAGCTTTTGTTATTTTGCCAAGTAAGAATGATGGCTTTCTTGCATCTTGCTCAGGCATTGTGATACAGCTTTTATCTTTTTAGTTGCTGGACAAGATTTGGGCTTAGCTTGGCAGACTAAATCTTGGGCCAGTTTACACTGACATTGCTTTATGTCTTTCAACAAATCTTAGTGTAGTGAAGTGGTTATTCTTCTGGTCATTAATTATCTTTCTAGATTTTCCTATGTAGGAGGGACACATGTACTAGAAAGTGAGTTAAAACTGTACCACAGCAAGATTTTCTGAATGGGATCTGGACATTAGGTCCCAAATCTCATTATATTTCAGACATTTGCAATAGTAACCAAGTTATCAACTGTAGCTAATTAAATAACTCTGGACCTAGGACTTTAAAGAATGAGGCCATTTTTCAGACACCTAATGGGGACTAATGTTTATTTGGAAATAAAAAAATTCTAAAAAGATTAAGGGATTGAAGCACCCAAATCTCATCAGAATGTGAAGTTATTTAGGTGTCTAAATTACAACAATTTCTTTAAAAGTTTCAAGCTAAATATAAGGTTTTTTTTTTTTTAAGATTGCCAGATGTCTATTTACATTATAAAAGGCAGTCAGGTTTGTATATATGTTTTTAATGTTTCAATATTGAAACATCTTACCGTAGAAAGTTTTCCTCTGATACTTGAAGACAGTACTAGGATCATGTGGGATCTACCATAAGTGCACATTCTAATGTGAATGGGTGATGATGGGTGGACACTTTGCCTTATGTTAACTCTCAGGTCATTATTATCAGGTCTTACCTTCAGTGGTGGTTATGTGAGACTTTCCCTATTAAATCACTTTAGAACATCAATTTGATCGTCCACTCTCTGGTTCTCCAATGAGAAGTCACTTCATACCTCAGGAGTCTGACTACCTTCAGTGAAAGAAGTACTGCTGCACACTTGGCACATGTACCTGCTTTCTGATGGGATAAATAATTCCATAGAATATTCCCTGCATTATGCATTCCAGAGAGTTCAAATCATATATATTATTCATTGAGTGTTATTTAACGAGCTCTATCATTGACTAACTTTTACACTTTGTCACCTACTTTAGCATTCATTTTAGCATTTAATTTATCCTTTAACAGTTATCTCATAATTATATTAACGAAGGGTTTTATATAAAGTAATGATTGCAATATGTTGCATTTCTATTGATCCCTTCACCATCAATTTATCTTTGAATGCTCTTCTGCCCTTTTCTAGGCCATGCAGTGGTCCTTAAAAATCCACAAAGGACATCAGAGCCATTAACAAATTCAACATAGAGAAAATACTTGGAAAATTATTATTTCAGATAAGCAAAATCTGTTTACAAAATTAGATTTAAAAAATATAGGAAAAATGATATTGAAAAGAGCAGCCGTTTAATTTCACTATCTGAATTCTTATTCCTCATTTGGAGATTTTTTTTTTTCATGTTATAATAGCCTAAGTGAAAAGAGAGGAATATTTAAACTGTGTTAAATAACATGAAAATCAAACCAAAATCTAAAAATAAGTTTAGTGGATTTTTTACATGAAACTTCATGAAGATAAGACAATATTTTCTAAATGTAACTGTTTACCAGATCACTACCAAAAAATCTGTAAAGGAAGGAATATAGAATATTTAATCCTATTAACATTTCAGAAGCCTTTTTCATATGATAATGTAAGACAATCAATTGGAAAGGTCAAATTTTAACTATTAAAACAGATCTGAGAGCATTGTTTGATGCTGCGAGACACCAAATACAAACCAAATCTTAGAAAGATTGTAGCTGTTATGATTACTGACGACTGCAAAGGATCTAACTCAGTCTAACGTTATCTGGCTTGGTTCTAGACTACTAAATCTGCAGGAAAAAGCCCACAGTTACTTTCAGTTCAAAAGGTGTCTTGTAAATCCACACTGGTGCTTTCTTTTACCTCCTGGAGCTTCCTTTTGGCTCTAGTGGTACAAATAAGCACCTAAGTTACATAGTTACAACTTCTTTTCTGAAACGTCTCATGAAAAATAAATAAAACTGTAAGTTTTCCCACTGAAAATTTGGGTCTTTTGCCTCCGCTCTAAACTCAGCTTGATTTAGTTTTCTGGTATGTGTAATAGCATGCAGCACCACTGTGAGCTCTCTCCAGACCTGCACTGCAGTATGCTTGTGTTGTGTGAGAGCTGAGAAGCATGCTGAACACGGGTGAACTCTGCCTATAAAAATCTTATGACAAAATGACTCATCATTTCCTTTGTGCTTCTCCCGTTATTTTTGACGAGGCTGAATGAACTACTGTCTGTCAATAAGGAATCCAAAATCACTTCCATATCACTCTGTGCTTTTTATGTTCAAGTCTAACTTCTAGTCTTGCTTGCCAGGATTAGTGTAAAGTGAATTTTTAATCATGCTAATACATTCCATTATGACAACATTTTAGACTTAAGATACTCTCTTTAAACTATCAATGAATAACCTTTACTTTAATTTTTAATAGTATAAATGCTTTTCACTATGCATTAACATATTTGAAAAGAAGATAAAACCAAGGATGTGAGGACATTTGAGTCTCACTCCTGCATCTCCTACTGCAGTGACCTTTCCATACATCATCTCTCAATTTTTGCCTTACAAATAAGCATAACAGTACAAACTTCCTGTGTAAAGCCCCATGATAACTGTAAACAATAAACACTATATACATGTAAGCTATCACACCTGCATTCTAGACCTTTTAGTTAAATGCAAAAACTAAAATTATACTAAAATACTTCTCCCCACGACCTCTCCTCCCCAGGCTCAACTTCCCTCGTAACTCTTCTACTTCTTTCCCACTGAGCAGCTCAGGGGACTGGGAAATGAGCGTTGTGATCAGTCCATAACACTACATGTCTGCTGCTCCTCCCTCATCACACGGTTCCCCTGTTTCGTGGTTGGGTGCCTTCAGTGGAACTTCTCCAATGTAAGTGCTTCCCACAGGCCACAGTTCTCCAAGAACTTCTCCAGCATGGATCCTTTCCATGGGGTACAGTGTATCAGGAACAAACTGCTCCACTGTGGGACCCCACAGGGCTACAGGTCCTGCCAGAAAACCAAGTCCTGCATGGGCTCCTCTCCACAGGCCACAGCAACTGCCAGGAACTTGCTCCTGTGTGGTCTCTCCAAGGGCTGCAGTTTCCTTCAGGGCGTATTCACCTGTTCCAGTGTGGGGTCCTCCATGGGTTGCAGTGTGGATACCTACTCCACTGTGGTCCCCCATGGGAGGATCCAGCTGAAACTGTCTCTGTCCAACATAAGGGCAGCCCCTGGTGTTTTCTCACAGAAGCCGCTTCTGCAGCCCCCACCCCTGCTGCCAAAACCTTGCCATGTAAACCCCATACACATGTTATTTGGAATAGGCAAAATCTGGAGTAGCAACAGAGGAAACCCTCAGACTCTAGACTGGTGCCTTAACACAAGCCCAGACTCTCCTTTTGTGTGCTGTGAATGGCTCCTATGCGGATGGGACCAAAACAGTCCAATTTATGCTGTGCTTTAAAAGGTATTCTGTTGTACCATGCATTTACACTGCAGCTATATGTAGAGATACATATATACTATCATTAAACTATTCTAAGTTGGAAACTTGTTATAGTCATCAATAGATATTTCTTAGGGCATAACTATCTCATTAGACATACCTAAAATTCTTGCACATTGATTATCAAGGGAAAACAGATTACTTTCTCAGATGTAGACATCTACAGTTAGAAAGATGGATTACGTTGTTTCAAGCAGGTTGTCAGCCAGCAATACAGGTGATGACAGTGAACTCAGGATATATGAAGGTCTGTTTAGGACTTGGACTATCTGTATAATTGTTTCTGAAATGTACCTGGCCTCTATCAGCTGATAGTGAGGTGTGAATTCCCTTTAAAATCATGACTGAAGGAATTTGCTTTGTTGAGGATTTGATTGGCAGCTCTATACAACTGGATCAAAGTACCAGAAATTTTACATTTCATAAAAAAAGATGATGATATTACTGCACCAGTCAGTCTTGAAATGTCAAAGCTAATGTAGATGCTGTCTTCCACAGAGTCAGCACTTCAGGGAAGTGATCTTCCTAGATGTAAGAAACATCCCGTATGAGTAACAATCTCCCAACAAGCCATTTACACTTTTCTTTGGATCAACATTATCCCAAAGTTCTATGATTATGGATGTTTCTTTTTAATCCCCAAGAATGTAATGATCTGAAGCACTATTTCCATTTATTTTCACACTATCTCTTTCTCAGCAATTAAAAGATTTGTGTAGAATCGATGTCCCTTGCTGTAAAACAGTTTAATTTCTCCCAGTGGAGCAGGAAGACATATGGGGACTGATTGAGCATGTTTTCTTTTAGCAGACTTGCAAAGCCATGAAGATTGTTTTCACTGATTGTTTTCAGTTTATCTTTGCTGAAGCTCTCGAACATATCAGAGCAAAGATAATTATAGCTGTGAAGCTCTGATGAGTTGTATCTGTCTTTTGTTTAACCAAACAAGTGAATTTCTACAGTTTGCAAGGAACAACTGTATTGGAAAACAGCCCTCTGGCTACTTCATTTCCTATCACACCTGTCAGCTCCTGACACTTTGCCCTGTCCAAATTGTTCAGTGGTTATTCAAAAAATAAGACTTATTTTATTTTCCCAGATATGATATGCCATTTCTGTGAAGGTTCTTGTACCTCTGACATTTCAATTAGAGGGATGAAACATGAAGATCAGACCTTTACTCTGCAAAGATGGAAAACTCTCAACCTCTTATTTTCTGCTTTTGCTTCTTACTCACCCTTTCCACATAGGCAAATCTTCTATCATATTCATAGCCATTGTTAGAATCAAGAATAACACAATAAATGGGATTTTGCAGCCTGGGCATGACAGTCTTTGTCTATTGAGGTGACTTAGGCTATCTGAGACATTTTCATGAGACTTGACACAACACCTGCAGGAACCATCTGACTTCTGAAGGTGGAGTGAGAGACCAGGGAGCTATCCTAGAACATCTCAGGTAGTGATGAACTATGTTTTGGCACCTGAAGTTTCCCCTATTGATCAGCTACAGACCTGTGATGCTTTTTGGGCTTTATCAGATTTGGTTTGCACCCTCCACCCATCATCCTATGTAGGCTCCTCCGGTCTGTTCCACATATACTGTTCTTGCACAAATCCTTAACTGAATTACACTAATGCCTAAAAGTGCTCAGAATAAATAATACACTGTGCTAATATTCATTGAAGATGGAGCAGGAACATGGTACTCCCCACTTGCTGGTCTGAGCTCCAGGAGGGTTTAATTCCCAAGGAAAGCAAGGGATGGGAAAAGGGCCTCTGCCAGGACTGCAGTAGGGGTGACATGATTTATTGGATGTTGGCCCCAGAATAGGAAGTCCTTTCCTCAGTCACAGTACACTGGCACCCACTGAGACCCAGGAAACCTAATACAGTCTGTACATCTGGTACCACAGCTTCTCATCTCACATCTGGCACCTTCCAGTGTAAGTACCTGAGGGAAATTCCTGGGTTGAATATGACCCATTGCAATGAGCAATGGGTAGTTTTGGAAACAAATATAAAATAACATCCTCTCACAATCAGAGATCGTTTTGTTACTATAACTTTAATAGCATCACTTGTCACAGGTGAGTTTGCTCTAATGTTACGAAAAAACTAAAGTACTGAATAATAGCTGCATTCTGAGGGTACGCACGTAAAACTTCTATCTGAAATGTGAACGAAATATTTTTTTTTCCATCTTTATAAAAAGAGATATCACAATTTCAGATAATTTTGGAGTATGATGTTGATTTTTTAATTAAATAATAACTCTCAAAGATGAAAGTCCAGCTAATTTCAGTGAAACATCCCAAATATATCTTTCTGTTCTATCTAACCTATTCAATATGAAAGAAATACCCATGCCTATATTTTTCTTTAAAATATTTTCTGTCATTTCCTTGTTGATTGTGTCATTTGGACATAATATTCTTTTCAGTTTTAGGAATCAGATATATTTCCTTCAAGCATCAGCATATTTCATTGTTACTTTTCTGATTTGATTTACTTCAATTATTATGTCATCCATCCAGTGTGTCTCCTTGGATGATCTTCTTTGAATATTTGCACACAACAATCCTAAAATAGATGAAGATGCATATTGGCCTGTGTGTAGAACACACAGAAAGTAGCAGGCAGGGATCATTTATGAAATCTAATTTAACCTTGCGCTGGTTAGTGTTTGGATGCTGCCTATTTCTGTGCTGCTCGTTGCAGTCTGTTGTTTTTCATGAAGTAGTTGCTTAGGATCTGCAATGCAGTAAGAGTCATTTTCACTTGACTGCAATTTTCTTGACATTTGTTTTAAATCCCAACACAATTCTCTCCATATATATATGGAAAATGTTTCTATTATTCTTTTTAGAGTACAGTTTAGAGGTGTGAATTGTTAATGAATAATGTATCTGGAGACATTGCAGAAATTAGTGTGCTAAATGGATCAGATGATAAACGTTTTTGGCAGAAAGAATCCACTGAAGACATAGAGCAGTTTTGAGATTCGTATTATTCTAATCATACCCTCAAACGAATCATTGAAATGAGTTTTCTGATGGCACAGCATGCAAAATAGTTCTTGCCCCCAGATCATGCTAAGTTGTTATTTCGTAGCGTGGAAACCCCACCAGTCTGTTGTACTGTCTAAATGTAAATGATTTACAAACATAAATAATGAATGATTTTTGTTTTGTCAACTTATGGAATATACTGACTCTAATTACAATAACGCTATGGTAAAAGATGATAGATTGTTTCTTTACTGAAAATGTAATAATTTCCACTGCTTTACAAAAGAAAAACACAACCCCATGAATTAGTTCCAACTATCTTGTACTCTAAAAGCTAAATATTAAGAACAAGTTATCAGAATAAAGTAATTCAATGAATCAATTATTTCTGTTTACATACATTAAGTGAAGCCTCTAGGGTGTTTTAAGCTTGCAAACCAGTTGAGGATTCAATGACATTCGGCAGAGGAATGTGACAGAGTAGGAGATGCAATTTTGCACAAAGGGAAGGCATTAGAGGAGCAGTTAATTTAGAATACCCCTCAACACAAGTATTTTCTAATTTCCACAGATGCTCAACTGCTCACTAAATAGTGTGATTCTTTTGTCTATGGGATGCTCCAATAAAATTAAAGTGACAGATTCTAGCACTATGAGGTCATTACAGCAAGCAAGGAGACTACGGGGGAGAGTCAGACGACCTTCTTCAGTTGACCAGCTTGAGTGACACAGTGAATCAAAAATGGGTATCTGGAGCTAGTAGAGTGATTCAATGTGAATTACCTACATGACCACTTAAGTTTCCTGCATGGTCATTGGAGAGACTGGTTTCAGATGATGATCTTGAACTTTAAGAGCACTTAAAACTATCCAATGAGATATATAGCAATGTGTTGGATTACTTGCTCCCTTTAAAGGAAGTAAACAATGGCCACATAACAGTTTGCCTCCTTCCACTGAGGATTCAGAGTGTCAAGTCCTCTTCAAAAAGGACAAGAACACATAGACAGGGAGCAACAGAATAGCTTGTGAAAGAGCTCAAGGCCCACAGCACTCATCCACTGTGAATCAAATAAATCTGCAATCAAAAAAAATTAAAATCCCTGTTCACCCATTCTTCAAAGCCTATTATATAAATGTGGAAGGGGAAGGAAAGTTATTCTTCACCCTTCTGCCTGAGCCTGGGGTACTCTGCAATCAAGAACTCAAGAGGCGAGGCAAATCACAGAAAGAAAGCAAATAAGAAACAGTGGACACAGCCTAGTAAGTAGGGCAATGAGCCAAAAGGGAGAGGATATGAACAATTTAAAGATAGAAGGCCTTTATTAACTTTGCTTTGCCCATGCACTCCCCAAAACAAGTTACTGCAATAAAATTCCTTCATTTATTCCCACAAAGCCTTATAATGCCTCTTAACAGGACACCACACACTTGAGCAGGGATTTGTCTGTGTAGTTTCTATTATGTTTCACACTGAAGGATTACACTTGTTTCCTGCAAATGTGACTGTTATTAGTGTGCAAAGAGGTGAACGAGCAAATGGGAGAAAAATAAATGGAGAAGCAGAGAGGATTCCTTTAGAAACCCAGAGATCCTGAGGGATTATTTGTGGAATTAATTTATTTTCCACAATTAAGGATGATGATTAAGCAGAATAGACTGATAATTAGAGAGAGAGTTAGAGATTTAGTTCACTTGAATTCAAGTGGAAAATAAATGTGAAACTGAATTTAAAATGACATTATGAGGTGAAAATTGGAAGAATATTTGGTACAGTATCACTCAACTCCTATTATTCCATCCATGCTAATCTCTACTTTTAATTTGAGAAATAAAACTTACAAGCTACTGTATTACAGATTGAGCAGGTGACAGGGACTGGATCCAACATAACTACAAATATCTGAATGTGAGTAATTATTTCTAAAATTTATCTATTAAATATGTAGATATGGCAAACTCATGAACATATAAAAGGTTGGTTGTTAAAAGCAAACACAAAATTTGTTCCTTATTCTATATAAGAAACAATTTATCTCTTGAATGTTCTTCTAAAATTCCTGTAGGAGAAAGTTCTAATGTGGGATATTTGGATATATACATGGTCCTGAATTGAGAGGAAGGCAAAATACAAAAAAAAAAAAAAAATCTAATTCATCATAAAGCTAGAAAAATATAGGGAAGACCACAACTAGCCCAAAGTACTATTGGGCCAATAACAGAAGCAATTGACTAGTTAACTGTATATAAGCTGTTAAAACCTGGACAAAGATAATGTTGTACTAGACATAATGTTAAATGAAGCATTGTAAATGCATGAAATAAGAATATTTTTTTCCTTTTTCTGGTGGATTCAACAACTTTTTCAACACAACCTGATAGTCCAATTTAAATTAAAAAAATAGTTAAATACATTAAGCAACTTTCTGAAACCCAATACATTTTCTAGTTTACAGAATCCTGCACAAGTTCTGCATATGGCGAACTTCAGAAAGTCAAACTTCATTCCACAGTCAATCACTAACTTGAACAGTAAACTTGCAACAGTTTTATCCTCTAAGCTCAGTATTTTGTAAGACATATATAAAACTGGATGTGAAACAGCAAAGAGACAAAATGGAAGAGATGGATTTTTCAGCTGTAAAAAAATTTTGAAATCTTGGAAGTTATATTTAACGAAATTCTGTGAAAACTTGCAAGACTCAAAATACACTCTGGTGGTAGGGAAATGAGTGTGCAGTAAATATAGGAGTAGTCAAAATAATAGGACCAACAGACCATCTAGAAAAGTATTGTATCGCTGGCACTGCACAAGTGGCAGATGCTGAGAAGCACAACATGAGACTTCCTAGTACATTTTGTCATCATGCAGCAGACTGTGCCTCAAGAACTAGTGTCTTTATTTAGTT
This sequence comes from Steatornis caripensis, assembly GCA_013398225.1. Lineage (NCBI taxonomy): Eukaryota > Metazoa > Chordata > Aves > Caprimulgiformes > Steatornithidae > Steatornis > Steatornis caripensis. The sequence continues at coordinate 49,767 of VZSC01009639.1, forward strand.
ATTTACTTATTTATTTTTATTTTTCTTAATGCACTCTGTTGTCTTTTCCACTCCGTGATTTCAAAAAACTTATTTTGAACCTATATCAAGCTTTTAACCTCTGCGCATCCAAAGGAAGTTTTACAATGTAACTATGCCTGTGAGAAGAGGTGTCTCCTTCTGCTTGTTTTGAGTCTGTATGCTGACAGTTTTATTTGATTTATTCTACTTCTTGTGGCAAGGACAGTGAACAATCAATCCTTATTCATCTTTTTCTGCTATTTATATATCAAATGACTTATCAGTTCTCTCATCCTGTCTGAGGACTCCTAGTCTACTTAGTGGTTACTCATTCAAAGACCTACACACACTTCTGATCTTCCATGTCATCTTTTCCAGTTGGGATGTTTTTCTTCCAAGAAGCAGGAAACATTGTTACCTCCAAATGCAGGTGCACCATGGAGTTTTACACCACCACAATGACACTTTCTGATATGCAGTCTAATCCTTTCCTATTAATTCATGATTTCACTAGCTTTTTTGATTGTTACTGAATACTGAGATTATTTTTCTATGCAATGATGATTTGTGACTCAAAGATCTCATCTCTGGGGGGCAACAGTTAACTCAGAATTTATCCCTGCAAATTAAAAAAAGTACTTTTATTTTTCCTGTGTGACTTATTACATCTGAGTTTTGTTAGCAATGCGTTGCCTAGTGATTCAATATTGCAAACATCTGCAGTTCTCCACCACTACCTATCATCTTTATTATCCCAATTAATCAAGTCTCATAAGCAAATTTTGTCACCTCATTATTAATATTCACAAATATGTTGAACAGCACAGGCCACAGGTCAGACCTCCATGGAGTCTGTGAGCTACTTCCCTGCAGAGTGAACACCTTGAAAGTCTGTTAAAACTAAATATTTTTCAGGTTGTCACAATTTCTTGAACACACTGATAACCTGAAGTTAACTATCTAGTCTCAGAACCGTTAAGGGAACAATTTAGCTCATTCAAAGAGAAGTGTCTAAATTGGCTCTAGTAATCTCTACACATACAAAGGATGTGTGTGTCCCTCTTCACTGCTTTCAGAGAACCTGAATGACTAGCCTAGATCAGAACTTAAGCTTTCAAGTGGGTAAAATAACAAGAGATGAATCCTATCTTTCTGATTAATGATTTCATCCATTACCTAAATTCCATCCAAAAATCTGTGGCCAAAGCAAGAGGCTGGAAATATCTCCCTTACAATGCAATTTGGGTTTTGATTCTTTTCATAATCAATAACTTCCATTTCTGTGGGTTTGTCTGGGTTTTTTTGCCTACTCAGCAGTAACCATTAAAAATATATCACTTCACTGAAGTGGAATTTTTGTTCTTATTCCTAATCATTACTACTGAAGAAGCTGGGATTATTTGTATTTTAATTAGACATGATTTGTTTTATTCTAGAAACTAGAATATACTTGGTATTTACCAAACATCATCTAGATTTGGATGAGAAAGGCGGAATCTATGTAACCAAATAAACTCAAAAAAACACATGAGCATCTCAGATATTACATTTTAGAGCAGGCTGACCCATGCCATTACTAAAATAATACTTTACCTTTGCATTACTGAGCAAATGTTTTGTAATGTAAACAATATTACATCTAGTTACAGACAAGAATAATGTCATAAACCACATAATAATGAGAATCTTTGAACTCACTTAAATCAAATTCCAGTCTGACTTCTAGAATTCCTTCAGCTAGCTTATGCATCAGGAAAAAGGCCATAAAGAGCTACAAATCCTGTGTGAAAAATGTGTGAGATCCCAAATGGATCTGGGATATCAGCATTACAATGTAATACATTGCTTCTATCAGTCACACACAGACAGTAATCTTTAGCATCAGTAAATTCATATATTCTAGAAGACAAGTGAGAATATTGCCATTGCAAAGTGGTAAGTAGGAAGTACTATGGGAGAAAGACCACACACCAACACCCTCAAAAAGAAAAAAAAAGAAAAAAAAAAAGAAATAAATATCTCTTACTCCCAGGTGTGGAGAACTGAGAAATGTCTGCATTTTACTTATTACTCACAGCTAAATGCCCAATAACCACATAACAATGCAAATATGTGTAATGCAATACAGATTTCCAGCGTCTTCCTTGCTACCAAAGATATTATTATAGAGGTGTTAAGGAATCAAGAGAGGAAACAAAACAGCCAATGCACAAAATATGCCAACGCGAACTAGAAGGTCTAATAGCTATTATGTAATGATCCCATTCCTCAATGTATTTAGCCTAAACCTGCACTTTTTGCAGCAAGGCTAGAAGTATGGGCCTACACTTAATTTACATTACATACAGGTATACCTACATTTCAGATCTCTGTCCCTGGTTATTTACATAATGTCTATCTGGGTGAGGCAGAACCTTGCTTTCACACCGCTTTCCTCAAGCTGTATATGCATTTTTATCAGATCACCAGAGCAAAATACAAAAAAAAGTCCAGGGAGCAGGAACTTTTTCTTCTCTTCTCAAGTAAGTTCCAAAACCCCTCATCTGTTTCCTGTTTTCCTCCTGGTTCTGCTGCTCATCCACAGGGAGCAGTTTTGAATACTTCAGTCATACCAAGATTTCGTTCCTCTCATCCTTCCCTGAATATAAGTTCTTGATAACTTTATCTCACACAACTCTCATTACACCGAAAGATTTTTGTAAAGGATTATTGTTTGCAGAGAACCAGGGTAAATAGTAACTTTTAAAAAACCTCTTGTAGTACTCTCAAAAATAGGGGGGAAAATCAAAATGTTGTAAACAGAAATTACAAACCCCACAAAATATAAAAGCGTTTCTGAAGGAGTGAGTTCTGGAAATCAGTGTGGTTGTCCTTCCACCTGTCCACTTTTTTTTCTACTTTCCATCACTGCAGAGTCAAACTGAATATAATATCATTTTTTCAAGATGTCAGCCCTCTTCAGAACAGCACTAGAACAGAACACTCCAAAAAGATGTAGAGCCATGCCCTTATCTTTTGAAAACTGTATGCTTCAGGGACTGAAAAAGATCTTTGGAAGGAACATGTTACCTTCAAGTCATGGCATCGAGGTCTTGAAGGCAAAGAAATTTTGTATTTTAGAAAAACCTTCACAGGCATGCATTAAAAAATTGAATGAGCAAGTTGATCTAGAAGACATAGGGAGGGTATGAACTGTAGGCCAAGGAGCAATTGAAATGGCTGCAATGGTGTTTCAAATGGTGTTAGACAAAGGAATAAACAAGGAGTGGAATGAGTTTTCACTTCAGTCTAAGCTTCTAGTAGGATAACCATTTTTAAAGATAAAAGAACCAAGTATGAATGTTTTAGATGCTGTCCTTCATTCACAGCCTGTCGCGAGGCAGTCAAAGACCAGAGAGAGGGTTCGCTCGTATTCTCGGGAACACAATTAAGACTCAAAACGGAGTCAAGCACCAAGGAACTTTATTTGCCCGCCAACAAGTTCACAAATACGAAGGAGCGAGCACAAGAGATAAAGAGAGAAAGGGAGGAAAGATAGAAGGAAAAAAAGATTAAAGAGTGCAATAGCTACCACCCCGGAGCTGCGGCATCCCGACAGTCTGACTCATTGTTAAGTCCGGTGGGAGAATGTTCCACTCGATGTTAGTTTGTTCTGTCCTTTTATAGGGTGATGCTGCTACTTAACAGCCCCTTCCATCCGGTGATGACGCGCATGCCCAATACCGTCTCTCGTGGGTCTCCAGGAGCTTTAGGTGGTCCTCAGGGGTCTCCGAGCCCCTCGATTTCCCCAACCCCAGGTCTGGGCACATGTGCAGGGGTTTGGTTAAGCCTCTTGGAACATCTGTGTCGGCGGTGTACTTTCGGTTAGTTTCCTGTCCCGTAAACATCCTGCCATTTCGGTGGCATTAGCAGTGCTGCTGTGCAGTTCCACCAATGCAGTCTATCACAGCAATGTTGAGACATATATGTACTTTTCACTGACACAGTCTCTTACACAGTCATGTTTCAAACAAGCAATATAAGCAGCAAATTACTTACGGGATATCAGGTCTCGAGAGGCTCACTTCAACCAGAAAACAAAACAAAGCAAATCTTATGTCAATATGCACACGATGCTTCAGTCAAGTAATGGAGAGTGTATGTGTCAAAGCTGATGTTTATTAAAGTCCTGAGTTTTGGTGAAAGTTTTCTTAGCCAAAGAAGAAGATGTATGAAATATCACTAGTTCAATTGATTTCTATAGTGATTGATTATAATTGTAATTATACTGCCAGGACTCTAGACTTAAAACAATGATAAAATACTCTAAACAGCAAAAAATACAGAAAGAGAAACAAGATAGGAAGAAATTACTGCTAGAGCAAGGGAGAAGGGCAAGAGGGAAAGAGGATATTACAATGATTTTTAAAAATTTTGCTGCACGTAAGTAATGCCATGCTTTTCTACAGTAGCTTATGTAAGGTAATCTAAGAGTTGATTTCTGAAATTCTAAATATTGCCTATCCTTGTGTCTAGAAATTTGCATTCCATCTTATGAGCATAGGAAAACTACAGTAAAGAACTGTCAACTGGTATGTCTATTATTGAAATTTTCTCCTGTTAATTTATCTTCTTTTTAAAAATCTGTAACTAGGGACTAGGGCAAATTAGAAGAAGTTGAAACAGTTTGGATATAACTTATATTTCTATGTAAACATATGGAAAGTATTGCTTATAAATTTTTCTTTCATTGTTTATTGTAGTGTATAGGAGTCCAAGGTTTAGATCAGCCGCTCATATTTACTGTATGAAGATAGTCCTCTGGAAAGCACTCACCTGAAGAGTTTAAAACAATGTTCTGTATTACTAGATGCAAGGTCTAATCATGCTTAATCTTTTTGAGAGAATGGACAATTTCAGTCCTTGGGCTCCTCTGCTTTTGGAAGATAAAACCAAGAGTTTCAGAAGCAACTCGTGACCTTGAACGTCCAAGTCAGATCTAGCTAAAATGGTTGTGTGAAATTTTATTTTCCTGAAAATTTATTTTACAATTTGAATATCAGGACATAAAGGTAACCAAAATCATTTATTGATTCAGTGTCACAATATTGGGGGTTTTTTTAAGTGTCAATCCAAACTCAAGACACCTTTGAATTGGTGGGCTTTTTTAAGACCTTAGTCCATAGCAATTTTAAAACCAGCTAGTGGAAGTTGTGAGCAGTCAGCAACTATGAAAGTCAGGACTGATCTGTAGGTAAAACGTGAAGAGAAAATTTAATTGAAGAAACTGTTGCAGACATTGGAACTGTTGACCTTAGCTTGGCATTTAATTTGTACTTTACATGCATGTTAAACATAAAAACCCCAAAGGCATAAAGAGTAGAATAATAGAAGATAGCAGGAAAATGAGAATAAGGAGAACAATAAAAGAGGAATAAGACACTTGTTAAGATATATCTCATTAACTATGAGCTGCTCCAAATGTTTCTGTTTCTCTCCATCTGAGCGCTCTCATCTCAGGAAAGTTAATAAACATGGAAAAGAAATTGCAGTGCCAGACTCTCCTGTTTCTTTCCCCTACACTTGTACAGAATAATGGGTTTCCAGCATAGATTTCTTCAAACCTCTCTGAAATTTCTTCAAACTGAGGAGCAACTTCTTGTTTGAACATGCCAATTTATTTTCAGTAAGAGGTATAGGAGAGTCAATGTGAAGTGGTGGTCCTTAAATTCATTAAGGAAGGGAGAACTGAAACTCCAAACTGGTATGTTGGCTTAAGGTACAGTCATCTGAACCCAAGGTGTGCTTTTATTCTTGTACATCAACAGAAAAAAAAAAATCAAAAAATTCTTTCACATTTTGCAGTTTGTTTATTCAGATAGAAACAATCTTGAAGAACTGTATGTTCTCACAACTGAGTTTATGATATGCAAAAAACTCTAATTTTGCATATTTTCCTGCATTCCACCTGAAGAATTCAATGCAGACAATTCCCTGCAGTGTTAAATTAAATTCTCCTTCACCTCAGAATTTGCTTGTTTGTATTTTACTACAAATAATTCTGACAAATTTTTTAAAAAGTAGTTGACATCTGATTATTTACTCTTTGTTCTACTACTGCTACATCAGAAAGAAATATGAAGGTGCTATTTTAAAACATGGAGACTTTGAACCTCGGTTACTAAGTCACCATCCTAACTCTTGAATGTATTTGAACATTAGCAACTGATATAAAACTGGGCTCTCTAAACTATTCTGAAAGTTGTGGTTGTTTAGATTCCAACCTTGGCTTTAATAGCTTTTTTTTGTGCACCTGTCTTCCAAGCACATTTTAAGGTCCTGGGAAGCCAACACTCATAAAGAAAGTTCCTAAGTTTGTTTATAGTTACTGGGGATATCTCAGAATTTATTCCTAAAGCTGATTTTGTTTAATTAAATTTTTGGATGGGAAGATCGTATTGAAGGAGTACTTTTCTCTTCATTGCCTATACTGGTTTTTAATGTTCTGGCTCACCAGTTGAGTTGAAGTGAGTTGAAGTCTTTATAAAATGTGTTGATTCCTATCCCCATACTTTTGTTAAAAACAATCTATTGCTGTTGAATTCCAGTGAAAATTAAAACTTAAAGTATGAAAACAAACTGATTAAGGTGAGAGTACTTTAGTGCATTCTGCGTAATTGTTAAACATTTGTAGAGTTCAGTTTTCCTGTTAGGAATGCATTAGCATTTAATAAATAAAGATGCAGAACTTTATTTTTCATTTTGAAGAACCTTGAGCCATAAAAGCACATTGTGAAGCAGTGATGTAATTACAGTACATCCAACAGAAAAGTCACTACACATTTGATTTCTTGTTCATAATTGTTTTTCTGAAATATAGTGAAGTTCTGACATGCAAAGTGCTTTCCATTTCAAGTGTTTGACTTCTTAGTGAGATAATATTTAAGACAGGGTATGCACATCTTCTTGTTACCATGGATACAAGAATATTGAATTTATGAGCAAAATAACGGAGTTTGAAATCCTGAAATCAAAATGAACTTAGAAATTATTTCAGTTAGACAATATAACTTGAGCTCAGAATATACAGCAATGGACAATACATAATAAACAAAAAAAACCCATGGAGTAAGATTAACATCGCTATGAGTGACTTATTTTCTTATATGGTCTTCTGGTAAGAAAATGCGAGGATCACCAATTTCAGAAAATCCTGAATTCAAGTAAAATGCAAAGAATGGTAAAGATAATTCACCAGATTTGTGTTTTGTAAACAGGATTAATATTCTGCCAATATAGGCTTTTCCTTTGTTTGCAATAGCATAAAAGCAGCCTAGTTACTTAAATATTTAGTATATATGTCCTAAATTACTGCTTGAAAACATTTTCCTTTCCCTTTCATATTAAATATTGCTAGAATTCATATCAAATGATCTAAATGTATTGCTTTCCTTGAAAAAGGGGATGCAAGGAAGTTCCTGTGATCTTCTGTAGGTACAGCCACACCAGAAACACCTAGCTGTGAAACAAAGAAGTATCTTTTCTGAGTTGCTATCATTTTCTCAGTTTTCAGAGACTAAATTTGCATGCTCAGCTTGCCAGATGGAGAAGAATATGCCTGGATGATGCGAACTGCCAGGAAGACACCCCTCAGCCCCTTCCCACTGCTGTTTGAAAATAGAAGGGTAACACTTCCCATATCTTTCAACAAAGTAAATATTTCCTTTGCTAATTATGCTTCTAACCTGTGTTTTCATTTGGGAGGAAGGATGTCTTTGTGGTGAATGCTCCATGTTGAGACTGCAAGGACGCTATGGTATCTCAGGTTGCCTATGACAATGACAAACTGCTTGGACTTACTACTCTGATATTTTTCTGAGGGACCTTCATTGCCCATGCTACCTCTGACAGTCACCTCACCTAAATGTGTACAAAGTATTATCTAGTCTTTTTATCCCCTAAACAGTGAGAGTGAAGGAAGTAAGATTCACCTCAAGAAAAAGACTAAGACATTTAGTGGTCTACGTGTTTGAACCTCCAGTGCAGTCAATCGACATTGAATACATGTAGTCAGAGGTGTCCAGAGAGGGATTAAACCCACTAGTCACAAGAGCAGGACTCAGGTGTCCAACAAACATGACTGGTATCATTTGAGACAACCCAAACCATCTCCAGGGAGGTTAGCAAATCTGACAAAGTGCAGGACCAGCCTCAGCTGAGGTGCCGGGCACTTATGTTAGTAGTAATTCTCATAGGTTTGATCTGGAATCAATTTTGCATTTCAAATGAGTTTACAATTACCTGTCACTTAAACCTCAGCCTATAGTTACCTTGGTGTGTAAAGAAAAAGATAGCACTCGTAAGTTGTGCAATGTTGCACATTACAACACTAGATGATTTCTTATTTAATTTTTAGTAACTCAAAGTATTTCTGTTTTTCCTTTAAGCAGACTGGGGCAGTTCGCCAGACAGGAGGGAGAATGAAAAACATAACACGAGTAGGAGTCAAGAGCTGCAGTGGCATACTTAAAACTTGATTTATCAAATACATCTCTCTGGCTTTAAGAAAACTATGTTTTAACAGTGCATGTGCATGACTGATAAGCTTGTCAGTTCTCTGTGAACAGTAGAGGTTTTTGTGTTTGGCACAGAACAGAGTACTGAAGACATTTGTGTCACCTGACAGACGTATACTCCCCTCAGTCTTTCACTCTCAGTTAACATAAAATGAAGGGAAAGTTCCATGGACTGATGGAATTGAGAAAAAAAAAGTATAAAGGAAAACCAAAGTAAATGTGCAGGCGCCTTGAGTATTTCGCATACTTGTAAAAATAAAGTTAAATTTTAGTATTTTGGAAAAGTTTTTTAAAATGCTTTTTAGCCAAAACTAAAGTGTATTAGGAACATTTGGTATACATGTCCACTGGTAAACATATTACAGTTCCTCTACTTCTACATTCATATAATTACTTATTCAGCTCTTCATGAACTCCTATTCTGGTTTTAAAGTAACTTCATTTGTAGTTGTGGCAAATTATATAATTTCTTCCTCAATTTCATTAACTGAATAATGGTATTAAAATTCCACACACTAGATGGCAAGGCTTACTTAAGACAACTGATGGAAAGCAGTGAACAAATGTAAGAATTACTGTTATCTGAAATTTCACACTGCCTGAATAGATGGAAATATTTTGCTCGATCGTGATTTTACATAAGGAAAGTCATTAATGCCAGTGATTTTCATATTCAAATAGACATATTGTCTTCTCTTGATTGTGAATTCAGTGAGCATTCCTTTTTGTCTGTCAATAAAGAACTGCTGAAGCAGAGCATATTTGATAAAGAACTGTAATTTGTTTTGTTGTGCACTGTTCAAAATAAATCAAATAATTTTCATAATGCAATACCTATGTAATGGAAATATTTGAATGTGACTTTGGTGATAACATTGATATACACTGCATAGTAGTAATTAACGACCTTAACAATGGATCAAGGTTCACAATGGTTGAAACCTATTGGTTCAAAATGAAATGTTGAGCCTTGTTTTTCTCTGTTCATGCATGCTCAGCAAAGGAAAATTTACCTGGGGGTGAGGAGATGCTGTAGGTACATCAGTGCTTTTCTTCCAGGCACTTTCTGCCATGCGACAAAGAAAGACTGGATCTTTGCAATTGGCTGCTTTGCCCTCTAAAAACGAGATTGTGGAAGAAAGAAATAAAATAAGTGGTCAGTGAAACTATATTCTGGGAACTATTCACCCAACACCAGTTTAGGCAGGAAAATTAGCCAGCTCCTTAACATCATCATACTCAGAGGACATCCGTATGGGGCAGTCCCAACTTCCAGCTGCCGTTGCAGAGGGACACAGGACTCATGTATCTGCTGTGCCATAAATGCTAGCCCTCTGCATTTAGTACCTCTTGTTAGGCAGCCCTGGCTGGGTTAGGTAAGTGCCTAGCCTAAGGCAACTGGACCACGTATTAGGCTTCTGGTCAGCTGAATCGTATCCTAAAATCCACTGATGAAATGGCTGTGGTTTCCTTTGTCAAAGAGTTCAGAAACCTATAATCCCATAAAGACAACTACATACAGGTATCAAAACGCAAGGGTCTCAGCCATCAACTGAGTCCTACCCCTAAATTTAGGTGAGATAAATCCCACCATCAGAGATAAACCCCTTCATCATAAAGGTTGAACTCAGATATTCTGATGCCTTTTCAGCCCAACGGTGGGACTCTATTGGGAAGTTTAGGGGCAGAGCAGCCTGTTTATAAAAAGAGGACTGATCAGGAACATCATTTTTTAGATTACTTAGCAGTTATGCCCTTTGTGACAAATTTGGGTATGACCCAGTTAGACAATGAAGGTACATTTTTTTCAGCAGGTGTCTACTTAACTTGTTTTAAATTTACATTTAGCAAGGTACAGCAAGCAAAGCATTCACAAGCACAGTGGGAAGCACACACTTGTTAGTTTGGCTTTTAAAGATTTTTTTTTTCTTTCTCTTTTTTTCGTACTAAAGGAACATTGGCCCCTGGGAGGGTCTCATGAATTTCCAAGAAATATTCCAGCTGATGTCAACTGTCAGTTACAAGAATAAAACCTCCTAATCATTACGTCTTTTTTTGCTGTGTAATCTCTTTTTGGAAAGGAAGCCAGTCCTCATATTAAACAGGTTTTTATAGCATAGATGAAAAAAATCTAAAAACCAGTTGATATTGTGATTATTATTAATTGGAGTTGCTTGCACCACTGCTGTTGACAATACAAATTTAGATTTCACAACCATTAGATGCTCTTTGAGAATTGAAGACTGCTAGGAAGAAATGAGAATCATGTGACCACACAGGGAAAAAGCATTTTTACTCTAAGGGTGGTCAACCTGGCCAAGACAGCTTTAGACTAGGAACATGAGGCAGAGACATGATGACCCAAAGTGAAGTGAGGAAGTAGTGGACCAAGTTGGCAAGAAAACGACATAGGGTGATGCAGACAGGAGAGACCTCTAAAACATAAAGCAGGGCTGAAGGGAGCCAGCTCTAGGAAGCTGATGGAGTACATCATTCTTCTGAAAACAATTTCAAAACATATGAAAAACAGGCAGGAAAGTGATTGGGAGTAGTCAGCATGGATTTACAAAGTGAAGTCATGCTTGACCAACCTGACAGCCTTCTACAATGCGATGACTCACTTGGTGGCTTAAGGGAGAGCAGTAGATATTGTTTATCTCAACTTTAGTAAGGCTTTCAAGACTGTTTCTCTCACAGACAAACTGAGAAAGTACAGGTTAGATCAGTGGACATCTTTGTTACTGCCTTGGACAATGGGACAGAGTGCACCGTCTGCAACTCTGCAGAAGATGCGAAACTTGGAGGTGTGGTTGATACACCAGATGATTGCACTACTATGTGAAGCAGCCTCAACAGGTTGGAGAAACAAGCTGACAGGAACCTTGTGAAATTCAAGAAAAGACAGTGTGAAGTCCTGCATCTGGACAGAAATGCACCTGGGCAGGAATAACCCCCATGTACTTGTACAAGCTGAGGATCAACCATCTAGAAAGCAACTTCACAGGGAAAGACCTGGAAAAGAAGGTGAATACAAGGCAGCAATGCACCTCTGTGGCAAAAAAAAAAAAAAAAAAAAAAACAAA
>VZSC01009639.1:61543-72296 GCA_013398225.1 Steatornis caripensis
CAAACCCAAAAAGCAGCCAACAGCATCCTGGGCTTGATTAGGTAAAGCATCATCATCAGGTTAGGAGAGGTGATCCTTCCTCTCTACTCATCCCTGGTGAGACACATCTGGAGTGCTGGGTCCAGTTCTGACCTTCCCAGTACAAGAGAGACACGGACATACTGAAGTGAGTCCAGCTCAGAGCCATGAAAGTGATTAACAAATTGAAGCATCTGTCACATGAAGACAGGCTGAAGAATTATGGCTCTGAACTGTGGAAGAGGAGGCTCAGAGAGAATCTTATCAATGTGTGGGAGGGAATAAACAAGATGGAGCCAGACTGTTCTAAGTGGTGCCCAGTGACAGGAAAACAGGCAATGAACACAAACAGCAACACAGGAAATTCCATTTACACATAAGAAACTTACTGGGAGGGTGATCAAACACTGGAACAGGTTCTCTGAGAGACTGTGGAGTCTCCATCTTTGGGACACTCAAAACCCAACTGGACACAGCCCTAAGCAGAAATGAAGGCTCATTAGTTCCTATGAAGACTTCCTTTAATGAAACATTTCTACAGGTTCAGCTAAGGATTTTTAATAAAACCAATAATCCAGAGAGACCACAAAGGAGTAAAAAAGAAAAAGCTGAATTCCTGATATTGATCACAAACAGGACAGTACTGGGCAGAATAAGTTCATGGCATACCTGGTCAGAAAGTACTGAAAGTTTCTTTAAAATGTTGTTAAATTAGATGAGAAGCCTTACAACTAGATCACATATATGGTCGCATGTTTGAAAGTACACAAGGTTAAAACTTTAAAAGCAGAGGGATCCCGTGGTAGGACTGTTGTGTTGGAGGATGAAAATGCCATGGTGCCCAAATTTAAAAAGACATGAAAAAGATTTTATTTCAGGTCATTTATTTATTTATTCAGTTGTCTTTTCCATAGATTCTCTAAACTTTGAACTAACCTTGAACAATCCATGCCTGTAATCTTAGTTCAAAATGGCAGTGTTGTAAAGTCAAATTTAATTCAACTACATTTTGGGCTTATTTCTGCACTGATCCTAAAGTAGGTAAAATGCCTAAATAGGGGATTTATGCTAATATAAATACAGGAAAAGTCTGTAAAGTCTTCTCTGTGTTAACAGTTATGTTTTCACTGAACTGATATTCTAAAGCACTAACACATGATTATAAATCTCTGAAGATGACTAATTATAGTCTAGACCCTCTGTTGCTTGTTTCATAGCAGGTGTTTCTGTTTATTTACTTTGCTTATCTGAATATCTAGTCATGACAGGAATGGGCTTCTACTTTCTGATCTTAGATAGCCAGCATTGTTGGTGTTACACTCCTGCATGTAATGTGTTGTGTCCTTATATACCATTATGGGAGTAGACCCCCAAACGCTAGACTTCAACCTCAAGACATTGCTCAGTAGGCGCCATCGTCCTAATTAAATCACTAGTGACTATAATGGCAGTTCAGGCATCTATTACACACATAAAATTTAAAAATTTACTTTCAAGCTGACTCCTACCTAAGACTGGAATTCATTTCACATAAATTTAAACATCTAGAAATTGAACAGAATCATTGACTCATAGAATAATTTAGATTGTAAGGGACATCCAGAGCTTATCTAGCCCAACTCCCTCCTTAAAGCAGGTTTAATCATATTAGGGTGCTCAGGGATATTTCTGTTCAAGTGTTGAACACTGCCAAGGGTGTTGCCAAATTCCTCAGCTTCTCTGGACAGTCTGTGCCAGTGTTGATCAACCCCTTGGTTACAAGTATTTTTCCTTACATTGTTATCAGAATCTACTGTGTTTCAGCTTGTGTCCATTGCGTCTACTCCTATTGCTGGACACCTCCAGGAAGAGAGTCCGCCTCTCTTTTCTGTGTGCTCTGATCAGGTAGTCGCAGGCAGAATTAATGTTTCCCCAAGCTTTTTCTTCTACATGCTGAACAGACCTAACTCTCACAGACACTTCTTGCACAACCAGTGCTCCAACCTGACTGTCACGGTGGGCTGTGGGAGCCTTTGTAATGTCAAGATATAAAAGATCCTCTACCCTCCCTTTGTCCACAAAGCCAATCACCTTGTCACAGAAGGAAACAAGGTTTATCAGGCTCTTGTTAAATCTATGCTAATTGCTTCCAACCACTTTCTTGTCCTTCATATTTTTAGAAATGGCCTCTAGGAGGATTTGCTCCATCACCTTCCCAGGAACTGAAGTGAAGCTGACCAACCAGTAGTTCACTGGATCCTCCCTCCCAAAGATGGGTAAGACATTTGATTTTTTCTAGTTATTGGGAACTTCCTCTGACTGCCAGGACTGATTGTGATGATAGATAGCGGTCTTCTAATGACATCAGACACCTCCATCAATCCCTTGGATGCAACCCACCAGGTCTCATTAATTTGTGCACGTCTGGGAGGATTAAGTTATGTCTAAACCTATGTTACTCTACAGTGAGTATTCCTTCACTCACAAAGACTCTTCTAGGAGGCTCAGTGACCTGAAAGGCCCTGAGACAAGTTATATAAGGGAAACTTGAGGCACAAAAATATTGAATACTCCAGTCTTTTCCCATTAGATCCCCTGCCTGACTGAGCAATGGGCCCATAATCTCTTTAGCCTTTTTTTGCCTTCAGAGTACTTACAGAAACCTTTCTTGTTGTCCTTTATCTCTCTTGCTCATTTCAACTCCAGCTCAACTTTGTTTTACCTCACTCTGTTCCTACATGTGCAAGCAACATCTTTGCATTCTCTCCCCATCTCCCCCAGTAGCCTCTCCCTCCTTCCACCTTCTTTATACTTTTTTTGCACTTAGCTCAGTCAGTATCTCCATGTTCATCCATGGTGGCCTCCTGCCATCGTTGTTCAACTTTCTGCATGTAGTAGTGGACCATTCTTGAGCTCTGAGGAGACTGTCCTTGAAGATCAGACAGCTCTCTTGGGCCTTTTGTCCTCCAGGGCAGTTTCACATGGGATCCTACCAAGTACATCCTTGAATAGAACTAAATCTGCTTTCCTGAAGTCCAAGCTCACAATTCAACTATTTGTCTTGCTCAGCTCTCTTAGGATCTTAAAATCCACAATTTCATAGTCACTGCAACCAAAGCTGCCCTTGACTTTCATATTTTCAGCCAGTACTTTTTTTTTTTTTTGTGAGTAGCAGGTGTGACAGAGCACCTTCCCTATTCAGTTTATTGATCACCTATATGAATACCATTTCTTAATATATTTCAAATATCTTCTGGATTGCTTGTGTCCAGACATATTGCTCTTCCAGCAGGTATTGGTGTGGTTGAAGACACACACAAGTACCGAGGTCTGTGGTTATGAGGCTTTCTCCAGCTGCCTAAAAAAGTCTTCAGCTACCTCCTCTGACAATCCATTCTAATCTAGTTATTTAAGCCCTCTCTGTAGGTGTCATTAGAAATTACAATTTATTCTACCTGCTATGAATATATATGTTAGGAAAGCATGATAAATCACCTGGAAGTGCTTTTATTGCAATGGTGACTCTCACTAGGATCTAAGTAAATAATTTCAGTGTTTAGCTTATAGGTTTCTAACTTTTATGCAGGTAACTTTTAGCTTTGGTGAAGTTAAGTGTGCTGAATCTGATCATGAGCATAGCAGAAAATAAATCATGATACATTATGCTAAAAGTGCACAGCTAGTAATTAGTTATAAGATTTGTTCTTTGTATTCACTTTCCATTACACCACAATAAATGCTTATCTCCAGGCTAAAGATATCAGAAAAGATCTATAAAAATTGTTCTATCTGTAATCATTGCTCCATTTCACTTTGATGACGGTTGTGTTCTTCAAAACACTATATTGACATAGTTTTGTTTTTTTTACACTGAAAAAAGGTTAAAACAAAAAGGTACTTGAAGTGGGATTAATCTACTCCCAGTTAGGTATCAGAAAATCAGTTTTAAGTACAAATATTAAAGTCTGATTGAGTAACATTGTAATTCATTTATAGTCACAGGAGAAAACAGGTACCTTCAGAGTGCAATTCATCTCACCATGACATATGCCTAGGACAGCTGAGATCAATCACTCTCTGGAGCGCCCAGCTCTTTTGACTGATGACAGAAAGAGCCAAGGTCTTAGAGTAGATGTGTAACCTTTAGATATCTTATCTCAAGTGAGATGAATCTCAACCTTCCAGTATCATTTCTGCATGTTACTACAGATCTCTTTATCCAAAATCAGTTCTGCCATGCCTACAACAAGCGTAAAGGGTCTTCATTCAAATAGGAATTGGGGACTTTTGAATTCTCATGAGTGTATTAATAGTCTGGATAGGGGTGGAGAATATAATTTTCTTACTAAAAAGCTTAGGTTCACAGTTTGTTTCTTTAAAGGGAAATCCACTGACTTCACCACATCCTTTAGATACAGAACAAGAGAACATTGCTATGTAATTCCTCTGCTTATGACAGTAATCCACACTTTACATTGGATCAATGCTGAATGCTTCTTACCTGGAACTTCAAAGAAGTTTCAAAATGGTTAAGTGCTCTTTAAAGAATGTATTTAAAACTGAATTGCCTCATGGTAAACCGTACAGGTCTGAATACAGAACTGTTGTCCTGCTATGATCCTGCAGAACTGGTTACAAATGTCCATGCCCATTTCTGTAGCTCAATCCTTCTACTAGATACTGCAGTATCTATAGTAGTAGATCTATACTGTAGTATATTATCTATACATCTTTACTATAGCTCTATACTGTAACAAAATATCTATACTGTAGTATCCATAACACAATTGAGATAGTGTTTTATAATAAAGAAATAACAAAAATATTTGCAATGCTTTTTACAAACAACTTTACATTGATTTCTAGGGAAGCCTTACTAACGTACTGAATTCAAGAGTTAGTTGCGTGGGAAAAAAATTGAGACCTGGTCTTTCAACAATACAGGACTGTAGGAACCTTCTGAGATCAACAGCTTGAATTTCTTCTCATAAAAATAACACATTAAAGGTGATTTTCCATTCTTCTGCTGTTTTTACAGTTAAGAGAGTTTCAGTTAGCTGTCTTGCTAGCCAGACCTCAATGTCCTCAGTAGACAGACACAGGTACATGCAGAGTATGACTGAAGAAATCACCTTCTGGTGTTTCTCTCTTTTTACCATAGATGTAGCTTAGGAGACTTACACTAAAGGCCTGTCAACTAAAAATAAGTGAAACAAATTCATACTCAGCCAAAGCTTAACAATAATGGGAACATTTGACATTATTCTGACACCGTATATTTCACAGTTCACAACTTTCACTTTTATGCAAAGCCAATAAAAGGTCTTTGACTATGGAAATTCTACTTTTTGCTATAGTAGATTTTCTGTGTCATCGTGGAAGCCTTGATTTGAAGACATCACTAGGCAGGCACTGAGAGAGGAAATACAGTTTATTGGTTCCTTCTGATCCAGGTAGAGTGCAGAGGGTTAATACATAGTAAAAGTTATTCATGTTCTCAGTATTATCTTGAGACTGGGTCTGTATTGGTCTGCTTGGGTGTGTGTAGATGTGCACCAGCTATATTCATGTCCCAGCTCATGAAACACAAACCAGTTCCATCTGGAAGAGTTTTTTTCTTCTTTACTCTGCTTCAGCTTAAAAAAAAAAAGGGTTCTTACACTAAAGGAGCTTTGGGATTGCAGTTGGTCTGCTTGCTACTGTCTGGACTTGTAGGTAGCACTGGAGTTGTGACTGCCTACGCTTCTGGGGCTGTTTTGGACACTGGCCATCTGCAGAAGATTGTCTTCCTTGAAGATTAGGCTTCTGAGCATTTTAAAGCAGATGCACAATTGAAAAAATTATTTCATAGAACTAAGTCTAGGTTTCATACAGCTAGAAAGTTAATCATACAGGAAAATATTGAATTTCTAAACAATCTCATTAGAAATACTGTTGTGGAGTTGAAAAATTCCAATATGTTGTTTTATCACAAATTTTATGAATAATTTTCATAGATAAGCTTTGACAACTCTTCTATATACCCTGAAATATTAAGTTCATAACACGCAACTATAATTTAAAAACCACCAACAATCTTCCACACCTTTTTTATTGGAAAATACATCATTACAATAATATGTCCCTTAAAATTTTGTTTTTTCTGAGAACCTGCTAAGGAGATGAAATAACTTTAGCAGCAAAATAATCCCTTTCTTGATAAGGCAAAATAATGAAAAAAAAAATCGCTCAGTGTAGTGAACTTCTCACTTCACTTTGGATTTTGTTACCATTATCCCTATTTCCTATATTCTTATTTTCACTCTGCACTTTCGCAGAGAACAGACTGATTCACTTAGAGGAGCACAGCTAAGAAAGTTCAGAGAAAGTGTGTTAAGAGAAAATCTCTTAAGTAGGTAGTAGGAGTTATTTTACTTGGCATTCTGTTGTATGAATTGTTCTGAACCAGCCCTGGTTTCTCAGCTGTGCAAAGAAAATTGAATTTTTCTGCCTCAAGGATGAAGGCTGGACTCATCTTACAGCAAGAGGAGTGGAAATAGTAAGTATTGCTTCTGATAAATTATTTTCACCTATAGCAGAGACAATTGCCTGTAACACCTGTACTCCCCTCCTGGTACAGCAACCCAGGCTTCCTGGGGCTTTCACATAGCAAAGGGGTCACCAAGACCATCATGGTTTCTCTACCACTTGTCACAACACGCTGTCAATATAAAGGTTAAAGCACATATCTACTTGATGTCTACAGCCAATTCTAGCTTTGTAAAAATCATAAAAGTGTCTAGAATGACCAGAATCCATTGACAGCTGTCTGTCTACACCTGAGAAAGTCCTATACATGCATGGCAGCTTTGTAGAAGCCATTTGGCTATAATACAGCAAATTGTTGACTGACATTGTCTAAAACAATGACAGAGGTTAACAGTACTGCAGTTAGTGAAACAAATGCTGTTTCTCAAGATATACAAGGGTTCCATGCTGGCTTGCTTTCTGAAGAGAGTATATCTTGTTTTCTATGCAAAAATTAAATTTTCTAATCCTGTCTTTTCAGTGTTAATACAGACAGGTATAGAGGCACCCATCCATCAATAGGCAGCAGATGAGTCAAAGCTGATAACCAGTTTTCTGAAAAAATGTTTTGTGCTTAGTGAATCTTTATTGACAAATTAAAATACTACTGACCTGATGTGATGTAAGAAAAACTTCCTCCGTATGGATCAGGATGAAGTATTAATGCAAGATGATATTTAAAAGCCCCTATGAAAAGGTCATGAGGAAAGACCCAGGGAACTACAGACCTGTTAGTCTAACTTCAGTTCCTGGAAAAATTATGGAGAAGATTATACTGGGTACTGTTGAAAGGCATTTAAAGAATAATGCAATAATCAGACACAGTCAACATGAGTTCACAAAGGACAAGTGCTGTTTGACTAATTTGATATCTTTCTATGATAAGGTCACCTGCCCAGTGAATGAAGGGAAAGCAGTGGATGTATTTTTTCTAGATTTCAATAAGGCCTTTTATACTGTCCCTTACAGCATCCTTCTGGACAAGTTGTCCAACTGTGGGATGAGTGGGCTCATGGTACACTGGGTGAAAAACCAGCTGAAGGGCAGATCTCAAACTGTTGTAGTAATTGGGGCTACATCTGGCTGGTGACCAGTCACCAGCAGTATTCTTCAGGGTTTGGTTCTAGGGCCAGTCCTGTTAAATATGTTTATCGACAATCTGGATGCAGGAGTTGAATGCACAATTAACAAGTTTGCTGATGATGCCAAACTGGGAGGTGCTGTTGACTCACTTGAGGGGCAAGATGCCTCACAGAGGGATCGACATATATTGGAGCATGGGACTACAATTAATGGGATTAAATTTGACATGTCAAAATGCCAAATTTTGCACTTAGGATAGAGTAATGACAGGTGCAAGCGTAAATTGGGAAAGGATTGGCTAGAGTGCAGTCCTGCAGAAAGAGATCTGGGAGTGCCGGTTGACAGCAGGCTTAATAGAATCCAGAAAGCAAACCACAATCTGGGGTGCATCAAACACAGCATAACCAGCTGGTCAAAAGAGGTGATTGTTCTGCTGCACTTAGCATTGGCGTGGCCTCACTGTGTGCAGTTTTGGTCCCCACAATTTAAGAATGTGAAGGTCCTTGAATGCATCCAGAGGAGTGCAACAAACCTGGTGAAAGGTCTGGAAGGCATGTCCTGTGAGGAGTGGCTAAGGACTCTAGGCTTGTCTAGTTTGGAGAAAAGGAGGCTGAGGGGTGCCCTCATTGCTCTCTACAGCTTCCTGAGGAGGGGAAGAGGAGAGGGAAGTGCTGATCTCTTCTCCTTGGTATCCAGTGATAAGACACATGGGAATGGTTCAAAGCTGAGTGGGGGAGGTTTAGACTGGACATTAGAAAGCATTTCTTTACCAAGAGAGCGGTCAAACACTGAAACAGGAGTCCTGGAGAGGTGGTCGATGCCCCAAGCCTGTCAGTGTTTAAGAGGCGTTTGGACAATGCCCTTAATATCGGGCTTTAACTTTTGGTCAGCCCTGAATTGGTCTGGCAGTTGGACTAGATGATCATTGTAGGTCCCTTCCAACTGAAGCAGTCTATTCAGTATACATTTAATTTTTAAGAAACATTAATCCAAGTGACATAAGGACAACTAAACTCGGCTAAGCGCTGTAAGCAATTTATAAGACCCTGTTTTGACAGGCGAAGGAAATAAAGGGTGTACCCATAGAATGTGTGCATTGGCTGACATTCTACAGCAATATTCCTTTGAAAAGTTATGGGAAAAATGAGAAGTTTACAAACTACATGGTGTATGTTTTACTTCATGAATTTCCTCACTTGGAATATACCCCAAAATGTCCACAAAAGGCTGGTAGATTTGACAATGCACTTTTAAGAATCATAGAATCATTTAGGTTGAAAGTGACCCTTAAGGTCATAGAATCCAACTGTTGACCTAACACTGACAAGTCCACCAATACACTGTGTCCCTGAGCACCACATCTACCGATCTTTTAAATACCTCTGGGGCAATGACTCAACCACTTCCCTGGGCAGCCTTTTCCAGTGATAGACAACCCTTTTGGTGAAGAAATGTTTCCTATTATTCAATTTAAACCTCCCCTGGTGCAACTTAAGGTTGTTTCATCTTGTCCTATCACTTGTTACTTGGAAAAAGAGACCAACCCCCGCCTTGCTAGAACCTCCTTTCAGGTAGTTTTAGAGAGCGATAAGGTCTCCCCTCAGCCTCAAATAACCCCAGTTCCCTCATATGCTCCTCATAAGACTTGTGCTCTAAACCCTTCACTAACCTTCTTGCTCTTCTTTGGACATGCTCTAGCACTTGAATGTCTCAAGAAAACCATCTGCTTCCCAAATGGGAGCTGGAGGCAGGGTAAATTACACTAGATATCACAAAACCTCCCAGAGACATGTGTTTAGTTAACTAGAACACAGCCTTACTCAATAGACTTGAATCAATTGTTTACATACAGATGTCTACTGCTATTTGTTATTCACACAGTTACACAAGACCAAAGAGATCCTTTCACGGGTGGCAGATACAACACAGATGACAGGTCTAATACCTTTTTTGAAGATCACTGGAGTTGAGGGCGGTACCCAGGGGCCTCCGTAATCATACTACGTGCCTGTGTACAAGCAGGTGGGTCAAATCTAGTGGAGTCTAGAGACAGATTCAAATGAAAGGCCATTGACAGCCTTTTCCAAACTACTAAAACCTTACCCCAGTGAATTCCAATGCCAAAGACCTCAGCAACCACATTACATGTTGTGTGGAGAATTACATAAACGTTTACACTTTGAATGCCATTGAAAGTTCTCTTTGCACTCTATCCTGAGAAAAGGAAAGATAATTTCTTTCTCCAACATGCTATTATAATTATATTATTTTTATCATTACTGTTAGGACTTTGTATGTCCTACCTATTCTAATGCAAATAATCCTAAAGTTTTCATTTTCTCCACATTAGAAAGCCTTCCATTCCTTGACCCACCTTTAATCCTACATAATCTTTCTGGAAATGATTTGTAGAAAATCTCTCTAAATGGTTGTGCACTATTGACAAAGGCAGATATACTGATATTTTTAATAATTCTCTCAGTCCCACATTCTTTTGTTTGTCTTTCAACTAGAGAAAAGCATTGCACACAGATTCTCACTGAGCTGACCACAATAATAATACCAGGATCCTCTGTATACACCTATACAGTTTAATTATATGATTTAAAGATGAGGTTATTTCTACCCAATTTCTTCTGCCTGGCTATTAGGTGCCTAGTTTTATATAGCTGTCTATTTCATCTGTAACCAAAACAGAAATAGTTGCATAGAAAGCATAGCTTATGTCATCAAACCATGTTTATAGAAACAAAACAAAATAAGTTCATTATAAAAATAAATAATCAGTTAAAGGGCGTGAAACAAAGGATAGGAGCACATGATTAGTTCTTTCAGTGGAGTTCTTCAGAAACCATTGCTGAGATCTATGCTTTTAACACATTTAATTATGACTAGGAAAGCATACACAGAGAAAGGACAACATTTTTCTAACAATATTAAATCAATCAGTATGCTCTAAGTTGACAACCAGCAGTGGACAACTGCAGAAGAATCTTATGAAGCTCACCAGCTGGGCAATAACATGTGTCCTGGGTTCGGCTATGATAGAGTTAATTCTCCCCAGAACGCTGGGAGGGGGGTAGCCGACCCAAAGCACCTAGGCAGG
>VZSC01009640.1:0-58450 GCA_013398225.1 Steatornis caripensis
TTCCTTCCTTCCTTCCTTCCTTCCTTCCTTCCAATGATTCCCTGAAATATTTCAGGATGGAAATCCATAGAGAAATGTTCCTTATGCCCTTTCTCCTTCTAGAGAATTTCTTCTAACTCTTTCGCAGAAAGTTCACTTTCAAAGACTGTGTGGTGTTTGTCTCTGCAGTAGCCAGGGCTGTAATTTCTCCAGTTCACCCTACCAGAGGACAGATATTATATGCCACTTATTTTACTCATCTTACGCTTGATATAATTCAAGAATACTTTCTTGTAACCCCTGAGAGAAGATTACTTCAACAAGGAAAATTCATGGTGGGAAAGCTCTTTTATCCATTCATCTGCTGCACGTCCCATGCATAAACCTCTTTGTGCAAAAGCAGTGATGTGGCAGTGCACGTGAGCATGAGCGGACATGAGTTTGTGCTCTGCTCCTATGAGATCAAGCATCTAAAAGAAGCTGGGTTTCCCCTCCTTTGAGTATTTGCTTCCTCTAAGACAGGGTTACGCCAAACCCTTCACATTAAAAACTTACGACTAAACCTTACAATAAGGATATCTTTAAGAACTACAGATGCATGGGGTGTGGGATTTGGGGTCTGGAGAAGAAAAAGGTTGCATTTTGGAGCTGTTTTAGCTTCTTGGTGTACACTTGGCTCAAGATCTTACTTCTTTGCAACACTAAGGCTTCGTAATTAGCTTGTACAAACAAAGTCTTAACCTAGGACATAGATTAAAAAAAGGAATGTTTCAAAATTCACAGTAAGTTTGCAAAAGTTGACAACACTGATGAGAACTTAAGTTGATTACCCAAAATCAGAACTCATGCAGTAAGTTTCTGACCTTCGTCACTTCAAGAGGAGAAAGACGAGGGGCGGCCACCATGTTGCAGCCATGTGAGATTCAAGTTGATTTTTTTTTCTGTCCGGAGTCAGAAGTTGCCCTGAGCGTTTCTGTGCTGCTTTCACGTGGAGAAGGGGCACGTGCTAGACTTGGCTTGTTTTGCTCATAATATAAATACCTCTTTTTTTTTCTTTTCTTTTCTTTTTTTGTTTTTCAGCAACAGTTGGCCAAGAATATAAAATTTGGGCAGCCTCCACAAATGACAATTTCTGTGAGGACAATGGGGGAGGCAAACACCAGTATGGAAGAGGATGTGTTGCTCAGTAGCCCCATGGAGATTGAGACTCAGCAGGACACAGTGATCTCAGACAGCGGTAATAAAGTAAGCACTTTAAATTGAAGTATTCATGGCATCATAGTGGTACTAAAACAGTAAAGTTCACTGGGGCGTAGCAGATGTCTCCAGTGAGGCGTAGCTGAACTCAGCAGGCTGGTTTATGTGGGTGGGATCTCTCAGCTCGTGCTTCTTGGACTGGTGAGAAGCACGTGCTCCTGGCATCCTGAGCCGGGCCCCACAGAATTGCCGGTTTGAACGTCTGCTCTGAACTTCCAGTGAAGCAGACATCACTTGCAGCGTAGCTAGAGGACAGGAAGTTTTTCTGAGATGGAAAGTGTCTTGCAATATGGACTTCCCAGCGTGGAAGTTGTGCACAAGATCAAATGGCAAAAAAGGAAAATCATTCCAAAATTAGAAGGGTCTGGAGCCTAAATCTGTAAAATCCTGGGTCTTGGGATGAATATTGATATTTCTTATGGACAGGAACTGAAGGCAGAGAAGGGAGAGGGACATTTTGAGAATGCTCCCTAAATCTAAACATCCAGTATAATTCAAATAATTATTCAAATTATCCATAAAAATTTTGCTATCGGGAACTGTGGGCATTCAAGTGTCCAGAAAGGTCTTGTTCAGGCAGCGGAGAAACATGACAAGTGGCAGAAGCTCTCTGGAAATCCTCTAAGGTGAGACTGGTTCTCTGTGTCATCATAACAGCTGAAGGGAGAGTGGGGACAGAGGGACGTCCTCCCCTGCCTGGCGGAGGCTGACTTTGTGCCTGGGAACCCTTGGGGAAGGCATGCAGCAACCCACCATGCGCGTGCCGCTCTTAAGATCCTGGAGGGACACCGGGGCATGACGCTCTGCTCGTGTTCACTAGCACTAGTGGTAGCTGTGTGAAAGGCAAAGGCAGTAAGCGTCCTCTGCAGCTCATGCCTATATTCAGCCAAATACGCAGAAGGGAGTTTTATGGCTGAGGTGGTCCAAGTTCCTCATCAGTCTTCAAGGGGTGACATAGATCCTCTGTGAACACTTCCTTCACGGCCGTGGTAGGATCTGTCAGGCATTTGGGTAGGACCTGCACACTCACGCCTCTCCCTCCACAGTCTGGAAGGATAAAAATGCAGCTGAAGTAAGACATATTTCTTCTGCTTCACAAATACTCCGTTATGCAGCAATCCGTTAAGGTGAATCAAGAGCATCCTGCATGCACAAAGGGTACAGTGGGACTGCGGGCAGGTTTTGGCTATGTGCCCTGGTACTAGGCGAGACTCTGTGTTTGATACCAGCATACACTCTCTGCAGACAGACGTCTTGCTGGGTCCTGCAGGAGACCCAAACGTCACCTAGTGACCTCCAGCTCGAAGGACAAAATAATTCAAGCACTAAAAAAACACTGGCATATCTTTGTGTAATAAGGAGAGAGAGAGATTCAGTGCTTACCACTTACTCTTTTAAATATTACATTTTGAAAACAAGATTAATGCCCCTTTGCATAGTTCTTTTTCCAAACACTGAAGGAGCAAACATCCCTACTCAGAGGAGATTGCAGACACCAATAACCAACTCTACGTGTGCAGGTTCAGCCAGAGCACTCGGCACTTTCCTTTTCTCATGCTGTGTGCTACTCATTACCTGCTTTTTCCGAGGTTTCTGGTGTACAGCAGCTCGCTTTCTGCTCCTGTCTCTGCTGTTGGCCTTGCAACTCCTTTGCGTGTTTATGTGCATAGGTGCTGGGGTGAGGACGGGGTCGGCTTCTGTCAGAAGTTGGTGGCCAGGACCAGATAGCGCTGCGCTACCTCAAGGAGGTTTCCTGTGTTGCCCTGTGACTTCTGATTTTCCCAACTGAGTAACTTGGATCAATGGCAAGACTACTGGGTTTCATTTAATTTGTACTTGTGAAGCTGATTTTTTAGGCTTTATACTAGCAATCGTGTGCACCTGTGTAATGGGATCCCAACATTCATTAGGTTATGAAGTAACAAACACTGGGATCTAAAGATTAAAAACAATGTTTCTGGCTGTGATGAAAGCAGCTTCAACCCCTGCGCCTTAAAAATCCCCTCCCGTGAGACGGCTTGGAGAGGGACAGTAGCTAAGGAGTCCTAGTGACTGACAGGCTCCGCTTGCTCCGGGGGCGCTGGTTTGCTTTGTAAGCAGAGGAGTCGAGTCGTCAGGAGCATGCAGGTGAAACTCTTTGCCAGCAGAGTTAGTGTCTGATTGGGTTCCTGTGTTTTTTCCTTAGGTGTAGGTCAGGAGAAAATACAGTTATTAAGAGCTGACTGAAATCCGACAAAGCTCTTTCGATTTGGGACCTGGTTATCTTGCTAAGGAAGCGTGAGTGTTTTGCCTTTTGTAGTATCTTGTAGCAGCAACTGCTTCTGTACAGACAGCAGTGATTCAAGGAGCAACAGGCGGAAGTCATAGCATTTAGAAACGAGAATTGTTTATCCATCAGTCCTGCAGTGACAGGAAACAGGGTGAAAATCCTACTCTCACGTCCATGATTTCACAAGTCCTTTGAACCGTATTTATTCGATCCTTAACATTTTAATATCTAGCTGTGGTAATCTTGTTTTCCAGTTCACTGACACTCCAGATTTGTTGAGAACAATGAATTTGCCTGGAACAGGACGTGAAGTGGAAGAGAAGGTAACAAAACTTTTACACTTGGTTTGCACTGAGTTACTTCCTAATTTGAGTTATTAGAAGCCTGACAGCGTTTGCTTTAATACACATTTCATCGTTGCACGATCATCCAAGATTCTGTGAACGTTGTGCAGTTTTGGGACTAATAAATAAGCAATAACTACGATTGGGAAATCTGTAAGAGCTGATTGCAGGAAACAGCAGAACTCAGTCTCTGCCAGTTTTGCAGCATTCCTGCATTTGATGTATTAATCACAGAGTCATAATTTTCATAAGTACTTCTACTACTTTGTTATGCCTACATGTAATTCAATAAGCGTATGCAAAATGTTCCATCAGCTTTTAAGTAATTGGTTCCCTAATTAGCATGTTTAACCTCAGAAGATTACAGAGCTGTCTTGAAAACAATGTATGTGATTTTCTTTCCTTACAGAAGATGTTTTCTCCCTTCTGTTTTTTTCTGTCTTCTTTTTCCGCTTGGATTGTGCCAAATACCAGTCTCAGGATGATAGTTTGGTGACTTACATGAGGGACTGATTACAGGCTCACTCTTACGTGTCTAGACGTACAATTCCACTGTATTTATTCACGAGAAGAGTCTCAAGAAATCACTTTATATTTGCACTTTCTGAACCCAGGTATTTGAAGGGCAAGAGAAAAAAGCACCAATATCAAAGACAGTATTGTTTTATTTTATTGGTGTTCTTTGGTGCTAGCTTAGACAACTCCACGCTGGCTGTGGAGGCAAGGTTTTCCGCAGGTGCTGTGCCACTCTGCGATCCAATACTGTAGTCATCTCCCATGTAGATACTGTATCTCTGTAGCTGTTCTATTATAATGCTTCGATAAGTCAATCTGACTTGCTTTTGCCTAAAGTGTACAATCGAAATAATTTATTGATGTAGATATTTTTTCCACAGTAAGTAAACTTTAAAATATCCCAGTGTTTGATGTTGCTTATATCTCTGCCTTTCCCATTCCCAACAACTTCTGAGTGGAGATAAACTGTGAAAAAACTTCAGTTAGAATGGTCTAAGTAATTTTGAAGTGAAAAGTATAAAATTGTGTAGTACCGGAAACAGGAAAATATTACAGCTTTAACTTTCATGCCCAAAGTTCATGATTTGCATAATGGAAAAACAGGGTTTGAAATCTTTTATAATTCCTTTGAATTCAAAACTGCAAAGGCTTTGTGTGTGTGTTATTTATTTATTTATTTAAATAGAAGAAATAGCTTAATAATAACTTCTTGTGTTTGCGATACAAACAGGTCACTCCAGTGAAATCATCTCGGCCAAAAAGACAATTTTCCTGTTCTGGCACAATTGAAACAATCAATTTGGATGCTGTTCCCCAGGCTGTTGCTCGTCTAGACAACAGTGCAGCTAAACACAAGCTGTCAGTGAAGCCAAAAAAGCAGAGGATGTCAAGAAAGCACAAGAGATTAACAAAGGTATTGAATCACTGGTCGAGAAGCGAGAGGAGGGGGGCTGCTTTCGAAGCTGGGTACAAAATGACCATAACTGAGTGCACCAGGAGTAGCTATAGATAGAGGACGGTCTTAAGATGTGATTAACACTGTTGGAGAGAGCTACTGAAAGCTTCTTCAACACATCTCATGTCTTCAAGGCAAAGCAAAATGCACGCTTCTTTCATTTTGTCTTGAAATCAAGATGGAGACCTAAAGATGAAACCCTAGCTGGAGAGAAGATGCAAAGCAGTTTTAATATACCCAGTTAAGACAAATACTACTTACACCCGAGGAACTTCCACTAGGATTTTACATTGGGAGAGCTTTCCGATTCTATTTTTTCTAGTAAAAGTTTGAGCTCATACAGGTCTGAAGGATATCTGCCACTGTTAATGCTGCTCTGGTACAGGCAATCAGATAGTGCAGAATTTGGGTGGGAAAATAAATAGGTTCTCTAAAACCTGCATGGGTTCTGACAGTGATAATATCACTGTATTGTAAGAAAGAACAGGGCTTAAGTAATGCAGCTCTTGCTACAGCTAGAGAGAATTATCAAATCCTTGCTTTGTACACTTACTGCATGGCTGTTTTGTTTTTTATCCTGACATCTTGTGAGTGCTTTTAAATGGGACAAGACTATTGAACTAATACAGGGTTCAGGAGAGGCCACTGTCCTTTCTTCCGCACCATTGTACTTGCATTTATCACTCCTGAAATGAAGAAATTAAATTTAAACCTCTTGTTTGTACAGCACGTTTAACTGGAGCCAAATGATAGCTCAACAAATGATAGCTAGACAGGGCATTAGCTGAGCTGTTTTCCTCAGTGCTAGGAAAGTGCTGGGAAGCACCGTGTTGCTACAGAGACAAGGAGAAAGCTGTGAAGAAAATCTGCATTCGGTTTATTGCAGGTATTGCACGCACATGCCCGCGCTGTGGGGCAAGCATGGAGAATCAGTCAGCAGTTAGCACTTGCCTCGGCACAGAACAGTATTGCTGGGGAGCTCTAGATTCTCCGTCCATGCATGGTCCCACAGTTCCTGCAATGGAACTGGAGTCTCAGCACAGCTAATGAGGAAGATACCCTGGCTCAGGATTTGTGAGAAGCAACCAAATTGTATTTCCCTGAGCAGTGTTCTTTCCTGGCTAGCATTGCAGAGCTCATTTCTGGAGGCAACAGCTTCTGTCTCTGCAAGTAACAGCTAGATTTGCCATGAAAGAACTGGCAAAACAATGCCCTTAAGCCGGTGCTAATTATCTCAGGCTTAAAGGATGGCATTCTAAGCAGTGGAACAGGCATACGAGACTTGTGCACTATTCCTTGGGCTTCTGTAAATTTGAAATGGCAGGTCTCAATCTGGATTAGCTCATGTACACCAAATGGCGATCTAGCATTATACTGTTTATAATTTATAATTTTATAAATTATAATTTATAATTTACTATTTATAATTTAGCATTACACTGTTATCACTCTTGGGATGTTATCTTTCTTTAAAAGGCTATCATCCAAATAGGTGAGAGGCATGGGATCTATGATGACATGATACATAAACCTGGATGGGTGTGTTGGCTCTGGATCTAAATCATTGTCTAAAAAAAAAAGTTGATTTTCCATGAAGTTCAACAAGGGCAAGTGTAGGGTCTTGCACCTGGGGAGGAACAACCCCATGTGCCAGTACAGGCTGGGGGTTGACTTGCTGGAGAGCAGCTCTGCGGAGAAGGACCTGGGAGTGCTGGTGGACAACAGGCTCACCATGAGCCAGCAGTGTGCCCTTGCGGCCAGGAAGGCCAATGGCATCCTGGGGTGCATTAAGAAGAGTGTGGCCAGCAGGTCGAGGGAGGTGATCCTCCCCCTCTACTCTGCCCTGGTGAGGCCGCATCTGGAGTACTGTGTCCAGTTCTGGGCTCCCCAGTTCAAGAGAGACAGGGAACTACTGGAGAGAGTCCAGCGGAGGGCCACAAAGTTGATTAGGGGAGTGGAGCATCTGTCTTATGAGGAAAGGCTGAGAGAGCTGGGTCTGTTCAGCCTGGAGAAGAGAAGGCTGAGAGGAGATCTGATCAATGCTTCCAAATATCTGATGGGTGGGTGTCAAGGGGATGGGGTCAGACTCTTCTCAGTGGTGCCCAGTGGCAGGACGAGGGGCAATGGGCACAAACTGGAACACAGGCAGTTCCACCTGAACATGAGGAACTTCTTTACTGTGAGGGTGACAGAGCACTGGCACAGGCTGCCCAGGGAGGCTGTGGAGTCTCCTTCTCTGGAGATATTCAAAACCCACCTGGACGCGTTCCTGTGCAACCTGCTCTAGGCTAACCTGCTTTAGCAGGGGGGTTGGACTAGATGATCTCTAGAGGTCCCTTCCAACCCCTACCATTCTACGATTCTATGATCTGCAACTGGTTATTCACTGTAAAGGATAACAAGCCAATAGGCGATCATCAGTAACACCAAACTTGTCTCCCAATTTTAGGGATCACAAAGCTTAACAATAACAGAATTTGAGCCAGAGGACCTAGAAATCCAGCTGTATGGAGACAGATATCCAGGTTACAATGGACACATCATAGCAGACAAGCTAATCCAGAACAGAGATGAGCAGAAGCAGCTTCAGCTGGCAGAGGAGAAAAGAACTGAAGATCACTGGGGGATCTTTGAGGCCGAAAGGATAAGGCAGATTGTAGAAATGGAAGAACAAAGAGAAATGGAAGAACAAAGGTGCCAAGAACTGGAGCAGATGCAGAACGAGCAGGAGAGAAGGCATCTTGAAGAAGAGAGGAGGCAGTATCTCCTTGCAGGAGGGAGATCTTTGGAAACAGAAGAGCAAACATGCCATAAAGAGGAGAGAAGACTGCTGGAGGCTGAAAAGATGCTGGAGGGGCAGAAGCACCAGGAATCGGAGAAGCAGAGGCAGGAGGAATTGGAGGAGCAACAGAGACAAGAGCTGGAGGAGCAGAAGCACCAGGAACAGGAGGAGCAGAAGCTCCAGGAACAGGAGGAGCAACAGAGACGAGAGTGGGAGGAGCAGAAGCTCCAGGAACAGGAGGAGCAACAGAGACGAGAGCTGGAGGAGCAGAAGCTCCAGAAACTGGAGGAGCAGAAGCTCCAGGAACAGGAGGAGCAACAGAGACGAGAGCTGGAGGAGCAGAAGCTCCAGGAACTGGAGGAGCAGAGGCACAAGGAGCTGGAGGAGCAACAGAGACGAGAGCTGGAGGAGCAGAAGCTCCGGGAACGGGAAGAGCGGAGGTGCAAGGAGCTGGAGGAGCAACAGAGACGGGAGCTGGAGGAGCAGAAGCTCCGGGAACGGGAAGAGCGGAGGTGCAAGGAGCTGGAGGAGCAACAGAGAAGGGAGCTGGAGGAGCAGAAGTACCGGGAACGGGAAGAGCAGAGGTGCAAGGAGCTGGAGGAGCAACAGAGACGAGAGCTGGAGAAGCAGAAGAGACTAGAACTGGAAGAGTTAAGGCAACATGAGACTGAAAAACAGTGTCAAGAGGAGGAAGAAAGAAATTGGCTGGAGGAACAAAAAGAACTCAAAGAACAAAATAAAGAAGAAAAACAGAGACAAGAGCTAGAAGAGAAAGAGCTTCAAGAAGCTGAAATAAAACTGAAGCAGGAGCAAGAAGTGGAAATCCTCAAACAACAGGAGGAACAAAGGCAGCATTTGAAGGAGAAAGGAGAAAAGACAGAGAAGGAACAACCCCAGCAAGTAATGGGTAAGAAAAATAAATGGGAAGAGCAGAGAAAACACAAGCTCATGAAACAAATGCACATGGAAAGTGCAGAGGGCATACAACAAGATGAACCAAGGCAGCAAAAGGAACAAAATGAACAAGAGTGGAGCAAGCTGGAAGAGCAGGAGGTAGACACAGAAGGACAAAATCTTCAACAAGACCAACAAGAAAAATCCTTGGAACAGCAACAGGACAAGGATCAGTTGTGTTCTGGAGGGGCTGACGGGCATCCAGTAGAGGACAAGCTCCAAGAAGGATCAAGATCCCAAAAACTCAAACAACCAGAAAAAGGGAATAAAACAGCAGAAGTCCTAGCCCAGAAACTGAAGAGAGAAGTTGAGGCTCAGGAACAAAAGCGAATAGGGGAAGAACTTCGGTGGCAAGAGGTAGATGAAAGACAGACTGCATCCAGACCCTTCACATTTCAAGTGTCTTCTGGAGATAAACAGATCATATTTCAGAAAGTAAACCTGAGTCCAGTCATGCCCATCAAAGGAGCGGGACTCTCTTCTCCACCCACCAAAGACTACAGGATGCATACTTCCAGCAAAGGCTCTCATACACTCCCGTCATCTGTGTGTGTACCCCATACAGCTATTTTGGTCACTGGAGCACAGCTGTGTGGCACAGCAGTTAACTTGAACCAGATAAAGGACACGGCTTGTAAATCGTTACTTGGCTTAACAGAAGAGAGAAAAAACGTGGATATTCCTTCAGCAGAGAAGGCCCAGAAAAAACCCCAGGATCCCAAACCCAGCATCAGTAAAATGAAATATGCACAAGAGACATTGAACAACCAGGCCGTACTTGCTGAGTGGGCCTCTATCCGCTCCAGGATCCTAAAGAACGCAGAAAACAGCAAATGTAACGAGAGAGACCGAGTAAGTGTCTGCAGGCACAGTGATGACTGGACACCCCGAGGACGAGGTGCTCCCCATGGCAACTTGAGGAAAACCCTATCTGCAAATGCAAAGTTCTCAATAACACCAGCATGGCAGAAATTTTCAGAAGCTTCAAAAAACAATACAGACACTGAGAATGTAAGTGTGGCAAAAGGCAATGAAACCGTGGCTGTGGGAAGAATCACTGGCTCATCCACTGATTCCAGGGAGGATGTGCCTTCCACTTTTAAGGACAACTTAGCTGAAAGGGCTAAGGAGAAAATGGAAACCCATAGTGAAATGACAGACAACACAGAAGGCTGTAAATTTGCAAAAGATCTTCCATCTTTCCTTGTTCCAAGTTTTCCTCATTCTTCAGGTAAAGAATTACCCCAGGCAGAACTCCCCGGTGCTCTGGAAAATCAGCAGAATAACAGCACAAAAAAAGCAGATAAACCAGCACCTAATGGAGAAGAAAATGTTTCTCCTTTTGGGATAAAGTTACGAAGGACAAACTACTCTTTACGTTTCCATTATGATCAACAGGCAGAGCAAAGGAAAAAGAAAAGACACAGTGCAGGAGATAGTTTTGATGGTGTGCCTGACCCCCTAGTTACAACAGAAGATGAGAAAGAAGCCGCTGTTTTTGCTCCACAAGAAAGTACATCTCCTGGAATGGGGAGAGTGAACATCCCTGGCAGTCTAAAAGACTCAAAAGACTCTTCAGTTACTGTCGTGGAGATTTCACAACCAGCAGGCACATCAGGGGTCCTACCAGCCACTGGCCAGAGTGCTTTACCGCCTCATGAGAAACCAGCATGCAAGTCACTGGTCCCGCAGAAACCTGCTTTAGCTCCAAAGCCCACCAGCCAGACGCCACCATCATCTCCTCTCTCTAAAATGAACAGATCAAACCTAGCTGATATGCTAGGGCAAAGGTTCGTTAAAGCTGAATCAGATGGTGGCTGGAGAAAAGAAGACAGAGCAAATGCAGTGCACCCCACACCATCCAGTGAGTACAAAAACGAAGAGGAGGAAATCAGAGAAAAGAAGTCATTTTTCCCATCTATAAGTATTCCGTGGAGAGAAAAAAATGACAAGAAGCCTGAGCCATTGAAGAAAGGTATGTTTTTCAAAGGCCATTTAGCTATTGTCTGCATTTCCAAAATGAGATACTGGAGGTCCAGAGGAAAAAATCTGGTCTTAAGCTGTAATTTTTACCTTGCCTGTTATTATTTGTGGAGTACCATTACTTTGCTTAGGGTGGTCTGAGTGAAGGGGACTTCCCATCCCCACAATTTAATTCAGAAACACACAAACTCAGCATGACCAGCGTGACCTGCTTAAGAAAGGTAATTTCAAGGAGGTAACTGAAGCATGTGTGTGTTTTCCTTGGTAGAGATGTTACCTAGTTAGTCAGATAATGGACTCTCTGTTCCGTGTGTAATGGTATCATCAAAGCAGAAGGAGTAATTTTTATAATTTACATTATGTTGTTTCTATTTTTAAGGGAATATTATCTAGCTTAAAAAAATATTAAGATCTAGGTACCCTTATAGTGCCTATCCTGGGCAAATTCTCTGTCTAACCCAGTATAGCTGGGAACAGGAGTCTGCATTTCAGAGGCACTCCTCAGTAATAGAAACAATTACAGTAGCCATAGTGGCCCTCCAGAGGAGTGTTGAAAGCCCCTGTGTCCTGAAATAGTGTTCTGTACAAGAGTAAAAATTACCCTTTCAGTGTAAGGACACTCGAAAGAGCAAGGCAGGAATTCAGCACTTAACTGGGAAATCCCAATTTTTCCCATTCTTAAATTTTGCAAGCATCAAGACACTTCTAAAACCATACCTCAGTGGAACTGCTACTTATTATTTACAGGTTTTTTACAGTTGTTTACACTTTTTCCTTTCACTCCCATTTTTAAATCAGGATTTATGGAAACTAGCTGGAGGCACAGCTGCCAACCTGGGAGAGCAGGGCCCGGGCCGTTTGGGGGTTTTGTGCTCCCTGAGCTCTGCAGGAGCACCTTTGCACCCCAGTGCTGCTCCCTGCCACTCAGCTCTATACTGGGTGCTAACCCCAGTTTCATGCAGGGTACAGAAATTAAAATGCTCAAGTGATGATTTAAAAAAACAAAAACCAACACATTTTTTAAGAGGGGTTGCATTTATAGCAGTACATAATTTCAGTACCCTTTATTTGGCTGAAGTTTGGATGACTTCTCTTAAATACGGCCGGAAAATCAGGGAACTGCAGCACGCAGTGGCTGGATCCCTTTCATCAAAGGTGTAAACAACGCTTATGTATCACTTTCACCTAAATGTCTCATGTAGTGGGAGTACATGTAGTAAATCAGGCTATAGCTGTAAGAGTCTGGGGTAGGCTTTTTCACAAAAAATGGATAAATTTGGACAGCTGTATGAGAGTGTTGAATTAGACCTTATTCTTGGGGCATATAAACTGTTTCAGGATTTGACATACAGTGGACGAAGGTCTGTGAATGGCGTGGCGTTCAATGGGCTCAGCTCCAGAGTTTTCACAAGGTAGAGAAGTTGTACTCCTTTGCTCGAGACAAGAGATGTGCATTACTTAACCAACTCTTTTCATGTTTTCCTTCAGAAAAACCAGTCCTCCAGAGCAGGCACTCTTTAGACGGCTCTAAATTGATGGAAAAAGTTGAAACTTCACAACCACTTTGGATTACATTAGCACTGCAAAAGCAAAAGGGATTTCGTGAGCAGCAAGCTACGAGGGAAGAGAGGAGACAAGCCAGAGAGGCGAAGCAAGCAGAGAAGCTGGCTAAAGAAAATGTAAACAATCTTTAGAAACCTGCCCCTTAGAAATACTGATACCATAATTATAACTGCTAGCTTGTTTTATTAGGTGAAAGGGTTTGGGTTTTTTATGTTCGGTTTGTAAGATTTCATAAAAGCTAAAATGACAGTGAGTAGAAAGTAGTCTGAAAGTCTGGAGTTCCCGTTTGCAAAACCTGAGACCTCCAGGAGAAAATACTGTGCAATAGTGTCACAATTTTAGTGTAAGCTTTTGCTGCCTTGATATCAGGTGGTAGTTAACGGCAATCATAAGTATGACCAAATGTGCAGGTGATGAAAGAGAAAAATTGTATGCAACGTGGTTCTTTCAAAGCCGGAGTAAGTACAACCTTAAGCCTTAATGCTTAGGGAATACTCATTTATAGGTGAATGTAGGCGAGTATTAGTAAGCTTGAATTTATTTTTGTCGTAAGGTGTTATTTGGATGAAGCGTAGATGAATGAAAGAAATGACCCCTCCTGTGAAACATACAAATGCCTAAAGCAGGCACTGAAATCAAGTATCACTTCTTCCCTGTTCTCTAAATACCTATTTACTATCCATGGTTTTCTATTAGTAAGAAAAACACTCCTACTTACAGTACGGAAGTGATGCTACACAAGTAGTGATGCTGTATACAGATACCACAGATGGTAAAAAGGGAGATTAGTTAGCCACGTAAGTATATTTTGATGTTTGTTACAAGACCCAAATTTCTGATGGACACCTGCATAATTACATAGATAACTGGCAGAAGAAAACAGCAGTGGGTGTGAAGTTGCCCACAGATGCACACCGTGTTTCAGGGCTGTCTTTAACAGGTAGGGCTGGCTCAAACTGTTCAATATTTTCATTGAAATTACAACAAATTTAACTTTGTGGGGTTTTTTTTTTACAGTCTTTAATAACTGTTAGTTTTAGAAGTATCAGAATGTTTTGATTCCTTGTCAGAAAAGGAAGGTTAAGGAAAGGACAGGTGATGAATGAAAGCACCAAGTGCAACAGCTCTTACTTGTAGCCACTACATCACAGACTGTTTCTCATTTAGCAGTTTTCCTTCTCTGTTCTAGGCTGCTGTCAGTAATCAGTCAGAAAATAAAATCATCAGCAGCAAAACAAGCACACTGCAGAAATCTACAACTCAAGAAGGGGAGAAGAAAATTGAGACTGCTGTGTCAAGACTAGAAAGAAGGGAGCAGCTAAAAAAGTCGAACACCCTTCCAACTTCTGTGACAGGTACAGTGACAGATTCAGATTTACTCTAGGAACAACGCACTTCACAAACTGTATTGCGCATTTTTGAGTGAGTGAATGAACATTTTTTTTTCCTTGTGCATTGCCCCTAGAATTACAAATCCATTTGCTTTCGGCACAGAACAACAGAACTCACCCCAGGCTCGTGTGCTGACCATTATGCTGGAAGTACACAGGTTTTTACCAGGTTCCCCAGGTTATTATGTTGCACTATTTCATTTCTTTAGAATTGCCCCAGCTCAAGTGAAAAAAAATTAGGCTGTGTTGCGGGGGAGAGTGGTTAAGGTTTAACAGTCGCTCAAAGAATAACCACCAAAGATATTAGGGAAAGGTGATTTTTAATATGAGTTTGTAAAAAAGCGCAACTTTGCAGAATTCGATGGCAAGATTCNAGGTGCAATTAGGGAGTGCCTAATTGTCCCAACTCGCTGTGCTCATCCCGGGACAAAGAGGTACCGTATCACTTCTTATCTTGGCTCATAGTACCAACAGGCAGGGTCCTAGAGTGCCCAATTATCCCAGCTCTTTGTTCTCATATGGTGCTGAATGATCTGACATTGCAATGTGGCTTGTTAGTAGGGGGAAGCAGGGTCTACACCACAACAGGCTGTCTCCCCAAGCCATATCCAACAGTATTTTTGGAACACGACTAATGCACATTAGAGGGCTATGATTTACTGTACATTACAATTGCAGTACTGTTTTGCCTTTAGGTTGGGGGTTAGCACAGAAGGAGAATGATACTTACCTTTTACAAAGTGTATTCATGTAGGAAATGAAGCATATTGTGTTCCCACACCTCCCTGTTTGCCAAGGAGAAAGACTCACCCCAGAATCCTTGGAATGCGTAGTCTTGTTTCATTCAAAAACGCAAACGCCAATCCATTCAGTTGAAGGCGGCCTGTCACTTTGAATTTAGGTTTTCTCCTTCCCTGTCAAGTATCTGGTGGGGAAAGCTGGAACCAAACCTTCTGCTTTATCTGTCACTTCAGCTAAGCTGAAACAATTACATTAAAGGAAATAGGGACTGGATTTCTGTGTGATTACTGGCTACATCTGAAGCCAGGTAGCCATTATGAACTATACAAACATACTAGATACAAGTATTTGTTTATTAAGGATGATGACACTGATTTGGGTTTCCCACAATTATGATGGCATTTAAGGCAGCAGACCAGGCTAGAACACGTTTAAAAGAAAAGTTTGCTGAGCCCTCTTCTTAGGGCATTTTAAAAATATCCAAAACTTGAAGAAGTTCGTGTATTTCAGACTTGCACTTGAGTTTTGTACAACAGGACTGATAAGAGAGTGTAAACTTTAAAATAGCATAAATTACCATAACCTTTAAAATAATTAGCTTTTCAAAGTGTCTGTCTACAGCAATAGCTCCTACTGCTGTTCATGTACTTACAGCTAAAAATACATGATTAAAGATGTACGAAAAGAAAAACAAACATTTTCTGCCATCCATGCAATTTTACAGCTTTTTAAAACATTCAAAACCTGGAAACGAAACACAAGTAGAAGTAACTTTGACTGAATATGACCATTTAACAAAAAAAAGCTTTTTGGCTCATAAAAAATAAAACACGTAAAGGGGGGATTAGTAAGGAGTGGTTTTGTAACTAAGATTTGTAGAGTTGCTCCATAGGCTTTGGGTAGGACTCACTTCTATACAGGCTGCCTTCAAAGCCATTCACAGTCCCAGAATTAAACAATCGCCTCACAAATGTACTTCTACAGTTCTGCTCTGTAAAGTTACTTGTTAGAAATCAGTTGCTTATTCAACACATTTTCTTGCTGAGACAGCTCTTTGTCTTAAATATACTATTTTAAAGAAAATGTGACAAACAGCTATTGGAGAAAGGTGGTTCATTTCTTCTTCAGGACAGTCTCATGGGAGTGGTTAACTGAGGCAGAAAACTAATATTTAAGAACTCTAATCTGACCAGGCAATCTAAATCCTGAGAAGTTAGGTTACACATGTTCACTGAGGTGAAAAAAAAAATCCAGCTTTATTTCCCATTGTTTGCTATATTGCAGATGTAATTAAAATAGTTTCTGTAAAAAAGACGACTGGCAAATTGGAGATGTTTTCTCTGGATCTCGCAGCCACTGAAAATTTTGCCCCTATTTTTGTGAGTTACAGTACTTGGAGTCACCTCTGAAAAAGGAAACTCAACTCCTCCTAACCTGATTATTTTGTATATACAATAAAAAGTAAGATTTAACTAAAAGGGCTGGAACTAAATATGAAGTGCTAGATCAGAACATCCTCACAGAAAAGAAGCAGAATCTCTAGAATCCTGCAACAGAGTTCAACTAATTTTTTTTTTCCTCTTCCCCTTCCCACCCCACCAAAACCAGTGGAAATTTCAGATTCTGTTCCATCAACCCCACTGGCAAAGGAGGTGGCCAAGAGATTCTCTACACCTGATGCTAACCCTGTGTCCACAGAACCAGCCTGGCTTGCACTAGCCAAGAGGAAAGCAAAAGCCTGGAGTGACTGTCCACAGATCATAAAGTAAACTGTAAAATTACATCTCTACTGCTGACTATTAATTGCTTTCTTTTTATTTATTAAGCTTTTTACACATGACAAAACTGAAAATGCATGTATTGAAGGACTGCAAACTGACCTGATTACCAATTTGCTCTAGCTCACTGTAAAGTCTACTACAGCCATATATTCCATCGCTTTGAGAAACAGCTAAATGAGGTTACGGCAAAAAATTTCAGAGCCAGACTCTCTCAAAAATTTGAGAATGCTCAGACACTGGATGTAAATTTTAGTGGGTATCATAAAGAGGGACAGAACTTCAGTTCAGAAGCTCCTTAAATTCTGTCAATATTCGATTCTGGAATTTTAGATCTCTACACTTAAGTGGAGATCTCAGAAATTCTTTTCAACACTCCACTGCTGAAAATTAAGGCAAGATGCATGTTCCCCTCTCTTATTCCTAAATTTTTTTGAAGTGTTAAACTGTATGAACTGTCAGTTCATACCTGCTATTTGAAAGCATCTTCCCTAATGAAGAACTTCAGGAGATATGTTTCCACCTGCAAATGCTAAGTAGAAAGATGGTACCATCCAAATGCTGAGTTAATTTCTTTCATCATAGGATTAATATACTATGTCTATAGTCCCTTACTCCTAGAAAGAAAACAAAGCATCCTACTTAACTAAAACCCATTTTTTAAGCAGAAGTCAGAAAGTTTTCAGAAAGAAGCCAGGGAGTCAGTGTTTCTTCTAGCCATTTAAGTGCATCACTGTTTGTGCTTGGACATATTTAAGATACAGAGAGATGAAGACTGCAGATTACAACTTTAAATCAATCGACTGGAACTAAAATCAGTAAAACTATTCCTGTGCTCATGTAGCTGTAGAATTAGTCTCAGTAAGCTCCCACAGGAGTAAGACTCACAGAACTGAAGTTAACCGAGAACTGAAAGCTAAGTCAGCGAGAGTCTCAAGAGTTTTAACTCTGCATTCTTCCTGATTTTACTCCATGTGCAATTTCAGGTAGTTCAGATAACTACCTGTACTTTGACCAAATACAGCCAGAACACTTCAGAAATAAGTTTACTTACGCCATCTCAGGTATCTGCTGTGGCAATTGGACACTTTATTATTTCCTGCAACTAAACCAGAAATGTTCACCCCCTCCCTCTTACAAAAAAGGATGACGTCCAGAATGTCATAAAAATTTTACTACCCCAACATCCCACAGAAAGAGCTAGGTCTACATTTTCAAAAGTCACCCTAGTAAATAAATCTGTAACCCACTCGAGTTTGTTTTACAAGTAAGTCTTTAACAAATTTGAATATCTTATAACCATAAGGCTCAAAGGAACCTTTAAGCCTACAATACCATAAAGGGAGACATTTCCATGAGAAGAAATTGCATCGTTATAGAATGATACCACATACGTTTCATGGAAGCCTTTTAGCCAAACTGCTGTATGCAGCGTGAGGAGTAGCACTTTAAATTACAGAGAGAACAGAATGAAACGTGCCGTATTGTCCTGTTTCAAGAATCAAAAAGGGCTTGTCAGCAGAAGGCATTATTGAATACGCTATTTCCCACCAAACAACGGTTCAGTATCGTGGCTACAATGGCACGAACACAACGGACATGTTAAACTCCGTGGATGTGCAGCAGCGAGGTGGGAGTTTTTGCATCTCTTACGAAGCCATCGGTTTTGCTCAGTTTCATATTTAAAACCAGAATCTCTAAAGTAACTTTTTACCCTTAATATAAGTACTTAAAATGTTTTCTACAGAGATGGGGCAATGCTGCTCTTAAATGCTTGGGGAAAAAAAACGCCATTTAACGCCTTCAAAGTTAAATGTCTGCAAGCTTATCTGAAGAAAGAATTGGGCTCAATTATTTTCGCTCTGCTAGCACCATGAATTAGTGCTTCTTAAGTTGAATTTACATTTTTTGTCAGTTTATAAGCCTGCGGTATGTATTTGTAATTACGAGAACTAAACTGCCTGAAATCCATCTTTATGATTATTTCTTGGGAGAAGGAGTCAGGCAGAAATATAGAGAAGGTGACATAAATCAGGATTAAAGAATTAAAGACACTGGTATTCTGAAAAGCATAGCAAAATTAGGTGCTATTGTGCATGACATAAGGATGCAATTTTCCAATACAATACATTTATAGCACATAGAATAGAGCTTTCGTTATGGATGGTCTTAATCTACAGCTTCAAAGCAAAGGTTTTTTTTCAACCATAAAGGTATCTAGTGTAATAATGGAAACTGTATTATGTACAGTACTTGGTGGAAACATTTCTAAAGTGTACATGTTCAACAGCGACATTTCATGTTAAATTAACAAAAATTTGCACTAAATACCAATGAAGTGAAGTGTTACTTTGCTTTAGCTTTGTTGCAACCATTTCTGATAAAGTGTTGGAAAACTGTAAAAACAAACCAAAACATTACTACCAAGTTTAAAACAGTAAAAATGTTTTAAGAACTGAACAAACCACTATGTAGTATATTGTCTCAATTTTTTGTAACTTATACACACAAAATACCATTTCTTCTGACAAGGTTATATATGATTAACCTCTATGTTCATATAGTAATGTATAAAAACTATAAGATGTATAATTGTGGGGTATTTGTTGTGTACTTTTTTTAATTTTTCAAATGTTTTAAAGTGCAATTGTTTATTATACTAATGTCATTTTACTTCTTATTAAACTATAACCCAGTCAAAATTATCTAATCAATAATACCTGTATTCTGTGTCTCCTTTTGCCAATCATGTAGTTCAGGTTTGCTTTATAAATAGAACTTTTTACAGTGCTACACGTGTCTTGCCTGTGCATTTCTGCTAACAACAAAAGGGAGAAACCAGATGTGATGAAGCAACATAGCCAGTGCAACTTCTACTTTACTTTTTAATTCAAGGTATTAGAATTCAAAGTAGACGGCTCATCAGAGAGAGTGAGGTAATAGTTTCTACTACAGTTCTTTTAGAAGACTCATAATCAGGAAGATGCTCTCAGTTAAGTGTACTTTTGTCACTGCAAATACTTGATTCGCATTCCTAAGACCACTGGTAAATCCCTTCTAAGGCCTTAAAGATAACCAAAACCAATTTACACAACCCTTTATTAATAGTTCTCCGTAAAGACACTCTAGAGAGCAGTCATTCAAATCTCTTAAAAATGATTTGACAACGGTTGATTTGGGCAGTGCACACTTCATCTCAGAACTCATACTGTACCTGTCATTGAGATTTAATCAATACACACATGTAAGTATATGCTCTACTTCACAATACAAGAAGTAACTCCTACTGACTTCAAGAGAGTTTAAATATATGCTTGGCTGAACTGAAGACAACGAGGGCCTAGGCTCAAAAAAGATGACTTATTCAGTTTATACAAACTATAGTAAACAGGTCACTACTACCAGGTATACGCAAGGCAGGCTATGTCTTNAAAGCATAGCAAAATTAGGTGCTATTGTGCATGACATAAGGATGCAATTTTCCAATACAATACATTTATAGCACATAGAATAGAGCTTTCGTTATGGATGGTCTTAATCTACAGCTTCAAAGCAAAGGTTTTTTTTCAACCATAAAGGTATCTAGTGTAATAATGGAAACTGTATTATGTACAGTACTTGGTGGAAACATTTCTAAAGTGTACATGTTCAACAGCGACATTTCATGTTAAATTAACAAAAATTTGCACTAAATACCAATGAAGTGAAGTGTTACTTTGCTTTAGCTTTGTTGCAACCATTTCTGATAAAGTGTTGGAAAACTGTAAAAACAAACCAAAACATTACTACCAAGTTTAAAACAGTAAAAATGTTTTAAGAACTGAACAAACCACTATGTAGTATATTGTCTCAATTTTTTGTAACTTATACACACAAAATACCATTTCTTCTGACAAGGTTATATATGATTAACCTCTATGTTCATATAGTAATGTATAAAAACTATAAGATGTATAATTGTGGGGTATTTGTTGTGTACTTTTTTTAATTTTTCAGATGTTTTCAAGTGCAATTGTTTATTATACTAATGTCATTTTAATTCTTATTAAACTATAACCCAGTCAAAATTATCTAATCAATAATACCTGTATTCTGTGTCTCCTTTTGCCAATCATGTAGTTCAGGTTTGCTTTATAAATAGAACTTTTTACAGTGCTACACGTGTCTTGCCTGTGCATTTCTGCTAACAACAAAAGGGAGAAACCAGATGTGATGAAGCAACATAGCCAGTGCAACTTCTACTTTACTTTTTAATTCAAGGTATTAGAATTCAAAGTAGACGGCTCATCAGAGAGAGTGAGGTAATAGTTTCTACTACAGTTCTTTTAGAAGACTCATAATCAGGAAGATGCTCTCAGTTAAGTGTACTTTTGTCACTGCAAATACTTGATTCGCATTCCTAAGACCACTGGTAAATCCCTTCTAAGGCCTTAAAGACAACCAAAACCAATTTACACAACCCTTTATTAATAGTTCTCCGTAAAGACACTCTAGAGAGCAGTCATTCAAATCTCTTAAAAATGATTTGACAACGGTTGATTTGGGCAGTGCACACTTCATCTCAGAACTCATACTGTACCTGTCATTGAGATTTAATCAATACACACATGTAAGTATATGCTCTACTTCACAATACAAGAAGTAACTCCTACTGACTTCAAGAGAGTTTAAATATATGCTTGGCTGAACTGAAGACAACGAGGGCCTAGGCTCAAAAAAGATGACTTATTCGGTTTATACAAACTATAGTAAACAGGTCACTACTACCAGGTATACGCAAGGCAGGCTATGTCTTCAGAAATCAAGTTAAAAGCTAGATTTGAAAAATGACCTGGGTTACCTTGCCACAGCACAGAAACCGTGTCAGACTGAACAAATGCCACTCTGATGCATGGAAGAGTCAGGCAGAGGCTGGGGAAGAACCTCAGGTCACAGGCTAGGACGGACTCAGAGAGAGAGGAATACATGCCTCCCTCAGGGAGACAAGCGTGTTATGCCAAGCTGCAGAGTGTGGCACCTTACCACAGTTTCTCCCAATCCTGCAAGTCTTTGAAGCCAAACTACTGACTTTCATTTTCTTATTACACAGGTCAAAACACAACATTCAAAGCCAAACCATCTGAAACATGTTCTTTCATGAACTGGAGCTGGGAGATGAGGGGGGCAGGGAAACTCCTGGCTGGGTGCCAAGCAGCCATCCTCCTCTGGACACGGCCTNAAGAGCCAGGCAGAGGCTGGGGAAGAACCTCAGGTCACAGGTTAGGCCGGACTCAGAGAGAGAGGAATACATGCCTCCCTCAGGGAGACAAGCATGTTATGCCAAGCTGCAGAGTGTGGCACCTTACCACAGTTTCTCCCAATCCTGCAAGTCTTTGAAGCCAAACTACTGACTTTCATTTTCTTATTACACAGGTCAAAACACAACATTCAAAGCCAAACCATCTGAAACNGGGAGACAAGCGTGTTATGCCAAGCTGCAGAGTGTGGCACCTTACCACAGTTTCTCCCAATCCTGCAAGTCTTTGAAGCCAAACTACTGACTTTCATTTTCTTATTACACAGGTCAAAACACAACATTCAAAGCCAAACCATCTGAAACATGTTCTTTCATGAACTGGAGCTGGGAGATGAGGGGGGCAGGGAAACTCCTGGCTGGGTGCCAAGCAGCCATCCTCCTCTGGACACGGCCTGGTACAAAATTCTACCCGAGAAGTCTGCAAAGAGCACCTCTTGCCTACAGTAAAATAAGCAGAGAGGTAGACAGCACCTGCGAGTTCTTAATTTACAAATGGAAACAATTGAAAGGAAGCAGGCTAACAGCTTCGCTGTTCTTGTTTTCCTGTTATATACAAATCTAGGCAATAAACATAATCATTTCTACAGCCAACAACAAGCTTTGTACCGCATACTACAGGGGAAGAGAAAACCTGGCCTGGAAGCTTATCTGCTCCTTCTGCTGTTCCACTCTTGGCATTCAGAATCCACACTTTGCCATCTGT
This sequence comes from Steatornis caripensis, assembly GCA_013398225.1. Lineage (NCBI taxonomy): Eukaryota > Metazoa > Chordata > Aves > Caprimulgiformes > Steatornithidae > Steatornis > Steatornis caripensis. Next base: position 22,512 of record VZSC01009640.1, read on the forward strand.
AGATACTGCTGCCAAAAGAATTTTGTTCTTTAAGTCGTCACTTTGGAAAACGAATGGTGTTCCATATACACTCGAAGTGGCTTCAAATTTCCACAGTAAATTACCCTCCATGTTACAACAGTAGATAAAACAATCATGGGAGCCAAAAAATATTTCTTGTGTAGTTAAACTTGAGATGCACGGAGATGAAAACACCGGTCCATTAGTGGAAAACTCCCAAACCTACAGAAAGAACATAACCGCTCATTATCAAAGGTTGTTCGTATTATCAGTTTGACAGCAACAGTAATTTTTTAGTACATTAGTTGTTGATAGGAGATCATTTTATTTCAAGAGCATACTGGATTTCAGTGAGGGCTGGTAAATACTTGTCAAATTTCAAGTTAAGTTTTACACACACAGTAAGTGATAAAAGACTCACAAAACAGATATGCAAGACATACTACCTTCTCTGAGGCCCACATAAAGATGGCCAACTTGGGAAAAGAATATTCTTGGGCTGTTGTACCACAATTAGTGATGAAATGCGAGCATTCTGTTAACATGCCATTCTTTGCCAAAAAGGCAAATATTCCTTTTGTAATATAGATTTCCTCTGCTAATACTAATGATGTGCAGATCCCTCCTCTCAGTTCTGCAACACTGCTGCAAGCAGACAGAGAGCAGGGCATGGGATAACATGTATTTTATAATCAGAAAAGGCTTAGGAATTGCCATGTATACTGCATCTCAGGGAAACAAACAGAAACAGCGTCAGTTGTTCTAACACCAGATACAAACCACATTCATCTCCGAGGAACTAAAAAAATACCCTGATTTAATTCAATGTGAAGGCTGACACATATTTTTCCAGAATTATGATTTGGCATTTTTTGATAAATGCATAAACATTCTAAGAAACCTTTACTTCTAAATAGCCACCATCTTACAGGAGAGATGGCTTTAAACATGCTTGAAAAACACCAAATCAAAACCATACCTTTTCATTTGCTGGCACTACTCTTGTTCAGAGCTTACGGCAAAGTAAATGGTCTAGGAATTCCATTACTGCATCAAGCAACTTGAGAGTCTGTGGTGTTGCCATGAACTGAATGGCCTACCCTAGGCAAAAAGATTTTCTACTTTCTCCTCTCAGTAACAACAGATGCTTCTATTTGGTTCACAAAAAGGTATATGTTAATCATTAAACCTCAGGAAACAGTACTAATAAAGCATCTTACTCGGGGTTTTGTGATGAATATAAAAAAGTCGACACCACCACTTTTACCTTTTCTCCAGAATGAGTGTAACAATATAAGTTTCCATCCACACACCCAACACAAACATACTTCTCATTGCAGTGAGGAGAGGAAAACAGTGGTTTTCCCAGGAAGCTTTTCCAAATCTTGTTGCCCATCACCTGTAAAAGGCAGCATGGAATAGCTGAAGCTTAATACAACTGTAAGAAGCTGCGCAAAACAACCCTTCCTTCACAGCTTGACCCAGCACTTTTAAGAATTGAGGGGGAGAAAAAAAGAAAAAAAAGGCAAAGAAAAGCAGACTTATCCCATCCACAATGCATACCAGAAGCAAAACTACTCTTCAAATCTTATTCCAAAAAAGTGTTTAGTGTTTTCCCCGGGATACTCAATACCCCTGTTTCACCCTTCTCTTCCTCCCTCTAGGCAAAGTAATAATGATAATACTGTAGTAGCTCTAATAAATGACAGATTCATTTTTTATTCTATTCCTAGCTCCTCAGTGTGTGACAAGGACCAATGAGGGAGAGGATATCTTGAAAGCAAGCCATATTATGTCATAAACTATAAGTACTGTAGGAAATGCTGCAACCCACAATCTATGATTGTCACAATAAGCTCCTAATGTTGCCTGCACACTCCTATTTTTATAAATAATCACTTGGAATTGCAGCTCGATTTCTCAACTAACTGTTACTCAGGATTAGGGGCTTGGGGGGTGCAGAAAATCTGTTTTTTCTTAACCAAGCCCAGCTGTAAAACCACACACTGGTCTCCTAACCCTAGGTTGGGTGTTACTGAGGAAACTGGTAGTGGGTGGGAGGTAGAGATGGTTACGACTGACGCTCTGGGTTGTGCGAGTACAAAAACATGAACAGCTGTTCCAAGTGACTGTTCTTTTATCAGGCAGGACCAGCTGTAAGCTAACAATACCTCAGAAAACCATAAAATTGCTCCACATTTATCAAGAATGCCATTTCCTCAGTGCAGAGATTCCAAGATTAACGGGGACAGCTCTTTTAATGACTACAGGGAGGGAAACAGTCAGAGGAATGAAGGGCGGCTTTATTCTGTTCTGATTTCGGTGAGTTCTGTGTTTTGGTTTTTTTCCAATCCTACTGTCAAAGGGAGGGAGGAAAAAAACCAAAACCTACAGACATGCTCTCACTCACTAGCTTAACTGAGAAGGCAGTATATGGGAATGAGAAGACAACAATTCCAACTTTGGCCTACAGTCAGCATGTAAATTCAAGCAAGTCACTACAGTTCTCTCTATCACCAGATAGCTTTCTGAAATACAGGAATTATTATGGCAACCTTGTGTATAATAATAAGGCCCTCAAGTGAAAAATATCTTACGGTAACATATGATCATCTAGTTCCTTTCATCAGGAAAGTGATCTTAACTTCAGAAATGCATTTTGGTTTCATTTAAATTTGAGATCAAAGACAAATAAGCAAAGGTACATACTGGGTTTACAGCCAATAATAGTCCTCCTAGTGTAGCAACATAAAGATGATGTGGAAACAAACTTAGACAAGGAGATGAAAACACAGCTCCACCTTCGCAATGTAACTTCCATATACATGCCTTTTTCTGTAAGCACAAGAAAAAAAGATAAATTAAAAAAAATTCCAACTGGAGCTAAAGCTCATGATGTTTACAAAGACCTTCAGATGTCAAAGCCCATCAAACACTGCATTTACTCAGCAAGTATTAGTTAAGAAGTGAAGATAAAATCTACATGCTATTATAGCAACACGTACACACATATGCTATAACACATTGGCTATTTTCTCCTCCAGTAAATAAAAGAAATTCAGCTAATGAAGAGGCAATATCCATCCCTCTTATTTTTCATCTCCTTTCAACTACACTTTTAGAATGTAAGATTCTCTCTCCACCATTAAGCTGTAATTTTATTTGTAGCTGGGCACCCTATTCTGAAACACCTACAGAGAAATTAATAAACTAAGAAACTTAAGATTTCAACCTGGACTAGTCTCAACCAGGACTAGCAGCACAAGAACAACAGCTGAGAACACCACTACAACTATTTACTACCACATAATCCTAACCCTACTTCAAGCAGGCCTAACTATTTCAAAAGTGTTATTGTGGACTCCTGAGGATACTAACACCAGTGGAACTTCATCTGGTGTACTACAAATAGGGTCTAAGTTGGGTATTTATTCTTCTATACGTAAAAGTTAGCCAGTGTTCTTACATAAATATCCAAAGCATACACATGTTGGTCGTGTGATCCTATGTAGACTAGTCCACTGGAAGGGTCTACAACTGCAGAGCTCTTCACGGTATCTTCTGTGACAAAAGTCCAGTGTATTTCTCCATCACTGCTTTGAAGCACGTACACTAAGCCATCATAACAACCTGTGTAAAATAAAACACAACAGGGGAAAAAAGGATAATGAATATTTGTATTTATGGTGTAATTTATGCTGCTAGCTGCATCACCACTGGAAAGAAATATGACTACTCACAAGGCACTCTTTCAAAACATTTTCCAAAGCTCCTCCTCTTTTAGCTCAAAGACTTTGCTGATAGTTTATATATTCAAAGTTGATTGTTCTGCGTGTTATTTCCAAGTTACATTTAGAACATACTTATTTCACTGCCTTTCTATCAAATTTTACAGTAATAATACTAGAAGACATGGAGAGTTGCTGAAAAGGGAAAATAAGAATGTTTTTTTTAATTACCTCTTTCCCTAATTTTCCTTTTTGAAAACAAAGATGCTGAAAGAATAAAGTCTCTATGTTTTCTAATGAAAACAGAACTGCAGTTCTGGAAACTCCTTCGGTTTTAATGAAACATTCGATTTGTTATCAGAGTAAATAGCAATCAAAATACTAGCAAGCAAACAGTAACATTAGCTTTGCATAAAAAACATCACCACCTAGACATCTGTGCTAACCAGTGATATACATATATTAGCGAAGAAGGTAACATTAATATGAATAATGGCAACTCTGATGACAATGGATATGACAAAACAAAAAGACTATCCAAACATGTTCTTTACATTTCCAGAAAGACGAGTCAAATGAGACAATTAAACTCTGAAAAATAATCTGAGGCACCACATACTACTTTTTACCTCCATCAATTTTAAGACATTTACTTTTTTAAAAAATAAAGCTTAAAGGTCACAACTTAATCAGCCACTAAAAATAAACCATACCCATTGACTATTCCTTAATAAGGCCTTATTAATAAATTGGCATANGACTATCCAAACATGTTCTTTACATTTCCAAAAAGACGAGTCAAATGAGACAATTAAACTCTGTGAAAAATAATCTGAGGCACCACATACTACTTTTTACCTCCATCAATTTTAAGACATTTACTTTTTTAAAAAATAAAGCTTAAAGGTCACAACTTAATCAGCCACTAAAAATAAACCATACCCATTGACTATTCCTTAATAAGGCCTTATTAATAAATTGGCATATAATAAACCACAAGGGTCTATGTTAGATAAGCTCCATCACTGCTTATCACAAAACTTAACTTACTTCTCCTTCTGTTTCTATGTTACAATAAATTAGTTCTGAAGCAGACATGGAAGTTCATGGATAAATGTAGATGGAGGGCATTCAGAGGCAATAAATAAGAATCTCTGCCATTCATCTTGTATATAGCAGAAAAAATAATTTAAAGTGAAGGCTAAAACAAAAGACGTACCAACAACAATGAAATTTCCACACTTGGACATGCAGGCAGAAGATTCAATACGATCTCCAAGGTTCTTCTCCCATTTTATCTCTCCCAAATCTAGATCAATAGCCTGCATTGCATGAGAATGAGAGCCAACATATACAGATGCAGATACTTCTTCTCTAGATGGTATTATAACCAGTGGTGATGCATCAACACATTTTCTTGTATTTGACTTCCATCTTATGCGTAATGCCAACTCTGCCGTTGTTACATGACTACGTTCTGCATGGATCTGCTGTACGGAGCAACAGTTGGTTTTATTTGCCTTGTTTGTAACTGTTAAAATTCTGTTCTCCATTTCATAGCCTTGCGCATGTCTTTCCACTATACTCGGAGTCACTAAATGCAGAAAGGATGGTTGTTGTAGCGGTTCCACTCTTACCTGTGCTGTATTATTGGGTTGCATAAAAGACTTAGTAGCATTCATAGAAAAAAAATTATTTCCTCTGCTTAGCGCAATAAATGAAATTAACCCTGAAGCAACCTCAAGACCTCTCTCAGATTTCAGTTTAATATGTTTTCCATGGAAGTCCTCTCCACTGTTCCCACTTAATTTTCTTTTCACAACGTTGTCGTAATTCATTAACCGGTCTTCATTTGGAAACAGAATTTTAAGAATATGTCTATAAACCTCTTCAATGGAATGGCTGAGAATAACTTCAAGAAGTCCAGGCACAGCTTTGCCTACTAGCATCTCAATTTCATCACAAAATCGTAGAGCCTTTAAGGAGTCTCCACCACTGTACAGAAATACTGCATCTTTAGAAATTCCGGTAGAATCATCTAGGAGACCCAGAACCGACTAGAGAAAAAAAGAAGGAAAGAGGTCACAGTCCACGGGTGTTACACCATGTCACATACATAAAAATGCAAGTTGGGTAAAATTCACCTGAATACCCAGAAGACCCACTAAAAATTAATAGCTGAGGAAACTCACTACTCTGCAAAAAATCACATGAAACATGTCAGCGCCAACAGAGGTAGTGATGGAACTACTGGGGAGGAACTAGCTGGGGAGGAATGGGGAAACAGGGAGATACTAGTTTTGTACTACAAAATGTTTTGCTCAATTCCAATTCTGCAGTCTAAGAAATCAAAGCAAACTGCGTTGTATTTTTGTTTGCCATTTTCAATCTTGATACCATTTATTGACAACTTCACAGATAAAACATTGATGCCTTTTGATAAAATTGGTTTAGATGCTATATTTTATCAATAAAACATATATAAACCTGTATCTTTTACTTCGGAATTATTTAAGCAAACTACTTATCTACCTACTTTTGAAGCTATAACCCTTTCGATTCATGAAGGATTTTGGATTTAGCATTGTTACTACAACAAACAGCAATTACTATGTCTCCTCTTACTGCGCTCCCTGCTTGTTAAGCCTAGGTGTGAAGTCCAAGCCCTCTGGTTTTGGAAGCTGCTTTGTGCTGTCCATAGCGGGTCTAGGGCACATACCATCCCTTTGGGTTATCATTTCTATAGCCACCAATATGGTACGTATCAGCACAGGCAAACTGCGTTATTAGTTTCACTACATTTACTTGTTCAAGCCCTAGCCACAGCAAATCCCATTTTCAGGTGAAACTTGTAAGTTTATCTTTGAAAGAAAAAAAAAACCCAAGTAATACTGTTTGGCATCATATTTCAGTACCTTGAAAAACAAGTCTTTAGCACAGAAATTTAGAAACAATACAAACAGTCCAAGACACAATTACGCAACTGTGCCATCTACTTAAAAAAAGACTCTTCAATTCATAATTATCTTGAGAAATAAACTCTAGGAACACAGTAGCTATTTTGTACAAAGTTTCCATGTCCCAGTTCCTTGTTTCCCTTAAGGATACCTTCTTTGGCATGTGAAGCAGTATTCAAAAAGCTACTGACAGGTTATGTCCTTCCTATGCTAATTGCTTATACCTCACAGCCTGAAGTTTTATCTGATAGAGAAACATAAATGACTCCCTCTTGGCCGCTGCACATCAACTATATTTAAGTATTAGCTGAACAGAAAAAGCTGTACTGCTTAAATCTATAGGCAGCTAGAATGTTCTGGTTGCATTAGTCATACTTCTTAAAACTGTTTAATTCCTGACACATGTATAATGATCCACTTGCAAAGATAAAAAGGCAGCTCAAAATACTACCTTCCATAAATACTGCAATCTTTCCCACAATTCCTCTGCGCCACTCAGCTTACTGTCACGCCTCCGGAAGTTTAGATGGTTCTGGTAAATCTTGTTCAGTTCAGATATATCAACTTTGCCTTCGTAGAAAATAAAGTATGATTTTTTTTCATTGCTCTTTCAGCATTTAAACTTGCAAAACCTGCACTGCCCTAATAGTCACTTGTGCACACTTTCTTATTCATACTCAGCTGCACCTGTATTTTTTCACCCAATCAACTACACTTAACAGAACCCAATAAAGTTTTTTTGAAAATTTACCCTAGCCTCCTACATAATCCCACCTTTGGGTCCTGATCTTTCCCCAGACCCAGCTGGAGTCAGGGTTCGGTTGCAGACTGCAACAGGAATGACTCAGAAAAGAAATGCACAATGTTAATACTAAATCGATTTTACTAAATTGATTTGACTCTCGAACAAAATATGATCAAGAAAGTACAATACATGGTCATAATTTCCTACTAGGAGTTTATTATCTAATCTACTTATTTAAAAAGTATGAATCAGGTACTGGATTTTGGTCAATTAAAAAACAAAAAGGAATAGAGATCATTAAAATAAATGGCAAGGGTACTCAATAGTTTCATTTACCATGTAATGTTANTGTTAATACTAAATTGATTTTACTAAATTGATTTGACTCTCGAACAAAATATGATCAAGAAAGTACAATACATGGTCATAATTTCCTACTAGGAGTTTATTATCTAATCTACTTATTTAAAAAGTATGAATCAGGTACTGGATTTTGGTCAATTAAAAAACAAAAAGGAATAGAGATCATTAAAATAAATGGCAAGGGTACTCAATAGTTTCATTTACCATGTAATGTTAAAGGCAAAGCTTTAATCAGTACAAGCTCATCAGGGACTGCATGAGCTGGCAGACGTTTCTGGAGTTCTTTAAGTGTTTCACTCTTTCCTAAATCATCTTTGGGTACAACAAACAGGATAAGTTTTTCCTGCTCATACCAGGTCACTGCGCAAGCTTCTATCTGACAAAGACCTTCAGCAGCCTGTAATTAAAAAATATCAGTCTTGCTTTGAAATGAAGTTCATCAATAGAGTAGAAACCACAATTTTTAAAAGTACACATTTAAAATTTGTATGTTTCACATTCCTACATAACATCCTATGAAATACCTTCTGTTGTAGCTAAACTTTGTACTTCTTCACGTACAAACTCAGAGATATATGTATTATTTGCCTAAATGCCATGAATGAGATACAATTCATGAGTCTGACATTCAGTCTTGGAGAACAATTACTATACAAGCATTGCAGTGCAACACTCAGCATTTTTCAGGTGTTTATGCAGTTCTCAATTCTGCTGGAAGAAACTATACAATAAAACAGATTTCCAAGAACTCAGAACCAAATTCCTCCCTAAATTACGTGACTTGATTTTTGATAATACACCCTGCCAATTTCTTTAAGACTTCTAATGACAATGATGTGTTCCTTATCCCTGCTCTTTTATACTGACATACCCTACCTACTAGATATTACCTGCTGCAAACATTCAATATTAAAACGTTTGCCGTGACGTTTAATCTGATTGTCTTTCCGACCCAAGAAGAACAACTTCTTATCCTGCACTCTTACAAAATCCCCTGTTTCTCTCATTGTGCCCAGAGGTACAGTTATTTCATCATCAAGAAAGCAGATTCGCTCTTCACCACCTACACAAGAAAAGATCATGGTCACATATATTAAAGGGCTAACTGTGATTGAAAATTATAAAAAGTATTTTATCAAATTCTCCTAAACTCTAACAAGTGTTACAAGAAGTACTAAAAGATTAATATAAACGTCTAAACTTCTGCAGTGTACAAACTGGGCTATACAGTTAATTCAGTTAATATACAGAAATTACTTCAACTGAGTATGTCAAAATGCAAGCAGGGAAAAAAGTCAGTATAACGGAGGCACAGACTGCAGATAAAATCATGGTAATTTCCTGTTCACGATTCCAACAACCAAAAATACCATCAGAAGGTTCCTAGCCCAATGCTATACTGATCTGTACATAAGAGACAGACTCCAAGTAAAATAATCAGTGTATTATTAAAACTCAATCAATTAAGAAAAGTATCTTAAAAAATAAGAAATATAAAATAACCTATAAACAATTGTCCCTCGCCTTCTAGAACTGCAGAACCGTTGGTATCTCTGACCTCAACTTTTGTTCCAAGGAGCGGTGATCCCAAAGGTATCGGGAAATCAGTTCTAAATAGATTAAAGAGAGAAACAGTAAAAATCTTTCCCTTCTGAACACAAAACAAATGTTCCAGAAATGAGTTAGAATACAGTATTTTAAATGGCTGGTATTAGAGCAAAAGTAGATGCTTGAGGCTTCTTTCTACACATGCTTCATTTGAAAACTTCTCAATTTGTTCAAAGTTAAAAACCTCACCAGTGTGCATGGGTTTCATTATCATATATCAAAAACCACAGAATGATAGAAAAAAAAGGCTTGAATGGACCTTGAAATGCCCTGAGAGTCTCCAAAGAATTTCAGTCAGTTTTTGTGTCACTCAGGTTTAAACTCCCATCAAGTCAACCAACTTAAACACATGTAACTGCTTTCTAATTCATTCTTTCCCCACCCTACCTAGTTTGAGCTTGTATTCTATTTTATTACTGATGTTGTAGCAACAAGTACAATTGACTCTTTCAGAAAAGACCGAAATAAAAGAAATTGTAATTTCAATGTCACGTCATGTAAATTCAATGTCATCTATTACAGACGACTTCTGTTGAGCTGCAGACCAACTCCTACCTTTCCTGTCATTCCCTGGCTTCTTCCAGCACTTGCGGAACCACATTTATTGCATACAGACACTATTTCTGAGTGGGAGTAGAGAATAACATATTTTCTTCAGAAAAGCAAAATTTAAAAAGCAAAGTAACTTTAAATAACTTTGGCAATATATGAAGTTAGGCGTGGGTTCCGGTTCATTTTCTATCATAAAGTCCCATATATGGCATCATTTGTCCAAAACATCCCATTTCATAGGAGGTATCTAACTCAAGTTACATGTATAATTATCAAGTCAGGGAATAATGACACATTTCAGAGAGAAAATGAAACACTGAGCTAACTGCAAGGACCTTTCACGACCTTGACACTCCTGCAACTCTCTTTATAAAATCCAGTGAACAAAAAAAGTCAGTAATTGAGTGAAAATGGCACAGTGCTAGATGATGAAAAGAAATTACTTCTGGAAATCCAAGTAAAAATATTGTGAGACCCTGGGTGAGCCGCTTTGGACAAATTTCTTTCATCCATACTAGACAAGTAGTATCAGTGGGATCATTTGCTGAATAGTGTATTATCCAATATTTAGAAAAAAACCCAGTATTTAGTCTCCACTTAATTGACTATTTCTGGAGGCAAAAGCACAGTAGCAGTAAGAGACACACATATATCTACTGATTAAATTTGAAAGTAATCTTTGAGCATTTTTGCTTAAAACAAGTAAAACTCAGAAGTAACACTCTGAACTTGATAGAGCTAAGCTGTGAGTATATCTTTGTTCTGAGGCTATGATTAAGAGTTACAGAGCCCCACTTCTTTACTCTCACTGAGAGCTGTGGTAGGTTTCTTCTCTTTGAACATGCAAGATCTCACTGAAAGAGTCTCATGATGAGCGAGAGTAGGGCTAACTGATGTTACTAGCAAACTGAGTACGATCCGTTTGCCTGCAGAGGTATAGCACTGATTTAATATGGCCACGCAGTCGGAGACAGCACACCCTGGACCATGCTAGTCAAGGATCAGCATATGGCATCGCAGGGTGGAATAAGGAAGAGGTCTAGATACAGAGATGACCAAAACAGAGACCATCGTGACACATTACGTGAAACTTCATAGCTCTACAAGCGCACAGAATTTCAGACTGCACTTCTGTCGTTCAAAAATCACTCAGCAACAACTTTTACTTGAGGGGGCTGTATTAGAGTACGAGAGGATGATTAGTCTATTTCTACATAAAAATCAAAAGTAACTTCTACCAGCATAAACACTCATGAGGACTCGGTAGCCCTGGAAACAGAAGACCAAAGTTCTATTTCTAGTGATTTTCATCATTCACATGCCAGGCCATGAGAATAGTGAAATCTCCTACCTAAAATCATGACTAAAAACCTCTTCAGGAATCTTGTAGCAAGTGGCCCAGCTTGACACTTCAGTAATACCATACAGATTGAAAATACTTGTCTTGTTCTCCCCGTCCTTCCAACTTTTCAGGAGATTCAGTACAGGAAATGCTTCACCACCAAGGGCTAAGACACGAAGCGAAGTATTTGCAGACAACACTGTTGATTTAATAATGTGAGCTCCAAACCTTCTGAGAAGTGTTGGTGTTGCCTGAATGATACATATTAAAGGAAAAAAAGAAAAAGTTAGAGAAAGATCTGTTCTATTTTTTCAGTATGTGTGTAAATCTTTTCCTGCTTTATCGTATCCACTGCATAGCTATATCACGGATGTACTTAAGAATCATTTACGTACAGCAGATGGCATCAACCATCAGAGACGAATATAGATTATGCTGGGTTTTTTTATTGTGCGAAGCCCTTATGAGCACTATCATAGGCTTAGGGTTGATTTATCACAATTAATAAACTAACCAGACCATACTCACTTTGTTCAAAGTCAGTTACAAGTGAGACTCATTTCTAGCAGCTCTTCTCCCCCCACCCTGACTTAAGTTTCTATACTTAATTAATAGTTTTACAAAATACCTTGTTACACTACAAGGCAAGGGCTAGGCTTACCCAGCCATGCTGGATGTTCATAACTTCAAGTAAATGTTCTGAAAATGAACTTTGAAACTATTGAAGTTGAGATCATATAGGAGATGATCTGTTCCAAGACATAAGGGGCACATGAAGCCTCATGTAAACAGGTGGCCTATAAATAGCACTCACTCAGTTGTTGTATTTTTTGCGTAGAGACTACTATTAAAACTTAAAAGTTGTTTATGAGGAAGGGGTCTAAGATGAAGCTCATTCAAAAGTGCTAAAAATGTCGGTAACAGGTTACTCTCTTACCAGATTCTTCAGAACTGCTTAATTAACAGAATAACTTAATTACTTCTTAAGAATTAATGATTTCTTGAGATGAGTATCAGTTTTATCTTTAGTTCATTGTTTTCTGTCACAAAACGTTTAAGACTTCGATCAAATTGTAACTTTCTAAACAGCTAACATGCTACAGCAAAAAGGACAGCATAAGCTACGCCTTCAAGGAACAACACTCCTGCTCCATTATCATTAGTGTCTAGACTGATGAAAAAGTAGTACACATTAGCAAAGGCGAGAAACAAGACATCAGAGACATTTATCTTAGGTGTTGCCTACCTGCAACACTGTCACATGGTGACGATGAAATAGAGCAGCAGACAGCTCCACAGGCATCATTTTAATAGTGTTTGGCACTATAAGAATAGAGGCCCCGCTTGTCAGAGCGACGAACAATTCAACCACAGATGGGTCAAATGTTAGAGGAGAAGCCAGGAACAGCATATCATCCTGTGTGATCTCAAAGATGGATCTAAAATAGGAAAGCTAGGAATTACAAATCTGATGCACGTTGTTAAAAAACGTTTCCAAACTAGAAGAACAGCATGAAAGAAACATGCTTTAGCAAAGCTAAGGTCTTAAGGGCTACTCTGAATATACAGGTATATGCAGGCCAGACAATTTGAGCCCACATCAAGGCTGTAACTACTGATTAAACTAATGAGGTCCTTCACAAAGATAGCCACTACATTACACACCAATACGGTATGTTGAAAGGCATATTTCAACTAATGGATGCTCACTAGGAAAAAGGAAAATGGGGTGGTAGTTTCCATAACAGATTTTTTTAGAAACAAAAAGAAACCTAGGTAGCCTAAAAAGGAATCAGGACTTAAAAACTACAGAACACACTAAATATAACTGTGAATGAATAATTAACTTTGTTATCTGTTTATTTTAAAGCCAGAAGCCAGAATAAAAGACTTACAGCAACAGCATATTATTTGAAGTACAGCACAGCATATTATTTGAAGTGCAGTCCTCAAAAATTCAGGAAAACTACCATTTAAACATTAAAAACAACAGAGAAACAAAATTTTATAAGATACTGTTCAGAAACAAAAGGAACAAACAAATAAATCTGGTAAGGCAGGGAAGGAAGAAGTAAAGCAGTGTTAGGAAAAACCTAATCTATATTCCTCTGAAGTATTTAACAAAAAGAGTCCATAAATGTCAAATTTGTAAAAGCATTTAAATGAAAACTGGAAACCACACTTACTTAAGATGCTGAATATTTGGCGTTATACATTTATGAGGCACTCTGACTATTTTGGGGGTCCCTGTAGTTCCTGATGTATGTAAGACGTATGCTAAAGAGTATTTCTGGCCAAAATCCATGTATCCTCCTTCTGACATTTTTACTTTGGTTTGATACGGGCAAATGGCATATCCTGGCTGCGAGTTACCCAGAGCTTTGAAAACTTCATATTTACTTTTCACATCATCTACTTGGGAACTTAAATCAGCGTTGCTTGAGCCCACTTGGAAGAGAGTTAAGCCAATATGTTCTATTGTGGAAGAATTGTGGTGAAACCAACCAGCATGGGACATCCGGAATTTCTGTAAGAGAAAATTAACAATTTAAACAGCAGAACTCAGGATGCGCTGTTATTGTTCTCTGGGTGCAACGAAATACGAAACACCGTTCCATAAAAATAATTTGTGATTTTTCATCCCTCTACTTTTGGAGGACACATGTCAGACAGTTTTAAGCTCATGTATTTTTATATATTAAACATGAGTGAATACAGGCTTTATAAATGAGATATAAACAATTCTCTGAGCAAATAATGAAAAGAAAGGGAAAAGATACAAAAGAATTTTGCAGAAGACAAAGAACTCTGAATTATAACTAGATGGTCCACCCTTGTTATTCCCTTTGCAATGAGTGAAGGTCTAAGATCTGGGAAGAGCTGAACAAAAGCAAACCAAAGAATTAAATGCAGGGATTATTTTCAACTATTGCAAAGATTTCCAACTCTCAACCTTGAAATATGGAGAAATAAGCCTGGAAAAGCCTTCCAATGCCAGTGCTCAACAAGCTTGCCTAAGCAACACCGCAACAGGAAAGCAGGCAATTTTTTTTTAATAGCGAGAGAAGCACTTTGTACTTCTAATTTTAAAGATGATCTTTTCTGAATGAGAAAGGCAATCTGTTGTCATAAAGAATCAAAACAACCCCATCCAAGCTTATTAAACCACAATACAATCTGAACACACATTTCTAAATTGCCCTTTAATGGTTTCCGTAGAAGCCTGAACACTTACATTTATTTTGTCATTCTCAACAAGAATATACCGAAGATTGCTTTTCTTTATGAAGTAAGTGGATAACACTGATGGTGCATCTGGATCAACAGGAGAATAGGCAGCTGGAACTTGAAGGATTCTAACAAGACAAAAATGTTTTAAACGTATTAAACAAAATCAGAAAATCCTCTTAAATTTCACTGTTTCCTTTACATTGCACTTAGCTCCCAGAGCCAGAAAACGTAGTCATAATATGACTTTTAAAGATTTTGTTAGAAATAAAGTAGGAAGTAAATTATAATCAGTGTTGCCTTTTGGTATTTTACAGCAAGGAAAAAGATTAAAGCTAGATGAAAACATTCAAAATTCTTCCTGGTCAAGCAGGCTGGTGATGACAAAGGTATCACTGACATCAACAGCACCAAGTTTTAAAAGCTTCTGCTATTGACTAGGGACAAAAATGTAAGCTTTTCATTTATACATATATCACATGTAAAAACATATTTTAACAAAGCACCTAAAGTCTGTACAGTGAAAAAACTTTCTGATCTCACTAGTGTAAAGAATGCAACATAAGACTATCTGAGTACGTACTGGAATTGCTTGCCTAATAAACTGAGAGAGGAACATGCAGTATCATTCCGCTGCCTCACCGCGCTTTACCCTGTACTGCTTCCTCAACAGTTGCTCGCTCCAATGCCCCCCTCTGGTGGCTCCGTTTGATAAAGACAAGCACTTCAACGTACTAATGCCACAAAAAGGCAAGACGACTAACTGGCGACTAAAATATGAACAGTTCCCATAAATCTTCACATTTCTTCTAGGGCTGGGCTCCCACATACCATTAGTTTTATCCCCTCTTTGTGCAAGTGATTTATCACTGCAGTAATGACGAGATCCAGAATGAAGACTTGGAAACCACAGCACTCTGCGGACTCGGAATAGCCACTGGTATCAGTAAGCACCTAAGACTGCCCTGCATCATACAGAGCAGTTAACTACTGAGCATTGACAGCTGTAAGAATCAAAACCCCCCAGTAGTTCCCAGTCACACAGCAAAAGAAACCTGTGTTGCTGCTCAGTTCATTAGGATATAGGATAGATCAGGTTGGAGGGGACCTCAGGATGCGTAGTCCAACCTCCTGCTCAAGCAGGGTCACACCAGACCAGGTTGTTGAGGATTTTATCCAGCTGGGTCTTGAAAACCTCCAGGGATGGTGCGGGCACAACATATCTGAGCAACCTGGTCCACTGCTGGACTGGGGGAAAAGTGTTCCCTGATCAGTGAGAAAGTACCTCAGCGCTTCTGGAAGGTTTACGTTTACAGCGCTTGCTCACTCACTTCACTGAAATCTTTATACTCAACTGTGACACACCGTATTGCGCTAGGTGCAGTGTGACAATAGGAAAATGCTGACACAGATCAACCCCCTAGGAAGCACAAGCGCTGCTGCATACATCAGCTGAAGAAAACATGCTTGTGATGCTGTGATTCTGTATTACATCATAAATGCAATGGATATAAAAGATACATACATAAAGGATACAAATATTAGAAATTATAATCAGAAGTAGGATTTTTAAAATTGCTGGATAACATGAGTGCTGAGATCACAAACATTTTAATTTTCTAGCCATTAAATAATCAATGTCACTTTAGTGCTGCACTGCTCATTACTTTTATCTATAGTATCTATATCTAGTATACTATATCTATAGTATAATAATGGAACTTTAACTGTATACTCATTTAACTTAAAACAAGAAATTTCAATGCATTTTTTTTTGCTAGCAAGACAAGACTAATTAAAAACCCTGCATACTCCTTTTTTATATATACATTTATTCTGTTAGATCATCTCCATTTTAAACAAGCACAACAAAGATACTAATTAATTTTTTATATTTCTATAAAATGCTTAACCATTTTAGAAAAAAAGATACAGCTACACACACTTGAGATCAATCAACTTACGATTCAAAAAAAATTTATAGTCTTAAAGAATGCAAGACTCCAGTGCCTCTTGACTGCATTACTATGGTATTTCTG
The DNA here is from genome assembly GCA_013398225.1 of Steatornis caripensis. Classification (NCBI taxonomy): domain Eukaryota; kingdom Metazoa; phylum Chordata; class Aves; order Caprimulgiformes; family Steatornithidae; genus Steatornis; species Steatornis caripensis. Next base: position 39,074 of record VZSC01009640.1, read on the forward strand.
CATTTTTGTTGTTACTAAAAATATAAACAAACTGAAAATTAGCTTTAATAGAGATTACCCTTAAATAACCAACACAGATCGCAACCATTCAAACCATTACCCTAAGATCCATGATGGTAAGTTTATTCCTGGATAGCAGTAAAGGCCTATTTCACATTTTCCTTGCTGATCACAGTGCTTTTGAAGGAAAGCTGTTAATTCCACGGCAAGCTTAACCACTGTCGCATATGTGTAGAAACTTGGAGGTTTGTCATTGCATTCATCAAACCAAACTGCTTTTCTATCGGAGCACAGGCGAGCTGCCTGATTCACCAGTTCCTGGAGAGTCATCTCAGCTGCATTATCTTCAACCCCCCTGAAAGATTAACAAAACAAGACTGCATTGTGATCTCCTAACTTCTAATACGTTAGTCAAATTGTATAAGCACACAAAACACTACCACGAAGGAGGAAAGATCCTCTGCAGAAAACACATAGCTTCACCACACTGCAAAAGTGTAGAGATTAATATAAAACTCTTCTCATTTGCCGTGGGTCTTGTCCGAAGGGCCAGGACGCAGTAATTTACTAAGATTTCATTGCACAGAAGTAGTTTGATCCTCACCATTTATTTTTAAAGCTGAGCACAAATGAATCAATAACTCTGGTATCGAAACTTAACAGCTTTCCCTTTAACAGGGTTGTAAACTACGAATCTTTCCTTTGCAAGCAGCAACGCCAACGCGTCCGTTCCCAAGGCTTTCAGGGTACTGCTCGTGCGGGAGCACGTCCCTGCCCCGCAGGGCCCTCCCCTCAAGCCCGTACCGGAAAGCTCCGGGCTAAGGCCCCCTCTCGCCTCCGCCACATGACGGTCAGGGGCAGGGGCAGGACCCCGCAGCGGTCCCGGCCGAGGGCAGGCGGCTCCCGCACACTCAACGCCCCCACCCCGCCGTTTCCACACATGGCCTGGCGGCTCCCGGCGCGGGTGGGCGCGCCACGAGACCTCTCCGGGGCGGAGGCCACCAGCGCGGCCACGCCGACCGCCAGGGTCCCCACCTGAGCCAGCACCGAGCGGCGCCCTCCTCTCCGTCGCCACCTAGCAGCGGAAGGTCAGAGCTTCTGATTGGCGGGACAGCGTCGGTCCTGCCCGACTCTGCAGTAACGCTGGGCTCTCATTGGCCGGTGGCAGTCGCGCTCTTTAGACGTGCTCAAGCTGCGACCCCTGTCCGCCAGCGCAGGCGGCGCCATTTTTCCCTGAGAGTGAGGGGAACAGCGAGTGCACCAGAGCGCTCCGAGCCCTCCCCAGCTTCCCCGCAACTCGTTTTCAGACATGAGAAAGAGGATAAAACAAACGCAGGGGGCCGGAGTGAAGGGCAAGGTTCCCCCGCCACACGCACAGTTCACTCGTCTCTGTTTCCGTGTTCTGTCGTTCCCCCACCACCACCCCGGTGGTGGTAGCGGCCTCCCTGCCGGTGCTACCCCCTTTGGGCCGTGGCACCAACGTCGGTTCTGGGGGACGGGGTGAGGCAGCCCTTGCGGCGGGAGCGGGGCCCGGGGTAGCCCCCGGGGGGCTCCCGGCGGCGGCCGGGGCGCGCCTCTCCCTCGGCTGGGCTGTAGAGGCGCCGGCGGGGAGCGAGGGCGGCGGGGGCGGGCACCGGCACCGCGGGGCGTGGGGGGCAGGATTTGGTGGAAGGCGCGGAGGGATCCGCTCCAGCTTCGAGGAGCGGCCGTGACGGCGCCTTTGTTACAGAAACCTTCGATGCGCGGTGCCGGCGAGAGCAGTGGCGGGGGGGGGGAGAGAGAGAGCGAGAACGAGGAGACCGGCTCATAACCGTTTTTAATATCATGCATAGGAGAAGTTAAGACATTAGCTTTCTACTGCTCTGTCATTTTGCAAATGATAATTTGGCACAGTTTGCACATTGGTAAGACAGCAGAAACAGTTTCGTGGCAAAACATTAAAATAATACAGGTGGCGACACCTACAACACAAGGAATTTTCTCCCTCGACGTATGTGTTGCACGTGTGCGTGTCCGCTGTGTGGGATAACAAAAGGCCTGGTAACCTGCAGCGTAAATCCAGCTGTTGGGGAATGAAATGTCACTTGAAAAGTGTCTCCCCTTAACTTTTTAAAGTTTCCTTAAAGTTTCGAAAAACGTGTACTAAAGGTGAGGTATGTAGCGTACCTAAAAATTACAGTGCTTACGCTAGCAAACCTTGTAATTTCACGTGCGTAACATGGAAGGAAAAAAGGCGTTAGGGCTCATTGGAATCAGAATTACGCCACCTAATGCTCAAATCACATTTAAGCAGTGGTTAGACATTAGAAACACCAGTTTTGTTGAAAACATGTTAAAACAGTATTTGCGCGAGTTTCGTTTACAGTCTGTTGTATAGACAATTTCAGATAAATCAATAGACTTCTGCTTGTAACCTTGTTAAACTGTGCACGTAAGTTTTTATCTCAAGTCAAAAGGGCTCCTCACACGTACCTATAACCTAAGAGCTCGACTTATCCCTTCTTTTAAAAATGATTGCTTTTTTGAGGGCAGGAAAGGAGAATGGTGAAAAAATGTCTGTGGCAGTTTTTGTTTTCTCACACTCCGCCCCGGGTGACCTGGGAGAGGGGGCGGTCAGAGTGATTCCATGCTGTTCTGGTTTTGCCCGGTTTACTGTCCAGGTAAGCTGTTAGGGCACCATTACAAAACAGACTTGCTGATTAGGCGGAAGAGATCTGCATGTGGATCTGGGCTTTGGTGAAGAACACACAGTAAGAGCCCAATTCTTGTGCAAATCTGGATAAACCAATCTCCCATAAACCTGACTGCATGTAGGTTTCTGCTTCCACAGAGAACCTGCACAGGGCTTTTCTTTTGACTTCATTAAATGTATTTACGTGCTTTCTTGAATTGGGACTTTGATTGCTACAAATCCCACGCAAGAAAGCTCCCATTGGAATTTAATCACTGGTGCTGTAATTCTCAACTATGTGGAAGATAATGGGGAAGGAAGAAACTCTTAAACTTTTCTTTTTTTTGTAACAGTGGCACAAACAATTATAAGGCCAAAATACACAACGTTAAATAGACAATTGAAAATTAAGTTGCTGGTATTCAGTGAAAAAACTGAGGTATACAAAATATTTTTACAATTGTGCGTATATTTGCAATAGTTTTCAAAAGGTGCTTTTCCATTGTCAGGTAGTGGTTTGTTGCCCAAGTGATTTTCATGTATACAAGAACCTGTGTAATTGTGACCAATTAAAAATACAATGTATTCAATAACTAATGGTTCTTCAGAACTCTTTTTTTTTTAAAAACTATTACATTTATGGTAACAGCAGCAATGTAGCAAAGTAAGACTATAGCCAAACCAACTCGTAATCTTCATCTGACACTTCGTATTTGCTGTTAAAAATGAAAAGTGACTTGACTTTTCAGTTTGTTTTGAATGTCCACACATGAAAAGCACACTGAGCATTAGCTCAGACTTCAGAAATTGTCAGGACTTATCTGGAGAAAACAAGATGTGAAACAGAAAAAACCCCAGCAGTGCAAAGTATTTTTTTCCTTCCACATCCTACTGGCGACTGATAAAAGCACACAAAGATAATGTAATTACACTGGACTTCAAAAAAATAATTTTGAAGTTATAAAACTAGAGGGCTTTTGGCTGAGCATTTCCCTGAGTCTTCAATTTCAAAAATTATACGCTAGGCATTATGTTCATAGAATCTGGACAATTAGTTACAAAGGCCTCCATTCATAAAGGCCGTTTAGCTATATATGCAAAAGTTAGGCACTTCTATTCTTAAAAAACCTAAGCAAGAACTGCTGAGGAAGCAATGTGATCCTTCAGAATCTGGTATTTTTTCCTAAAGAGGAAAACAAGCTTTACATACTTTTGCATTAAGACTGTGATAATTTGAAATTACACCACATGATCTGTACTTTGTGAACAAGTCTTAACGGGGATGTCTCACTTCCAGGGCAAGACCAAAAGATAAAACTCTGGGACTGCTACATAATTAAAAAAACTTTGGTTTTTATAATATTTTATGAGACAATAGAAGGCACAGCTGTGCATCAAAACTACATGATTTTGTATTTTAATTTGCTTACATTGTTTTCATCAGCACATCGGACTTCCTGTAGGTCTTTACTGTAAAGATGCATTTTAGTAAGAGTAATTAGTTATCTGTAATAAGCTTTCCATGTTACCTAAATGTAAGAAGGCTATTAGCAAGGAGGCTTCTTTGAAAAAAAGGTACATTCAACAACAGATGGACTGATGTCCATCCGCTAAAAATTCACCATTCTAGCTCTACAGGGTACTCTCCAGTGAGACACGCTATGCAATGACCAATCTTCCCAACATGCGATTTCTGGGTTTTAAGGCTGTTCTCGTTCTCTTGTCTTGCCTTGATGCTTTCTTGCACGGACGACACCAGCCCTTCCACAGAAAGATAGACAACACTGTCTGCTCCTAGAGGAAATAAAGAATTTGTACGTTAAAGCTGCAGTATCGTACCAAGTGCAGTGCTCTCTGGAAATGCAGTCGCGTTACTGTATGGAGGTGGATCACTTCACCTGGAGAGAATGGATATGAAAAATTATCAGACCATAATAAACCTTGTCCTTCTCAAATTCTTTGTGCAGAGAGCAGACTCACTGAAATCTAGACAGAAGGTTCTGAGTTGGGAACAAGTATGTATGTCACACATACTGCAAAAATAGAAACAAAGTCCAGAGCGTGTATGAAGACTCCCTGAACTCCCTGTTGTTTCCCAGAGTTACCCTGTAGGTCGGGTCTGGAAGGAGATATGTGTGCGGCTGGTGCTTCCCAAACTGTGCACCAAGGAACACAAACCCTTACTGGGACCTGGAGGAGGGGAAGACCATCATGTTAAAGTAAATTCAGGATGCCGTTTATGTAGGTGTTCTAGCAGTAAGAAAGTTTGACAGCCTTTTCATATCATTAGTTTTCTATCAATCATTTGCACTCATTATTTTGTGAATAACACTTAAAAATGAGACCCTACAAACTTGAAATATTTCAACATGCCTTCACAACAATTTTGGGGAAAAGAATTCATTGCAATACTAGACAGTAAGTATTTAACACAGAAAATCAAGAGTTTACAGTTTCCTAACTGTAACCACAGCTATGTTCTTAAACCATTTTCTAAAAATATTTTGCAGCACGATAGGCCATATATAGTAGATCTCTGCACTCACAAGGCTTCACATGACTTCTGTTGCTGATACCCTGATGAAGAGCATGCTATTTACCACATCACAAGCAACAGAAGTTGTTGGTTCTTCTTTTGTTCTGCTGCAATCATGACTCATTCGAGAGATCTGAGAATGTATTTAACATTCTTTGATTAGTTTCAAATGTCATTTCTTTCAAAGTGAAATATGTAATGCCGTTAAAATTATTTACGTAAATTTAAATTTGTAGAAAAATCAGCGCGTGTCTACAAATTCTGAACATCTTTTTATGAAAATCTCATGCAAGCAAAACTACATTAGCTTTTCACTGCAGGACAGACTTTCACCACTTATTTTCATCCTGGTATTTTGCCTACAGTAGCTCCTCGTTGTGAAGACTTTACCAGAAGGAGCTCAAAGTATTGGAAAGCTGTGTTATCACACCTTATCCGTAGCTTATGATTATGCAATTATTCTAATGCTTTCTATTGTTTGGAGAAATACAATTCACTAACTGTGTTAAAAAAGTGTGTAGCTGATTTCGTTTGATCAGTAGGGTAGTCACAACGAGAAGATTGAGTGTATCATCAACCTTACAATTTTTTAGTCAGTTTTGTCACCGTTGCCTTGATGTGCTGTGCTTTATTTTCATGTAGACAATAAAATACCTAGAGGAGAAAACTATCTCAAAAAAAAAAAGAGAGTAGCATTTACCTATATAGTTTGCAAGATCATGAAATTCAGGTCTGTTGGCAATCAGTTCTTCTTTAGTTGGAATGTTGATTCCCATGTAACAAGGAAATTTTATGGGAGGTGAAGCCACACGGATGTGCACCTGAATAAAAATACGGTTTCAGAACAGACTGCTTTAAGGTGAAGGTCAGCAGATCATGACACAATAGCAAAATCCCATTCTGCAAAATAATCATGCAGAACAGAACACAGCACTGCACAGAAGTCATGGCAGGGTCAAAAGTAAGATGAAGGTTTTTTTCAGATGCCAATACAGCAGCAGAGAGAAAGACAGTTATAGAATTTATTTTTACAGTATTTCCTAATGTTATTAAAACGTTCCTTCCTGATTTTGCTTTACTTCTATGGTTTTCAATCTTTGATGCACATTTCAGTTTGCAAAGTCAAACATACAGAACATTTTTGCTCCAGTGACAGACTTGCACACTCCATTTCAATTAAAAAATCCTAATTAAAAAAACTGTGCTGTGGTGACTTAAGGCACGTGCTATTTACCGCAGTATGTGGTTGCACTTAATGCAGTACCACAAGTCACACATGTTAGGAATACCACAGCAGTACTTGATTTTCTGAGCTTAACTAATTTGTTTTCCATCCTCTCTTTATTATTTGCCAGATAGCGCTTTACAAATTGAGACCTGTTTCTCGCCCCTTACTCACCCCAAAATCACAGTCATACAAAAGAAACTTCTTAACCTATCTTCACAATAAACATGTAATAGCCATTCTTTTTTTCGGCATGCTTGCCCTTTTAAGTAAGGAAACAATGCATAGCAGGAATGAAGACAAAACCCCTGTGCTTTAGCCTCCCATCAGTCTTCTGTCTACATCTTTATGGTACTGACTGAAACTTAACTTACCTCTTTGGCTCCTGATTCTCTCAGTAGTTTTATTATGGGTGAGATGGTATTGCCCCTCACAATTGAATCATCAATGATAACAACTCGCTTGCCTTTAAAATTATCAGACAGAACGCCAAACTTCTTTGCAACACCAAGTTGCCGTAACCTCATATTTGGCTGGATAAACGTTCTTCCTACATATCGATTTTTACAGAGTACTTCAACATATGGTAATCCGCACTGTAAACAGGAGACAGTTAAACAGAATTAATATCTAGAGAACTGGTTATTCTCAGTTACTGCTTTTTTAAAGCAACCTTAGGACCTAGTACGACTTCACAGTAACCAAAAAACTTTGCAATGCCTTAATATAGTGGAATAACAATGGAAAAAACAAGTGCAGCTGACTCAATAGCAGTACCCGGCATACTCAAGATACAAAGCTTTATTAGTACAAAACTCTTAATGGCCCGTACCACTATACTCCATTACCAAATGAGACGTGTAAATATGCTTGGGTTTAAAGAAAAGCAAATTAACACATACCTTTTGAGCATAACCAAGGGCTGCTGGGGTTGCAGACTCTGGAACAGTGCTGACCAGGTCTGCTTCCACGGGTGCTTCGATAGCAAGCTGCTGCCCACATCTTCTCCTGACTGAATACACCATCTGACCTAAGAACGGGAAGAAGTGTTTTTCCTGGTACGCATGATTCGGATTTCCTCTCAGTTTGCTGTACAAGTTTCTGTGGCAAGTTGCAGGCATAGAAGCCAGTGAGAAAAGCTCCAGAATTAAGTGGCAGTCACTCATGTAAGGCCATTTTTTATTTCCTTCCACAATGTCATATTTTAACATTCACATTCATATCACTACACAGAGAATTAAATACAGTTTGCCCTAATCGGGTAACTAAAGGTCCTGTGGATGTTGCAGAATCTATTTACAGGAGGAAAGATGTAGAAATTATGCCTGCCTGTTCCTAATGTGCACATTCTATTTTCAGGCTGGTTTCTCCAGCGGACAGTTTGTGCAAGCCGGCTGTCTGCCTCTGCCCGCTTATTAACTTTGAGTCAGTTGGCAAAATTCACCCCAAATTCAGTAAGGGGTTAAGAGGACTCAGAAGCTAAAAAATTTGCAACATGGGAGGGAACTGGAGGTGTTGTGATGAGATGAGGCACAGCGAAGGGTACAGCAGCAGTATGAAGGAATGTAAGAAGTGAGGATACTGAAGGGCAAGAGGATCATGAAAAAAAGGGATGTGGGGTGCAACTGGCTTTACAAGGGTGGGGAAATGTACAGGAACAACAGATGGTATGTCCATAGAAAGCAAAGAAGAGCTTGTTTGTTAGGTATGAGAGTCCTGGCTAATATCACTGAGACAATTTTTGAGGGCTTCTACTGAAATAATAATGAAAGCATTAGACTTACAACAGCTAATGCATAGATTTACAAGTTGTATTAAAAGCATCTTCCTGAAATAACCCTTTCTTGCAAAGAAAATGCCAAAATAAAGTTGTTTTGCAGATCCTATTTCTTAAGTCCAATTTTTAAAAAGTTTCCAAGAACCAATGAAGTTCCTTTCTTAAGTGTCTCACTTTTAAGTGATATTTCCTCTACTTCAATCATGTTTGTGGCTCTTTTCGTGCCTTCCATAGGACTATGCAGGCAGGCTTGACTGAGGCCATATGCACAGCCAGGGACAGGAAGGTGATGTTACATGCTCCTGGCTCATGAGTTTCATCTCCTCAGGAACTGTGCCAACCTGTTCTGCCTCAGTCCTGCTCTGCAAGCTCACATTCAGTGGTACCCTGCTATGATCCCAGATCCTTTTCAGAGTCACTGTTCTCCAGGATAACATCTCCCACTATTCAGGGAGGAGCTTTGTGCATTACATTTTCTTACCTTCAAAAATACTGTCTGGTCTTGCAAAATAAACATATTCAAAGATGCAGAATGCTGACGGATCTCCTTCAGGTCTTGGTACAACATCCAGTGTCTGGACATCATATCTGGATATTTTCACAATTTCTCCAGGAAGGACCTCACGATAGTACCTTGAAAGGCAAATACATAGCATTTAGAAATGTCCTGAACTTGGATGATAGTTTTGAAATATAAACAAGATTCAACTGACAAGAAAAAATGCTTCTGAACATCCTATCATCATGACCATTTGCTTCCATCTCAGGATTTAACCTGGGGTGTTTTAAGACCAACACGCTATGACAAGTGACCCTTACTAAAACAGTCTGAATTAATACCTAAAAGCAGTAAATTAATACCTAGTACCAGAGTGTTATGGTATTCTTCCTATATGTGAGATGTACAGTACTCAGTCTAGTACAGCCTTAATTGAGATTAAATATATTTTAATATATTTTAATAATTTAGTCGTGGATCAATACTGGAGGACTTTTCTATGAAAGCTAGTAAACACTATAATGCAATATAAAAAACATAATCAAGAATAAAGATGGTAGTAAAAAAAATCCTGCCCCACAAGCCAATATATAGAGAAATATTTGTCTAGAGGTGACAGGCAGCTAACCCCGAACGACATAAAGCTGACTGGAAATGTACATTCCACTTCTCATATCTGAAGAAATATGGAATATTATTAGGTTTATTACATTACAATGTTTAACTTTATTAAACATTTTTCTAGAGCCTTTATTTAATAGCCCTCAGGGGGCTATTCTAACAATTTCAATCAAAATCTATCCCAACATATTGAAATATTCTGGAGATATAAATCAGAGGTGAGCAAATCTGTGATTATTTGCTGCTCAGATACTAGCATTAGCAGGCAGCAGCACTAGCTACAGCAGAAGTTTAGACAAAATTGCTTTTTCTAAAAAACCCACACACTTCAGCTGGTGGTCCTACATGGTAAACTTCTCTTAACAGAGAGTTTGAATAAGTTTCAGAAAACAGTTATTCTTATCCATATGTAGAATAAATTGCCTCAAGAAAGCCTCTGTTACCAAAAGCTAATAGTTCCTACAGAGACAGGGCAGAAGTTACAGCAAAAGAACATAGAACACCACACCTACAATAAAACACTGCAGAATGGAATAAAAGACCTCGAAAGCGCAGTCGCGCTGCTTCCTAGTTTTGCTTTACTTTTCTTTTTATTTGGTAGTTATGTTCTTAATGCAAATTTTCTCAGTTTTTCATTTGAAGAGGATCCAACTTTACTTATTGTGCATCTGAGGATTTTATAATATCTGATTAGGAAATTAAACATGCTTCCTCATAATCTTTCTTACTTTAATTATGTTCTACTTCAAAATTGCCTTCCACTCCAAACTTCTAAAGATCAACCTGCAGTCTCCTGAACGGCCTGTTACCCTTCTCTTTTTGTCTAGAGAAAGTATCACACCTTTCTTTTCAGAGTATCTTAGCTAGAGAGGTAATGTGAATGTCATCTCATGGTTTGGCTCTGATGGCTGTTTGCACAAGTGGAAATAGTTTCAGGTGCCCATCATTTTTTTCTAACAAGGAGACTATCTCATCATACAGCATATACTAAAGCTCAGGTTAGTCTAGCCTGTGAGCTACCAGTATTAACATTTCTGTAGTTGAAGAACTATTTTGTAATATAAATCTGCTGCAAATAAGGCTAAAATTAAAAAGTTATATGGATAACTAGGTTTAATGCAACAAGGAAGAGGCATTTACTTTGCAACAGTAAAGTCATCTTTCCTGTTACTTTCTGAACACATAACTCTTTTAAATTAATCTGTTCAAGAAAATAAACTAGCGAAAAACAGGACTGGCAAATAGAACCCCGCCAAACAGCCCAATAAACTAATCCTGGATGTCTTTCACGTTGTTATAATTATTATTATATAATATTATATTTGGCAATTTGAGGTTTAATCACTGCCCTAGGAGAGCTTTTAGATAAAGTGAAAATTGGGGCACTTACTCTGCACCGATAGACAAAAAGCTACAGGATTCAGAGGAGACTACCCATCCTTCTGTTTCACTGTTGTCTTTTCCTGAAATGAAAGATTAATCAGTTAGAGTCCACAATTCTTGTTACCATTACCCCTCCCACAATTGCATTTCTACTGCAGTATCTGGCTTGCTGTGGTTTAGGTTGCCAAGTGCACAATTAAAAAGCATTGTAATTTCTAAGTAAAAGGTATAGCATTCCAAAGTTTCTGTAAAATTATTAAAAAAACCCAACAACATAAACATCATAAACCTGTTATAGGCAGAAGTGGAAGTAACCACATCATATTCACAATTCATGAAGAGAGACAATTCAGATAACTACCTTTGTTACCTCTGCACTATTTCTAACATTTCCAATTCTGGTTCAGTGACTTTAGAAATACATAATTACTTTTGTTCATGTAAGAAACTCCTTACTTTTCCTATGCTAAATGTGTTGATAGATAGATTTTGATTTCAGCGGGTGCTGAATTGAACTCGACTAAGGAGAGTTTTCAGAGACAGACACAGGAAAGATCGAATTGTGCAACATAGGGTAGGCATGTTTATACGCTTTAAAAAAATATTGATAAATTTTCTTGTGGTTAAAATTAACCATTTTTGTGAAGATACAGAGGCATTTACTACTTTGCCTTTGAATTATTTTATTTTAATACAAATGAACATATTTTAATCTCACTTCACAGAAAATGTTGATTTTGCAGGCTAAACAGGAACACAACTAATTTTTCCCATAAATTGATTGTATAGTGTGCCATTACCATACTACATGTTACTGGGAGTGCTTGGAATTTAGAAATGCATTGCCAGTAATCCAGCACTTTTCGACCACCTGACTAGAGGAGAAAGGATGAAAACAGACTTGTTTCTGGACTGGACACAGTACTGCGCAACTGGGTCTAGGTGCCCCTGCTTGAGCAGGGGATTTGGACCAGACGACCTCCACAGGCACCTTCCAACCTCAACCCTTCTGTGATTCTGTTCATCCCTGCTTTCTTCTTTAGGTGCTAAGTTTAATCTTTACAAATATTCTATTACAGTTGGGCTGCCTAATTCTGACACTGTCATCATCATATGATTCCCTTTTGCTAGGAACAGAAAATATGTTCGCAGATTTCCTACAAATTATTTTTTCCTTACCAACTTTTTTTTTTGTTTAAATTTTCAAAACTGACTTTTGCATCACATATTCCTACTTACACCTCAGTAAGTGCAGCTTTAATTACTCAGGCACAATTTTCAGGCACAAACATACATATATATATATATATATATATGAATATATATGTGGTTTACCTTTTCCATTCATGTCCCCTACTGGAATAAGGCGACCAATGCAGAGTGGGCGATTCCCATACGGATCACGTACTGCATAGATTATGTCTTTATGCATAATTAGCAATGAATATGAAGTTGGAGTTTCATTCATTAAATTTTTTATTCTGAAATGAGACATAGGTGAACATAATCGTGTGTCACACAAACAGCTGTGTGCATTTACAGCTGCATATCATACTGAGATGACTCTGAAACCCATCCTGCTCACCTTGCTACCCAGTCGGCTGTATCATCATTTTCCAGAGGAGGTGTGAAAGCCAGCAGCTGGGTGATCAGTTCACTGTCTGAACTGGTCGACAGTCCTACACCATGACGCATAAGCTTTTAAGACACAAAACAAAAGCATTACCAACATTCAAAAAAATCCCACATAACACTACTCAGATTTTAATCTAACTACATCTTTATGCAATGAACAAATGTTTTAAAACATATCAGTGCTTCAGGTGATCAGATCACAATAACGTCAAATTTCTTCCAACAAACCAAATAGGCAAAAATTGCTGGTACAATTGTCTATTCCGCGTACTAAATTTCTCCCTTTGCATCTTATTCCTTTGCTCCACATACAACCAAAATTAATACCATCAATATTCAGGGCATAAATTGATGTTTGGGCCATTCAGTCAGATTCATGCTTCTGCTTGTTCCAGGAAGAGAGGTAAAATATACAAGGGAAAATATGAAATTACCTATAGCAGATATAAAGAGAGGTATCAGGCAGAATGGTGGTTTAGGCACAAAGCAACAACAAAAGAGGTGTGAAGGGAAGCAGAGTGGGATTAAAAAACTGAAATCCCACAATTTAAAGGTTGCTAGACCTGATCAGTCAATTTGTTTTGTCTTGGCATATTTACGCTTCTAAGGGAGAAGAGACTCTGCAGTGTATCTATCTAGCCAGCTATTACAACCCATTCAATGCTGTATGCATTACTGTTCCTAATTTTTATGTTTAGAAATCATTTTACATCTTGTGTAACTCCGATTCTCCACTCTCCATCTACATTTTCGTCACCACTGTTTTCTTCCCCTATCCATTCACGCATCTGTGGCTCTGATTAAAGCCTGGCTAGGTTCCTTTGGGCATGCCATACATTTGCCTTGCTTCAATGCAAGAGTATGTCCTCTTGCTTTTGGATGGAACATATCATAGAAGAGATTTCACATCTGCTAAATTTTAATGCAGCTCTTTAACACACACCCTTCTAGCCAAACACACTATAAAAATTGGCATTTATTGGTTTATGTCCTGACAGTGCTCATGATTAATTTTGCAAGCCAGAAATATAAATAAAGACAATATTCCAAACCAGACATTTTATATTACAATTACCTCACCTTATTACGCCTCTCATAACTCTAAGCGTATGATTTGCTCCTTCTATCAGTCACCACGAAGAAGCAGAGCTTCAAGCCCACCTACCTTTTGTTATGGCTGAGTTAGTTTTCTCACTTGATCTACTGGAATGTGACCAGCAGTCTAGAGGATTGGTGACTTACCTCCTGTGACAGTTACAAATGCCTCCCCTCCCAAGGATAAATGATGTATTTTGATTATGGTGCTCTTTCACTACCCCAAGTAGTTTGGTATTAAGGAAAAGTCATAGCAGACTTATTGCTCATTGCTGCCTCATACTTAGAAAGAAACGATGCCAGAGCCTCCCAAAGGAGATACTAACCTTCCTCCTAAGTCGTATAGCATTTGTTAGCTCCCCGTTGTGTGCCACAGCGATCTTCCCATGGAGAGTCTCTACGACAAAAGGCTGGCAATTCTGCAGCTCAGAAATTCCTGAGGTGGAGTACCTCGTGTGCCCAATACCAAGGTTCGAAACGTACAGCTTCTTCAGGCTGTCTGCGTTGAAGACATGATTGATAAGACCCATTCCCTTTGTGAGAAAAAGAAAAAAAAGTTCTGTTTGGTTTTGTTTCCCTGTCAACTTTCTCATTTCTCCTTGTGTTTTTTTTTTTTTTTTTACAGCATTAATGCAAGCAACTTTAAGAGAAAGGCAAATAACTTGAAAGACATGGGAAAGAAAGAAGCTGAGTAGGTGTCACAGTGATACATCAGATCCCACTCCTGCTGTTTTACAATAAAGCGATATACATTACCGTGCTGAGGATTTTCATGGAATATATCTTTTTATATCTTTTTATATATATATATATAAAAAATATATATCTTGACTAAAAATACATCTTCTGAAAAACACTATAAAACTGTTGTGTTGTTTAAAAACACCAGAAAAAAGACTGCCAGAAGACAGGCAAAGAAGAAAAAAGTTGTGAGAATGAAATTCTATGTAGAGAGTAACTTTTACAAGTTAGCCATACATTGGATTTACTTTTATACTGGGTCCATGATAACATTTATTAAGATTCCACTGTCATTCTTGCCAATGTCAGAGGCAAAGCTTTTTTCAAGTGGTTTTATTGTTTACTTAAAAAAAAACTTTTCCTACAGCCAAGTTGCCTTCTATCTACAGCAGAAAGAAATGCATCAAGGCTTTTTAGTCAGCTATCAGGAGCTTCTTTTGGCAACAAGCACTGTGTGGAGATCATTTAGCAGCAAGACTATTCTGAAAAAACTGCAGAGAGTAGAAATTAAGACTGGATTCCAGGCCCTCCTACAAACTCCTGCTTCTGCCACTACCTGTGGAAAATATTAACATCCTTCTACGCTCAGTTTCCCTATTATGTGTGGCAATTGTGATATACGCGATAGCACACATGACAACACTTCTTTAGGACCTTCAAAGATACATGGGAGAGGTCTGAAACTGTGAATGGTTCATAACCTGTGCTCTAGGTACAACAACAAGAGAGCGGGATGGGACAGGAAGGATGGAAGTTGGTTAACTGTTTTCAGAGCTCAACCAAAAGAGCTTAAAGAAAGCTCAGCTTTAGGGTATTTTCTCTGTGACTGCTACAGAGTCAGAATACCAAGAGGCTGTGGTTGCACATGTGCTTTTAGGATACTTACTATCACGTTAAAAAGTTACTGCCTCAAGCTATCAAACTGGTGTAAGTTTGCTTTAATTGTTCAGCGAACTTTATGCCAGATCAATTATCATCCGTTGTGTCACAGCTCACGTAAAGGTGGTCTAGAGTCTATGCCATGTGCTCATTTATGTATAGAAATGCAACCATGCGCTCTTGTTTACTTAGGCCAACTTCATCCTAGCAAGAGATCTGGCAGTTCATAAGTCAGTATTAACGAATGTGGCCAAGTTAAGCATTGCAATAGCTTAAACAAGCAATGTTGTTTTAAAACAGATTTGGCTACACAAGTACATAATCTTTTAACTGTAGTTTGAAATATTCCTCTAATTTAGATGGTGCTGGCGTGGGATGGCAAATGTCAATTACACCAGTATAAAAAGTTCTCAATGAAGACAACCTTGTGTCTGTATTATACAAGGCCTGGTACATGCCAGAATATGGTAAGGGTCTGATGAATAGCTACTTTAATATATTTTTCTGTATATCCAAGTGTGAAACAATCAAAGTCTCCTACTGGCATCTCTATGTCTGTACAAGAGTTTTAAGTTTTTCCATGTCCTGAGCTAACAGAGCTATGACAGTAAAGTTTTGTTATACAAATCTAGCTGAAAGGCTCTGACAGACAAATCTGGATGAGTCTTTCTGGGAGAATTTAAAACAAAGGATTAATAGCCTTTGTCAAGGGTTATTAATCTGTGGTCATAGGCTGGCAGCAATCAGAAGGGCACACATACCCATGCCTTAGGTGTTGCAGTTCATACTCTAGTGTATGTATTGCCTTAAACTGTTTGACGAAGGTGAGTTTGCACAGAAGCATTGGGTCCTATATCAATGCAGTGAGAAGCAGGCACCTTTTCCATCCTGTTGTCTCTGCTATGACGAAGAGTCAACCTGAATTTGGAGGACAAATGCATACAGTAGCATCTTAGCTGCTGACATTTTTATACACTAGTTCAGAAGTCAGAGTCCTAAAAATATTTTCACCAGCATAGCAGACTCAAATGTTTGTTACATTAGCATGACTTCCGGGATTATACAAGTCATATAAATTGTACTCCACAGGCTTTTTTATTATACCATGGTTATTACAGATTTTAAAAGTGCTGTAGCTGGGAAACGTATTTCAAGGATAAAAGAAACCATCACATGCTCTGAAACTCTTAAAATATCAAAGCTGGTATGATGAGATAGTCAATTAAATTCTTAGCGTGACAGCTAAGTATTGCAGCTCAGTAACATGGAAACACTACAAGTTATGGTATCACCTGCTGGAAGTTCATTCTGAGAAGCACTTTTTACTATGGGATATATACCGCACCCCACTTTAAAGGAAGCTGGAATTCCTGTAAACCTTAAGGGAAGCTGAAACCCAAGGAGTGAAGAACAGGTAACACAGTGCTGAAGCTGAGAAAAGCTGCATTTAAAAGCGTGTGTATGTGTGTGTGTCAATCAGGCTGTACATAACAGATAGGGGTGGGGGAAATGCCTGAAGTGGCGACGAACATGATACATGACAAGATTTTGCATGAGGCATTGACCAGTCATGCATAGATATAAATGCTGCTGCAGCAAAGCAGTTCTTACTCTTGGACTCATTTGAACGGCAAAGAGACCTCTGAACATGAAGACAAACTGTGTTGTGATTGCAGTCAGAGAGCACACATCAAGAATTTCCCCATGGTTATTTTGCTGATGTAGTTTTATTTCCTGCTCTTCCTTGTTTCCTTCCTTTCTGCTCTTCTTTATTTCTCTGCTCTTCCAGGATAGAATATACGGATGATTATTTTTTTCCCGATCACTATTCAATACAGAATGAGCAAAATACCCCCAAAGCATGCAGTTATTCTCCTTGCATAATACTTTTGAGGCTATGGCCATTTTAAGTCTTTTAACATCCCCTGGGATTCTCTCAGCTCGAGAAAGACCACGTGACCTTCTGAGCCCTCCATTCAATCTTTTGCTCCGTTTGTTTTCACCTACAGTGTCACCAGAACACTATGGGTAAAGTAGCTGCCACTTCCTTGAATCTCACTAACACAAGAATTAGTCTTCCATTTGCTCGTGCATAGCCTGTAACTTTATTTTTCTCTTGATCTCAAGTTGCATCACTTGTCCAGAGTTAAGACCTTAGGTGCAGGATGACTTTGGTAAGTAGTTTTTGTGACATCAACAGCCTGATCTGGATGCTTCTGTGTGTCTGCCACTGCGTGCATGGGTACACCCAGCAGGAGAATGTTGGCATATTTGTTTTAAACATGCACTTAAGAGGGAAATTGCACAAATAACAAAATTAGATACTATCGCTGACAAAACCAAAACAGTCCATTACTTTTCCTCTAATTATTCCATTTCCTAGCTGAAACAAAACGTTCACGCATCTCAGTTAGGCATCTACAAAACATTCATTGACATTTTACCTTGTGCACTTTGAATGCCTGTGATGACTCTCCATCACTTGTCACAATTCCAGCACTCTCCTGGCCCCTACAGACAAAATATAATTAACATAAAGCACTGAAATGCTTAGAAAGAAATGCCTTATCATAAAATGGATTGGTGGGTTTTCAGCTGTTCTTTACAACATGAAATTTTAATGTAAGCTTATTTATTGTTTTGTTTTACAGGCTTGTAATCAAAACTGGTTTCTTGCCCATGTTATGCTTTATTTCAAAACAGTCACATAAGGTTTGTGCCTCAGCCCACTGAATTCAGTGGGAATCTTTCCACTAATAAGCACTGGCTCAGGCTCTTAACTGCAGTCCTATTTCAGTGTGGGCATAAAATAACAGCAGATGCTTAATCTGAAAAGCCACTTTGCAGTGCTAGTAGGCTAGATTGTAGTAGTAGGCTCCACAGTGTTACTCTGTTTCTGGTTTGGGTATTAAGAAACTGATGGTCTTGCCTAGGGGACTGCATTGTCTCTTCCACACATCACCTATGCAGAAGCTTTTGCATTCTTGCATTTAAGCAGACAAGCCAGCATTTACACTTTTAAAAGCTTTATGAACCCTCTGATAAAAGCGTTTGAGCACATAAACCTAATATTGGGCATCACAGCTTCCGAACTCAAGCAAAACAAGTCTGGTGTGCAGCGTCACTGCAAGTGGAAATACTTCTTTTACAGCAGATCAGCCTCAGGCTGGCAGTTGTGCTTTGTTGAGCAGAAGAGCTGTAACAGCTGAAATGACAGTTTTCCCTAGCCTGCTCCCTCTTCTCCCCAGCCCTGTCTTGGTCCCCCAGGCACACAGCCAGGGCGCATGGCCAGCCTGACGCTGCCCTACCAGAGGCAGGCAGAACACTGCACAGCTGCCCAAAGTTTGTAACTCAGTCCTCATCCACCGAAAAGGTACGTTTTGCAGACTGGATTTTTTGTGGGTAACTGTGCAGGCTGCTTGATCATCCTTTAAAAGGCTTTCTGGAATACGGCAGTGCTACCTCTCAGAAAACTGCTGCCATGCATCCACCACGCCTGTAACACTCACTCATGGGGACTTTGGTGGACTGGTAAGCTCCCAGTCTACTCTCATATATAACAATGACTGAAAAGGAAAAAAGTTTTTCCTAAAAAAGGAGACACTTGGAATATTTTTAGAGTATTAGATGAAGATGCTAAGATGATTAGACTGGTTCAACTCAAATGAAGTCACTGGAATTACTTAGTATAAGCAACTATAAAATTGGGTAGAAAAAAATTCTACAGAAAGGATTCTAATCTACAACTGGCCATGTTCATTACAAATTTTCTCCAATTCCTAAAATCCCTGTATTGGTCACTATCCCCAGTTGCACGTAAAGCAAAATTTTAAAGAACACTTGCTTATAGAAAGCAAACCAAAACAAAACTTCACACCTATCTGAACCAATGTACCCTGTTATTGACACAGATCTTCAAGGGCAAAATCAGAGATGAGGACGTTCTCAAACCCACTTATTTTAACTCGGGAAGACGTCCTGTCTACAAACACAAAGACTGGTAGTAAAACCTAAGGGGTGATATACTGCATTCAGCAACTTTTGAGTCCGATGTTGATATTGCAGGCAATTTCCATTTAAATACTGACACTGTCCCTTTAAACGTCTACGAAATCAATAGGGAGAAAGCGGGAAGCCCGAAGGAAAGGCCTTGGTCAAGTCCTTGGATGACATCTTTCGTGTAGCGCTAACGAAAGAAAAAGAAGCTCAATTTCCTTACCGCAAAGCTTACACAATTTTACCAATTCAGCCAGGTTTTTCAGTATGCAAGCTTTTAATTAAAACATCGCTAATAACCAACATTAAGAGTTAAAAC
>VZSC01009640.1:74920-90867 GCA_013398225.1 Steatornis caripensis
AAAAAAAAAAAAAAGGCACATGATGCTGGTCACATCGTAAAGAATGTCTGGTGCAAACAAGGCCTTATTGATTTGAGGGTAATTTTTAATAAAATGACTCTAGATTATGCTTTATTGATCAATGTTTAGGGGCAATATTCTTGAATGGACTGAGAACAGGTTGGGAGCCAGAAACTGCTGTCATCGATCCGCAGTGTGGCCTTCACCATTTAATCTCTTGTACAGCAGTGTCCTCATCACCTGGAAACGAGGGTTGGAAAGACCACTTGCATCATCCGCCTGTCCATCTGTCCATCCCAGGGTGGAGGGGTGGAGTTCTCCCTTAAACACCGGAGGGCCAATGGCAGAGGAGTGGAGATCTCCTCCCCGTGGAGGGGAGCCCAGGAACACCTCTGTGACCCTGCCAGGGGCCCAGCTCTCTGCTGTGAACCCCCTCGCACGCTGCAGCAGGGGGGATGCTCTGAGGACAGGCATTTAGTACTTTGTCTTTATCACGCAGGCAGGCGGCCTTGCAGATCAATTGTCCAGGCACAGCACCCTGATGCAATGTCAGTGAAAGCACCGTTACCCCTTCTGGGGCTAATTCAGTGACTCCTGGCATCAGTCGCTTGGGAGACTCAGTAATTTCAGCATGTACTGAAGTGACCTTCTTGGCTGTTCTGCTGCATAGAGGTTCACCAATTACTACATGCCGTACAATCACGATCAGCGAACCATTCTACAAATTCTGATCCAGGTTTAAATAATTTAGGAGTTTGCACATTTCATCGATAAACTTACCTTATGCAGCAGTTACTTACAAGTGCATACACACATACTTAAGCCTGCTGCTGCAGGGAAATGGCACCTTTAATGTATTAAGAGATGAAATCATAGAATCGTAGATGGTTTGGGTTGGAAGGGACCTTAAAGGTCATCTCGTTCCAACCCCCCTGCCATGGGCAGGGACACCTTCCACCAGACCAGGTTGCTCAAGGCCCCATCCAGCCTGGCCTTGAACACTTCTAGGCAGGGGGCATCCACAACTTCTCTGGGCAACCTGTTCCAGTGTCTCACCACCCTCACAGTAAAGAATTTCTTCCTAATACTTCATCTAAATCTACCCTCTTTCAGTTTAAAACTGTTACCCCTCGTCCTATTGCTACATGCCCCTGTAAGAAGTCCCTCTCCAGCTCTCTTGCAGGCCCCCTTCAGTCATCATTAACGGCATTCTGAAGTTAGTGATCCTCAAGACATAACTCAAGACCTGTTTAGTTAATAAGAACTCTGTAAATTATTTTTTTGTACAGAAATCCTTGAAGACGAGGGGGACTTTCCCAACTCCACCCTGACAGCTCTGGAAGCTACACAAATAAAGAAGGAGACGATTGACATAGGTAGGTCAAGACTGAGTTTTGATGGGTATAACAGCACATTCTGCTTTACTAGGAACTGCAGATTTCTATGGTTCGTATGTCATTCCTGCACATTATACTCATTTTTCTTCTAGGTTATGTTAAAACCTGTCTTTTGTTTGATTTCATAGTGCAAAAATGCATAAACACTTACTACTCCATCCCCCAATTAATAACAAGATCTTATTTTCCCAGACAACATACTCCTTATCATGAGATGTGATAAGTCTGCATTTGATTGTGACAGAAATACTGTTCTTTTTTCATACACAGTTGCTAGAGAGGATAAACTGGAGAGCTAAATAGCTATCTCAGAAACACCAAACATTTTATGTCTTGTCTGTCTTTTCAAACGACTTCATGACAGTGCATTTAATTTCAGACTATTCACTATGAAACAATTGCCATAAATCTTCTGAATGTTACAAGTAAAACTGAAATCAGAGCCTCAGCAATATGTAGACATCATACATTCAATGACAAGTATTCAGTAGATTTGTTTTATTAAAAATGTTAAAATTTAACATTAGAATACAGTAGGGATATTAATATTCTAGAATAAATAAGCATAGAAACCATGGAAGATCGTGGAAAAAAGGCATCAGAGGAAATATTAATGTTGAAATCTATTGACCTGACATCCTGGATCAAAATATACTTCACAGTAGTTCTGTTTACACCTAGAAATTAATAATAAAAAAAATCTATTATACTGATTCTGTGAGCAAAGTCAGCAGAGCTGGGTTTTGATGTCCATAGATGATATATGTCATAGATGATTCCAAGAATTCAGAGGGCTCCTGAAGGGAATAGTTTTTATGCTGTGACAGAGTGCAAAGCTATTACAGCATCAGCTCTGCAGAGGAAAACAAAAACCAAAAATGTAGACATGCAGAAAAATAATATAATGATTTCTATCCTGTTAGCAATTCAATTTTGAAAAGAACTCAGATGCTAGTAGAATAAATAAAAAATAGTTCTTCTGTGTTCCCTGTTTAGTCATTTAAGCCACATGGAATAGATTTGGATAGAGCCATCCCTACACACAGAAAGTGCAATTTAAGCTGAGGCTAGAGATTTCCATAAAAGCATTAATGAATTGTTTGTTTTCCAGTTTTTCTTCTGCTTACGTTATCTCCATCACAGCAGCGCTGTATCAGAGACTAGCCTTTCACCCAAAAGTAAACAAATATGGCTGTCTCCTAAAGGAAGGCAAAAGTATGCAACCTTCCCCTCAAAACCTAGCATCCCCTCCTTCCCCGACTCCTGGAATCAGGGAAAGGCACGCCTCAAAGCCCAGCTTTGAAACCTACCAGGGTAGCTTACTAAAAATGGCTCTAAACCACTTTTTTGTTTGTGGTAGAAAGGAGTCCTGAATAGAGAACCAGTAGGAATAAGCAGCAAAGGTCTCTTTTCAGTTTCTTTCTGCTGTACCAGGGAAACTCACAGACATCTGAGACAAGCCCCGTCAGCAGTATGAAATGCAGCTTATGCAAAATCACACCGCATGCAGGTCTGCCAACTGGCACCTGTGCCTCTCGCTCCTCCTCATCGCATCCGAATCACCTGCACAGCTTCGAAACTCGAGACGGGGACGATGGTCTTCTAGTGCCCAGGTCCCTGCTCATTTCACAACAGCAGTAGGGGAGCGTGCATGACCCCACGAAGGGAAAGGCTGCGGTCCAAGCCCCATTAGGTGTGAGTGAATCCACAGACGCATGCCCTTACAAATGGCACCAAAGCCTCACCATGCCTGCCCTACCCACATCACCTAGGAAAAAAACCTGGAAGGCACACCTCTGCTAATCAATGGTGTACAAATGTTATGCAAATCGACTTATATGTGAGATACAAACCATCAACATATGCCTATGTGTTTAATCAAGTGTTTGAAACCTGTGCTGCATCCACAGCTACCTTTTGGGAAATGCCAGGGCAGAAAGAAAGACAGAGCTTACAAGAAATGCCAATAAATAATTTGATTCAGGGAGGCATGTAGCAGAAGACTTTTTATAACGAATGGGTTGCGACATTTTTAATTGAAGATAGGTGTTACCTGCAGAGGATTACAATACCATTAGCAATTTATTTGTCTAAGTCCAAGTCTATTTTATTTAGAACTGTGTGTTTCTATAGATGATGATTCTATAAGCACTACCTCAGAAGACAGATCCTGTACACCAGTAGCAAAACGGATGGTAGGAACAGGTGAGTATTAATTTCCATTTATTCTGAAACAAAATTGCATTGTAATTTCAGTACCAAAGCTGGAGCAACTCTACTCTAAACACAGCTCTACTTTTCTTCTTCTGACTTCAGTCTAGCTTTATCACTAAACTTAAAAATTAGCTTCATAGCTCTGGTCCCTGTCATGAGCAAACTTTGCATTAATACTGTAGCTCAACTTCACATTCTATACTTATGTGATGGGCAGCATCTGCCTACTTGTGATTCTGTGATTCTGAATAAGTAGGTAAGATTTTCTTCTTCTGTTGAACCCTCAGTAGCATTTTCATTTGCAAGATATTTTTACTTGCCGTTCTATTTTGAAACCATACTGGAAAGCCATTTTCTTACCAATGCTGATGTCTTGTTGTTTTAAAGATTAAGGCCTATTGCTTTCCTGCATACAGCACTTGGATACATCCGTCTTTAATCTGACAGCAACAAAATTACACTGACAAAATGTGGAATTTTAGATGCCTTGGAGAATTAAGAGATTTCACTTGCTACATATTTTGCATACTTAAGAGAAACGTAATCATGTATGGATATTAACATTGTAAAGTTAAAAGGGTTTTGTAACAAGAGATTATTATAAACATTAATTAATCCTTCAGCTTCTTACCAAGTCATTAGCTACAATTACACTTTAATGTATGTGTATCAGCAATACTCAGCTGTTGTTTCATTTATATTTTCAGACAATCACATCCCCTTGGAAGAAGCACAAAATCACATTAAAGTTATTACAATTAATGATACTGGAGCAGGAAAACACTGGAGTGATAATGAAGTCAGAGCTCTGATAAACATATGGTCAGATGAAAAGATACAACAAATGCTTGAAGGGGCCACAAGAAATAAAGAAATATTTGAGGAAATTGCCAGAAGGTTAATGAAACGTGGTATAGACAGAGACTGGAAACAATGCCGCACAAAGTACAAGAACCTAAAATACGAATACCGCGCACTGCAGAAGGAAAATGAGCACCTTGGTAATCCCAGGAGAAAAATGAGATTTTATGATGAAGTTGACTGTATCTTAAGAAGACAGCCTCTGAGTCCCTCGGGATGGGGATGTGAGAGTTCAAGTCTCCTATCAGGTACTAAAAACTTCAGTGATGAGATAAAGTACTTAAAATGAAACTTAAAGTTGCCTGTTGACCCATGCTGCCGGGGTGAAACACATGGCCAGAACGGGGAGGGAAAATTACTGAAGAACTTCTATCTGCATGGTTATGCAGGCAATACTCAGCGAACAGGAAAGGTTTTTGGAGGAGTTTAGAAGTGAGAACATTAACAAAAAGTGAAAGCACCTGAAGCATTCAGTGTTATTGGAGAATCTTTGTGCTTTTGGAAGCTTAAGTGAGATACGGTGAAATGATGCTAGAAAACATGACAGGTTTTAGAGGTGATCTAGCAGGCATGTAAAGTCTTATGGATAGAGAGCTGCGAGCTAATGCTATATAGAGCTGTGGATATCTGTAACAATCAAGCCAAGTGCAAGGTCTCCAAAAAAAGCAAACTTCATTAATTCAATTCACACCACAGCCGAGAAAGAGAAAAATCCAGGGCAGTGACATTTATTTGCGCGCTTGTAATTATCATATTAATTTTGCTAAAGCAACATCAGTTTTCCGAATAGACTTTGCTTGTATTTTAGTATCAAAAGACCTCTGATCTAGGAACGACACAGCGAACCTTGTGTCTGCTGTGAGGGCCATGACTGGCCAACTGCTCCAGCTCTCAGGGGCACCTGCCCCTGCTCCAGGCAGATCAGATGTTCTTGCAGGAGCAACTTAACCACTGCAGCTTAGAGCTCGGTGAGTTATGGTAAACCAGAACTAATTCTGATTTTTCTCAATATGTTTGATAGTAACTTCAAACGTCACAAATGCTAGTTGAGGACTTGAACCGTTTCTCCGGCAGAGGCCAGATGGCCAGTTTGAGCAGAAACCGCTGGAGCCATCCTTAAGCTAGCTGTCCTCAGTCATGAATCAGAGCCCTACTGCGGTGTCCAAGAACACCAAACGGTAGTGCCACGAGTTGAGGCTGGAATGACATCCACACAGCCATGAGATGACACCACTGCTTCTCACCTGCCTCATTCTTGTGCTCAATCACCTTCTTAAGACAGGCATTTTCTTCCAAATCCAGAAACTGAAGATATTACTGCTCATTTCTGCTCTCCATGAATGGAATTTGTCAACAACAAGAGTATTTGAGCCAATCTGGCTGTTTAACATTTTAGCATCCTGCAAAATGACTACGTAATCTGTGCTGTGAATGCTGATGGAGGAGACAGTAAAACAATAACCTTTCAGAAAAGAAGCTTTAGTTATTAAGCTGTTTGAGGCATCTGCCAAATAAATGTGCCTCCACCCTGATTTTGTGTGCCAACCCAGAACCTAACTTTTCTAGAAGATTCTCATTGCTCCAGGTCATTTGTCCCAATGCTTTTGCTTTTGTAATATAAAGCTTTTTGGTGTGTGACTGACTGTGCTTTGACAATCTCTGCAAAATACTTACCTTGCTTTTCTCTTCTAAGTTTCAGTGGGAGATATTACAGCAAACACAGGATCCTTGAGTATCAAGAGAAAAGCATGGAAGGATGGTAAGAGCCCCTGACTTTTTAAACCATCTATACACTGCTGTTGAATTGGATGCCAGAATCTAGTTTCCAGTACTCAAACAGTTAAAAAAAAAAATCCTAGAACTTAACACCAAGCTCCAAACCAACACTCTTCTCAGTCTGCAAAAGAGGAGTCCTGATAAAAATGCGGGCCTAAGGAAAACTGCCATTTCTTTATTTCAGTCCTCATCCCTGGTATAAATGAGGCAAACATCAGGAACTGCTACTTGGATTTGTGAGAACCAAGTGCAAGGAAAAGATAAAAAGATTTTAAAAAGAAGATGTCTTAATTACCTGTGTTGCTCAGAGGAAAATAGGGACAGTATCACAGTCATGGTTGTAGTTTACTCCTATTATACCGTGTGTCAGTAAACGAGAGGAGAAATTACATGTTTAAACATACAATGTCTAACATGTAATGTCTAACATGTTGTACAAGAGAAAACAGGTTAAGACAACTCTTCCAAAGAGAAGATACGGTATGGAATTACTGAGAGAGAAAAATGAAGGGATGGGTAGAAATATGCAGCATGCAATCTGATATAGGAAAGGTCAGGAGCTTATTTTTGTTCCTGGCAGAACTGTCAGGCCCTAAATAATCAAAAAGTCCAACAATGAGAGATAACAAACTTAGTTTTCAGGAGGCTCGCCCCATTTTTAATACTAAAATGATCTCTTGTCTACAGACAGATGAACACAAACAGATCCAAACACCACAACATTCCTGAATTCAACCTGCTCAGTTCACCATTACAAACTGTACTGACAGGACTAACTCTACATGATTAAATATACTTTCATTTATTCCGTTAGATAAGTACATCCTGCAGAAGGCAGCAGCTAGGCAAAGCTGAAAGTTTCAAATATGAGTGATTTTTACAAGGTCTGCTTCATTCCTACTCACCGTTATACAATGACCCCTTATACAACACCAGGCAATGCCTGCCAAAAGAGCATAACAGGAGGACAGCATTAGGAAAATCTAACATGTACTGAACATCAGTGTCAGCAGTTCATTGACTTGTGCACTCTAACTACGTACTTTGCTTTTGTCCACAGAGGTGTCACCCGTTCCACTTAAGAAAAGTGCTTCTGAAAACACCATACTCCACTTCCAGAAACTGTTAACAGAGAGAGTGCACACAGTAACAGAAGGCAAAAAGTTACTGTTAGAAAGGCTTTGTAAGCAGGAAGAAATGCAAGACCGCTGCAGAACACAGCTGTATGCTGATCCATCAGCCGTACAACAGGTTGGTTTAATGAACTTTCTACGAAATTAGCATGCAAAGTGATTCTCTCAGATAGTAAGAAATTAAATACTTAATTTATGAGCGTAGGTCACTCACATGAGTACATGCTTGCTTCCCTTTAATATATTCACCTTCAGTCATTTAAACTAAAACAAGGTAAGAGTTCCCATCGTAATCCTTAACTATGAGCTTTTAGCAGTGACGTCAGTTTAATAAAAGATATAACCTCTGCCTACATGCCTTGGCTCACCTACATGCCACAATTAACAGGCTTAATTGAAAGAAAATGACACTTTGACTGATCAAAGAAAACATGTACAGTTAAAATTGCATCCCGTCTTTTCCAGTTACCACCTCTGTGGCCTTCCTAGCAAGTTAGTCCTCTGCAATTAACCAAACAGTTGAAGCCATAAGAGAACTTCTTTTTTGGTTAGGCAAGGCTAGTGGGGAAAACACAACATTTAATTCCGTTATCAGCATTTACCTTCTTCCTAGCCGCACCACCTGCCTATGCTGGGCTGGGGGACCATCCTCATCTGCCCACTGAAGGTATGGTGCTGTTCAGCAATGAACTGGAGAATTCAATGAGCCAGAAAGAAAGTACACAAGGTTGATGCTCACCTAGGAGGGGCAGGCATGTGTTCTGGTCCGTGTTCTGTACTGGGCAAGGGCTTTGCCTTGTCCACTAACCAAATGAAGTACAGAGAACATAGGGAACAGTGCAGGGAACAATGACATGGTAAGTGACAAATGCCAATAACCGTTACTCTGCAAAATCCTAGTAGCCACTACGTCATTTTGTGGTTGTGTAAGTACTCTACAGCCTGTACTACCTGCAAGGTGTGCATTTCCAGGGTTTTCCTTTCAGTGTATTCAAGCAGAACAACTAATTTCTGGATCTCAGTCATGTTTGGATGTAGACCTACACAGCCCTGCCAAAGCCAGGTCAGTTCTAGGCACACACAAGGGCACGACTGAAGTCAAATAGTCAAGTCTTTACTGCAGCAACAACAGCTGCCAAGTTTCTTTGTACACAGAGGCCTAAATGCCACCCAAGTCCCTCTTCACAAATCTTACACAAAAATATTACTGGATATAGTGCTTTGTTTCCTGCTCTATGGTCAATTATTTTCTTGTTAATTCATTTACAAGAGATATTAAGAAGATAAACAATTTCAACCAATGTATATTTTATCTGCCATTTGACTAGCATTTTAAAAACAATTCTGAGAAGTCAAGAGGAAGATCCCTAGAAAATCATAGTTTTTTTATATTTACTTATACAGTGACACGGACATACAGTTGTTCCAGTGTATGCTTATCTAACACTTTTCACATTTTACATTGGTTTCTCAGTATAAACCTTCTTTGGCTTGTAATACCAGTATCATCATTGGTTTAAAAGTCTTCTCTCTTTGCAATGAGTTGCTTCAAAGATACATCCTTGAAGTTTCATCACAGTATTTACATACAGAACTGCTGTCTTTCATAGGAGAACAGGGGATCTGTCCCTGCCATTACGGCAGTCAGGTATCCTTCCAGAACATGCTGAGCCAGCTGAAGACCTCGCCGTTCCTAGCAGTACTAAAATCACAGATTACCCTTCCACATACGAACCAGAAAAATGTGTGATCCAACCCTAATTTAGTCGAGTACAGCTAGACTCTAAACAGCTCTAAACAGCTTAGTTCAATTTAGATTTAAATTAAGTTTTTAAAATAACTGTACTGAAAATAGTATGGATCACTTACATATTCTGCTCTACCTGCTCTGTTCCATGAGTGCAAGGCTGAAGTTGCATAAAGCAGCTGAAGCTGATTTGGTAACTCATTGCAATAGGAAGATCCTCTTTTCTCCATGCTACTCTGAGCAATCTGATGCTTGCTGGATTCTCTATAAACCAGTTCAGCTCACTAACCTGACACAAGACTAGCCAAGTTAGAAGAAAAAAAAACCCAAATGGTTTTCTGCATGAGTTGAAGCAGCCCAGCAAGTTCTCAGCTGTGCTAGCGTTAACTTTGAGCAGCTCAAAGGCTCTTTTTGTTGCAGTGTGACTGCCCTGGCAGAAGAAAGGCTAACCTGAGGGAGGCAGTCAGCACTGCAAAGAAGACAAACTGCACTTAAAATTCTAAGTGATGCACAAGTATCCCGATCTTTCCAAAACTTTCAATACCATGTCCCCAAAAAACCTTTCTCTTCTTCCAGAAAATAAAAACTTTTCTTCATTAAAATAAGCAGCTCTCTCAAGAAATATGTATCTTTTAAATGCTGTTGTTCAGGTGAGAACTGCACAAAAGCACCGAGGCAAAGGACTGTCTAAATTCTTAGTAGGTCAGAGCAGAGAACTGCAGAGCACACTTGCAGTCTCTACTTGGAAACTGTTCATACCAACACTAGAGGGTAGACATGAAGCAAGAACTGACAGAAAAAAAAGAACATAAATGGCTTTCCAAGTAGAAGGGTTTTTTTTCTCAGAAGACTTGACAGAGAGCGGGATTTACCTGACAAACAAATATCCAAACAATGTAGACATCCCTTTATGTGGGATTCCACTTCTATTCTGCTTTGTGGCTGCAAAGCAGGATAGCTTGCTTTTTGTAATTGTTTTGTCAGAAAGCTATCTCCTTTCCTGCTGTTCACATTTATTTTCGGTCAAAGATGGTAAGAGATGTCAAGTGCATGGGGCATTTGGCATCGTCTAGTATCTACGTGCTACTCCCATTATACAGACAACTAATTTGCTTTAATATGTAGGATGCTGAGATAGATAAATCAAAGTGGCATCAAGACAACCTTTCTTCACTGCAGTTGTAGTTGATTCCACATCATTTTTTGCTTAGACACAAAACGACATGAATGTTTCACACTTAGAATTCTGGTTGTCTAGAGCTATCTCCTTTTGACAGTATCTCCCGGGGTAGTGACAACGGGCTAAATAGAATGTCGCTGGAGTGGAGTATTTCTCAAAAAAAGTCCCTTCAAAAATAGCATTAGTTAGTCCAACTCTTCCTTCCAGTGTATTTTTATATCCACTTGAGCTTGTGCTGTGGCTCTGCTCTGATCACAGCTTTACATTTATTACAGTAACACAATATTTAGTCTAGGCACACTTACGAGCAAGTTAAATGGAACTTGGGACACCAGCCGACACGTGCTAACTAAATGGTTGTGTGTGAGAGCACTACCACAGGACTGAAAGGGTTTAGGAGGAGAGGCTGCCTTAGATACAGATCCACAACATTGTTCCTTTTTAGCAGAAAGGCCAAATCAAGTTGTTTCCATGTAACTGCTCCTGGGAATCTTAATATAAATTACATGATTAAAATTATCCAGCTTAAAAATCAAAACCAACACAAAGTAATGATGGCAAGAGCAGCAATCCTATAAAAAAAAGAGAGATCTTTGCTGTTGTCCCTCCTCAAATATCTGTACTGTTACCAGGGGCAGCATTCAGATTACCCTGAGGGCAAATCTGTCTCCTCCTCAGTTTGCAGATGGCAACACTGAAACTTCTGAGGTGTGGCAATAAATGGAGCAATCACCACTCTGACCTATATTAAAAAGTTCCATTCTTCTCCAAAGCACACTCAGGCACTGAGATGAATGGGTCACTTTACACGTGTTTGGTACGGCTGTTACTCTGGAAAGTCCTCTGAATGCCCCATGTAGATTATTTCCTGGCAGACCAAACTATATTTGGGCCAAATGCTGGAGAACCGAGCATTTGTGGTGGATCCACAAGCACTATCAGCATCACTGTTGGCTTACAAGCCACTCCCTCCAGCCTCTCACCCTTTGTTCCTTCTCCTGCAGCAAGGTCTCCTTTGTGTTGGCACAAGCACTTGTGTGGCCAAGTGGTTAACCAACTGATAGAACCGATTGAAATTAAAACTAACCTAATAAAAGCCACTCCAAACAACACTGCTTTTTTTAAGTTCAAGGAAAGTAGTGGAAGACTCAGCAGAAAGAGCAGCCAGGACAATTTATTTGAACTGAACTACCCAGCATGAACCTCCCATGCTGTGTACAACCATCCCTCCATGCATTAGGCTCAAATTTAAGGTATGGGCAGACAAGCCAACAGAGCGAACCTGTGAAAATTACTGGAGAGTTGTATCATGCCTACATGGATGACTTAACTAAAATCAATGTGAAGAAAAATGAACAGTCTCACCCTGACTCTATGGGTGAGTTAATGTAATGGAAAGTCTGTTGGCCACAATAAAACATAATGGCTGTCAGAAACGTCCTCTTGTATATACATTTTGGCACCACTTATCTCCTGGTTTTTCCACTCCTCCTTACGTTATCTCATTCCAGTTGGTTACTCCACATCCAGAGATGAGAGCTCAGATGGAACTGCATTTTGTGGCGTGTATCTAAGAGATATGAACCTGGTTAGAATGGAAATCTGGCTTATCTTCAGTTTCCGAAAATGAGCATGCAGGAACCTGAGCCCTCCAGGAAGTCATTGTAAAACAACTGAGCGGGTAGAACAGCTCACCACAGCAAAAAGGTCTCACTCCTCCTCTCTTCCTGCAGGAGTAAGCTTTGTGGCGTGTAATTAAACTGGGCTGTCAGCACCTAGCAGCAAAGAATTTACGTATAAATGCAAACCAAGACAGAACTAAAAGATAAAGTGTTAACTGTATCCACATTCAGTAAGTGTCTCTGAAAGTACTCAGGAATGTTTTACCAGCACATAACAGCACGAATGTTCTGGGAAAACGGCATACAGACTCAATCACTAGCTAGACAAACATCTTACCCAGTATATTCCATAGGGAATTTACGTAGAAATATGGTTAATTACAAAATTTGGCATTTAGATAATTAAAACATTTAACACTGCAGTTCTTGCATCTAGGGATGAGGGATCTGCTAAAGCCATAATGGGTTCTTGATATGAAATGCAGAGGTAAATATGTTCCATACCAAAATATCAGGATCATTACCTGTAGCATATCCATGTTCCTCAGAAAATTCCCATCCAAATACTACTGCAATTTCAAGCTTTTTGTTTGAAAGATTCACAGTGTAAGACAGGATACCAACAGCTCACTAAACAGCCTTTTAAAAAGATCTCTCTTGTAGCCAAGAGGTTGTATAAAAAATGTTGATAAACACTTTCATTATGCAATATTGAGTGTAAGTATTTGGAAGGATGGCTAATGGGAAGCAAATGCTAATTTTACTAGATCGAAAGAGAAGTAAAAATTCTTAGCTTACGCTGGTGATTTGGGTTCTGTTGTGTGGGTTTTAATAGTGGACAGTAACAGGGAAGGTATCAAAATGCATGCTGGCCAAGCCTCCGCTCTCCAGTTACTTTGATTCCATGCATGGACCCACCGAGTTGGGACAAGGAGTATTCCATAACTTAATAGGTCCTACACCTGCACAGAAGAGGCCTTTTAAAGACCTTTCCTAAAAATCAGTACAAAGCTGGATATGCTCAGGTTTCAGTACACATTATTACTGCCAAAAATACTTACCAGGGCATTTTGCAAAAAGTTAACAGAAATCATACTTGTTCCAAGATTAGCTTTGCAAATTTGTCCTATTCAAGGACTCAAATGACGTTTTAATAGATTTGTACCTCAAAGTCCTCCTCCTCCCTCCCTCCCTCACCGCCCCCAAGAAAGTCCTCTCCTTACCAATACCCTCTCACTTTATTTTGGCATGCTGTCAGTGGATTTTGCAGTTACTTTGTTCCCCAGCTTACAAAATGTAAAGATGATTTAGAAGATCCACTTTTGAGCCTGTTAATGTGGATGCCAGAGTAACAGCATTAGCTTCTGCATCTTTAAAGTTTCAAATACAATGAGAATTCACTGCTGTAAACATAGCTGTAAACTGTGTTAAAAACAGACGAAAACCACTTCAAAATGGTCTCAAGTTAAATCGCTACAAGGTTCTCAGGGAGTGGAAGGCCTTGATTAGCCTATGAGTAGGAATATACTGGTTTTCATTTTAATTCACAGTTTGCCATTACAAAGTAAAAGCCAGTAAAAGGCCACGTTCTAACTTCTGCTACAAAGGAGTGTGAATTTAAGCCTCAACAATCTAGCAGGTGCTTTTTGATTAAACCCCCCCCAGACCAGAAAACCTTTTAAAGTTGTTGCTTGTGTCAAGATAGTGAAATTCTATCTTTTATTTTTCATGATGTGCCTACTTGTGGCCCGGCTCCAGAACCCTGCTTACAAATGCACACCAGTTTTTCATGCAGAATAGTTTCAGTGAAACAGTGAGCCCCACTCAAAACACAGGCCGCTGAATACATGCTTAAATAGTCCGGTGGCTTGATCAAGCATACGGAGTGTCAAGTTTTCAGTTACAAACCTCCTCACTGAAGTAAATCTCTCCAGTGCTGCAATACCTTTTTAGCACTGTGATATGAACCATCAACTCATTTTAGGCCATTTATCAGAAACAGCAAAGTCCTTCACATTGCTGCAACCAGCTATATCAGAACATAAAGCACAATTTATGCTGCATGTTTTTGTGGCATGTAACAACTACTCTGGATCTCTACGTATACAGATAAGATTTCAAAGACTAGAAATTGTAAGATGTTCCAAACAGCTGCCTCTTCTTTGTGGATCAGTCATCTCAAAAATGTACTTTGATTGAATGCTTGAATATTCTGATTCTTAAAAATCTAAGATGAATTAAGGGCCAGATGCTGTAATTTGATTTATTGCACAGGACTAATCTGCATATAAAAGAACATGCCTACAGTCTCTAAGGCCAGTATCGACTACCTAAACATCCTTACTAATTTGAAGGTGAGGTCTAAGTGGCTAACCAAATTTCTGTCAGTCACTTAGGCCTCATTGGGACTGTCCATTAATATTGACCACACCTTTCTTTCACATTTACTTATTTTTAACGGAATACAGAGACACTTGTTAGTTCTGAAGTTTAAAAGAACGGGCTTAATGAAATTTACTGATAACAGTTAATGCTAAATCTTAATTCTGGTTTTCAAGAGACATTCCAAAAAGGAAGAAAAATAGCTGTTATCCTATGACATCCTGATAGGGATGCCGCCTCTTCTACGCCTCACAGGAGGAAAAATGCAAAGAGGTGAGAGAGATACATTAAAGAAGTAAATGGGAACATTGACATCTCAGCTATTTAATAGAATTTTATTGAGAGCTTGCAAAGGTATACCCAATGGAACAGACTGTTTCACTTTACAGATGCAATAATGTTTATGTCTCTAAGAAAGCATCTCTTAAAAATTTTGACAGTTACTGAGTTAGATCGGAACAAGAGGCAGCGCATGTATGCCTTTAGGTGTGTATCTTCCTGTGGAACTTGTGAATTGCTTACGGTTTCAATCACAACATTAGTATTGCTGTCTACAGTTGTGTCCTCCACAGGGAATATTTGATATTAAAGAGCTCATGGAAATCAAATATACTTGTCAAGTGCCCATCAGGAAAAAAAAAAAAAGTATATTGAAAAATCATGAAATAAAGTTGCAGTGAAAATTGAGATAATAAGCTGCAAAGTAAAGAAAATACATCAATCATTTCCATGTAAGAAGCCCCAGGGCCACCAGTGTAACTGTGTAAGCACGAATGAGGTAAGATTTTTTCCCAGCCTCTTCACAGAAAAACTGGTGCAACCTAAAATGAGGCTATTGATTACATGGCTTTGTTCCTTGGATTCTGCAGCTCTATCGCTCCCAATAAAAATGGTTTTGATGGACACTGGCAAATATATATAGTTTATGAATGATGCACATGCAACTCAAAGAAAATTATTAGTATATGAGAGTCGAGTAGGGACGCAGCATTTTGCCAGTAAAAGTATATGAAACTCAGCTATAATAAACAGAAAATCTCATTGCAACCACTTTTCTGTTGTTGGCCCAAAACAACTTCAGAGCAACCTTCACATGTCTGTGACAAATACAAAGGAGGTATCGTTTTAGCTATTCAGTGCACGTGTAGTTAGAGAAGCCCACCCCTGCAGACTGTCAGGAATGTGACTGTTTAGCCCGCTTTTTGCAAATGGAAAGTTAAGCACAGTATATAGGTGTTTGCACCACGGAAGGCTAGCACCTACTGCAAGACTACCACGTGCGTGTTTGGCTGCGCGTGCGTTCCCACCAGGAAGATATATCCCTTTCTGGCACCACCGAAAAAAACGATTGGGCTATGCCAGTGCAGAACAGCGTTACATCGAATACCAAAGGGAAGCAGCACCCAAACTTCATTTTGCAGCTGCGCAGCCACGTGGATCACAGTGAACCTAGGCTGGTTTACATCGCCACACACGTGTCAGGTAGAAAGGAAGTTTTATTACATCACGGTGATGAATCTAACCAGCTACGGCTGGCAGGAGCCTAAAGCTGATTCAGAACCACTCCGTTTCGGCAGTCTCGATTTGTGCCGATTACACTTTAACATCAGTATCCCGAGTCACGCTGCGCAGGGC
>VZSC01009640.1:92681-124042 GCA_013398225.1 Steatornis caripensis
AGCCGTTTCCAGTGAGAAGCTGCCCGCGTTTCGCCGCCGCAACCTGGCCGGGGCGCTGGGCGGCTGCTTCCGCCCTCGCTGCTCGGAGGGAAACCCGAGCGAGTTGCCCCGTGGGGGGGGGGGTGTGTGTCGTCCCGCCGGGGCTGGCTTGGCACAGGGCTGAGAAAGCGTGCAAACTCGGGCACACGTGAAAGAAGGAAAAAAATTTAATCTGGAACTGATTTTTTTTTTTAATTATTATTTCTCTAGACCTTAAACTTGGTAAAAAAGTTAATGAAGGTAAAACGAAAGAAGTGTATGAGCTGCCAGATATCCCGGGATGCGTCCTCATGCAGTCAAAAGACCAAATAACGGCAGGGAACGCAGCCAGGAAGGACCGAATGGAAGGAAAGGCTGCCATTTCCAATACAACAACCAGCTGTGTGTTTCAATTGCTTCAAGAAGCTGGTAGGTATTTCAAAAGTAAAATACGTGCCTGTATTACAGACACTGTTACAAACAGTCTTGTTTCTATACATTGGGTTATTCTGCCTTGAGGTTCTGATGGGGGGTTTTGAGTGTCTTTTCTATTAGTTTCTGGTTACGCTTTTCCCTCTGGTACTGCAGAGCTGGGTGGGTGACTTGCTCACTTGGAACATGAGACTATCTGAGATAATCTTCTAATCACAGATAACGCTGCAGTAGTTTCTCCTGCTTGTTCGGACACATCCCTAATGCTCCCCTCCACTTTTGTGAGTTCTTCGCTACCCCCACGCCCTCTTGCCTATAATACCTGACTGGATGCATCTCATCTTCCTTAGTACATCTGCCTGCATAGAAGTCACTGCTAGCTAGCTACTGGCACTACCAGACTGCATCTAAGCTGTGTGAAATTTATGTGTGAATGTTACAAGATAAAATTAGAGTATCTATCTTTTTTTTCTTTCTCCCCTCTCAGTTGTGTGTGCTGTATCAATGTGAAGTTTCTGTACTTATGAGGACTGTATCACAAACGCACATAGTGGTCTGCATTGAATGTAGCAGGAGCTTAATGTCCGCTTCAAAAGACTCAAAATATTTCTGATGCTAGAAGCCAGCTTTCATGGGGTACATAACTAACTTGAGTCACTCAAGTTTTGCACCACTCTGAAAAATGGAGCCAGTACCTTTGCATTGAGAAAGCATTTTCAAGTGTCTTTGAGAAGTTTGCAAGCTGCAAAGAGGAATTTGTGCTGGTGGGTTTCTAACTTAAGTACGCAAATGGTACTGTAATACAGGCACAGGTAAACTTGGTTAAGATGGCTTATAGCTGTGTGCTCAGTGCACTTTGAAGCATTTGGACAAAGATTGCTTCAAGTACCAGCTGAGTTCTGGAAGTTGTATGGGCTGTTACGAGATGTAGTTACAGTTCTCAGGCAGCCAAACAGTGAAGTCCTAGCATGTTTCATACGTGGGGAAGAGAAAAATTATTTCTGTAGGGTTGTATCTACCAGTGTTTTTTTGCAAATGGTTCTTAAAATACAGGCTGAGACAAAGATGTATCAAGTCATTCAGTATAATCCTCAGTCACTGGCTTTCTTAGGAAGCCTGTCGTGCATACAGTACAAAGAAGCCTCCAGGGTCTTTCTGATTATATTTGCAGTTAATTAAAACTACCAGTTTTCATTTAGGAACAATTAGTGAGATATTTTGCCTAATTCTTAAATGGCAATAGTTAGAATATTTAATATCCTACACATACGAATTTTTAAATGTGAGGAAGCCGTGCTGTAGACTTCTCAAAGATCCGTAAATGGCTTGTACTCAGTAACTTCAGGTCCTGTGGAAAAATGCGCAGAGTAAACTGCAGCTACATTTTAAAGCAACAAAAGAACTTTCAGGGTTCTTCTCCAGTTTGCTTATTTGACTGGCATACATTGCAGATAATCTGAATGCCTTATCATAGTAGTAGTTTGTTTGCTTTGCGCAACTCTTCTTAACCTACTCTTTCAAAAGTGATGATTTACGAAGTTCTGTTAAAGTTTCTCTCCCTTTTATAATAGAGCTAATGCCAGCCCTTCAAAAGGATGCATCTGCACCAATGAAAAACGTAGTAGTAAACCATGCATGGGCCTTAATGCCTGGATTTAGAAGTGACTTGCTGTGCAGTTATTTAAATTATTCTGCCTTTGAAGGCAATGCAACAAAATCTGAAGAGTAAATGTTAATAATGTATTTCAAGACTTTAATTCTTCCTTTATGGCTCTGGAAGTGGAATGGAATAGAGCTACTTCTTTGACTGGATGCATCTGCTTTGTCTTCTGTTTCTGGCAAATGCCAGTTGGGTTTGGCAGTTGTCTTGCCCTGGCAGGAGAAAGGTGGGACTTTCCTCAAAAGCGAGATTGAAAAAAGAGCCATTTTGCACTTACAGTACCTATCTGCACGTGTTGGCTGTCCCTGTTTAATACGAGGTCATCTTAGATTTATGTAAGAAGGTTGACCTGCTGCAGCAGGGGGGTGTGTGTGTGTTTCCGAGTCTTAATGTCTTTTGCTTAACAAATCACAAAGATCTAGTGCCGTAAATAAACGTTAGCTTGTAATGAAGGGGAGGGCTAAGTCATTCCCTTCCCTGCTACACCTTTGTTTATTGAACGTGGTAGTAAAGACTACCGTGCTCCGTAACTCCTTTGAAAGCCTTGAATTACTGCTCCAGGTATAATGATCTTCCACCAGAGAAACATGGTTGAGTACTTGGTTGCTGCTAACTTTTGTTTAAAAACAAACCATTGTGAGGAATAGATTTTTTTTTTGAAGCTCTGTGAACAAAATTATTTGCAATAGGATTTCTGACCGGCATAAGGTTCTGAGCTACAAGTGAGCGTTGTATGATAAAATTGGCAAAACTAATGGCTTATTGAAGACTACTGCTTTGATTGCCTTTTGCAAGGCCAGCGTGGTCTTAAAATACCCTGAAGAGATTTCAGTGTGTCCCTTAAGTCCAAAGCAGAGCAAGATTCAGTTGTACTTAAAGTGTAAGATGTTTGTGGCTCTTGTTTCAACTGTGGAGAATGCCTGCTAATGGAACTAAGCTGCCATCTTTGTATTTAGGAATCAAAACAGCTTTTGTCAGGAAACAGAGTGACACAGCATTCATAGCAGCTCACTGTGAAATGATCCCAATTGAATGGGTATGCAGAAGAATTGCCACTGGCTCATTCCTCAAAAGAAACCCTGGTGTCAAAGAAGGATACAAGTTTTACCCACCCAAAATTGAGATGTTTTACAAGGTAAGTTTCCTTTCCTGTGATATTAATCTTAAACAGAGCTAGAACTCTGTATTGGCTCCTTTAAAATGCTGACAAATAAAGGAAGTAGTGCTAGTGGCTGACCAGTCCTCTTAGTATTGGTAGTTTTGCCATCCTGGTGTTTTATTGCGTTCTTGTCTAACAGCTGTTTTGTCTGAAGTGCATATAATGTAATACTGGCTTAGAGAGCCATCAGAGAATAAGAAGCTAAACTGTACATCAAACAGAAAAATGTTTTATTTGTAAGGGCTTCTTAGGCATAAGCCTAACCCATCAGTTGAAACGCATGTGTCGATATATTTGAAGAAAATAAACAGTACTTGCATGGTGAGGGTAGGTATTTAGCTAGTCACTTAGGATTTTGAACTCCTTTGGGACTGTGTGCTGAAAAAAGTGTCTTACGAACTATGACCTAAAGTGGTGTTTGTAGTGTACCCTGTCACTCTTGGGGCACTGTCCAAACTTGAAGTACTTTTAAAGATGCTCAGGTGTTAACAGCAAGTGTTTCCAGTGTTGCTGCCACTTTTTTTTAGTGCTAATCATAAAATACTAGTTTGAAGTTGTATGTGTTTTTTTTTGAAAAAAACCCCAAACAAATCCTAGTATTATTTTCTGATGGTTATTTTCCTCTTATAGCAAGCCTAAATTACATGATTTGAAAGTTTTGGTTTTCTTAACAGGATGATGCTAATAATGATCCACAGTGGTCTGAGGAGCAGCTAATTGAAGCAAAATTCTGTTTTGGTGGACTTACTATTGGTCAGACTGAAGTGGATATCATGGCTCGTTCTACTCAAGCTATTTTTGAGATCCTGGAGAAATCATGGCAGCCCCAAAACTGCACTCTGGTAGACCTGAAGGTATAAGAATCTGATTTTTCGTGATCCTGGTTCTGACAGGAAATATATCACTGTATAGTTCCTAAACTAGGATTCTTACTCTCTTTTTAGATTGAATTTGGTGTTAATATTCTGACAAAAGAAATTGTTCTTGCTGATGTTATTGATAATGATTCATGGAGACTGTGGCCATCAGGAGACAGAAGCCAGCAGAAGGACAAGCAGGTAGTGTTTTGATCTTTACCTTCTAGGACAGTTGGGAAGGAGAATGGAAAAAGTAAACCCTACAGTTAAAACATCTACTTTCAGAGTGGCTTCTTCTAGATACTCTTAGCTTGTTAGAGTAGCTCATAGGGTGCCTAATGTCCAATCCTGTTCTCATTAAATAGTTGATTATCTAGTTTATGGTCGGAAAAAATCCTCTGCCTGTATCTTCAGTAGGGATACCCAACAGCACTATTGACTGGAGCTATTGTAATGAAGCATGGGAGCTTCAGGGGCAATAAAAATTTCTGACTTGTCCAGGTAATAAAATAGTTGGACAATAAATCTGTAGGAAGAACAGAGGCTTTGGTTCCCAGGTCTGCCCCCAAGTTTCTCTGTTTATTCAGATTGGTATCCTCTACTAGTAGAGGTCTGGTGATACATAAGAGGGATCTGCAGGGAGGATGCTTTTATTCATTATTTATTTTTAAGCTTGAATTCAATTTTCAGTTGTCTCTAAGCGTTACTGACAGACTGCCCACATATGAGGGCTGCAAACATAAGTTTGAAATAAAACTTGTCCTGTATTTAAACTTCTAGCAAATACACTTGTCAAATATTTCTGAATTACCAGATAAGTAGTTACAAAAGAACCAGTTTGGGAATGCTGCTGCCATGGAGCTTCTGTGACAGTCGTTGAGATCAGTAACAGAGACTCTGTGAGAGAAAGTGGCTGTAAGCCACAGGGGAAGATTTCAAAGTTGGGGGGGAGGGAGGAGGGGTGTTACTTTTAAATTAGGAAGGAGACTGCTCTATTGTTTGCTTGACCCGAATTATGTAGTAGCACGCTTGAGTGAATTGCTCTGACAGGGCTTTTGCAAATCTCCCTAAAATAAGGTACATGGTAATATCATGCAGAACCTAGGTGGGCTAGTGTGGTGCTACTGCAGGCAATCATGTCATTAAAATCCAATTTTTAAAAAGTTGTATGTCTTTTCTTAAATTTACTCTTCGGGAAGCTTCCAAAACCTTGATACTGTCTTGGCTAAAAGCCTTTTCTGTTGCAAATGCCCATGAATTGTAATGTAAAAGGCTGTTTACACCTATTGAGATGGTTCTTCATTAAGTTGCTCTGCCTTGCTTCCATATCCACTCTCTCCTGTATCTGTACCAATCTCTGTTTTCCTTCATGTGGAATTGCTAGAAACTACATAAATATTTCAGTTGGGGTATTATTATCAATTATGGTAGCACAGTGAGTGCTTTGTATACCCAAAACACATTAATTTCAGTCTTTTGTTTTTCTCTTTCCAGTCCTACCGGGACCTGAAAGAAGTGACTCCTGAAGCACTGCAAATGGTTAAGAGAAACTTTGAATGGGTTGCGGAAAGAGTGGAGGTATCTGTTTCTATGAACAACATATCTAGCTTTGATAACGACATGTCTTCAATCTTGTTGACTGCTTTTCTTTGCCCTGCCCCCTTCACTCTTTTACCTAGTTGCTTCTGAAAACAAAGAGCCAAGGTAGAGTTGTGGTGTTGATGGGATCTCCTTCTGACCTCAGTCACTGTGAAAAAATAAAAAAGGCATGTGCAACGTATGGAATTCCTTGTGAGTTAAGAGTGACCTCTGCGCACAAAGGGCCAGATGAAACCCTGCGGATCAAAGCAGAATATGAAGGTAAATGCCACAGAACAACTGATTTGGACTGAAACCGTATTGTGTCAAGAATGACTTGGCAACTTCAGGATTTGTGTGAGGCTTTTCCATTTTTTGTTAAACAGAACACCAAGCTGTTACAATGCTGTTCGGCACTTACTAATTGCATAGTGATAAGTTATAGACTGCACTAAGCAATTAGAGTAATGTATTGTCCTACTGCCCAGCCACAACTTCCATTGCTCGAAGTCTAACCTCTGCTTTTATCCTAGCACCAGAACTACTTTGCCCAAGCTTGATGATGTTAATGCACTTACTGTATCATCTTGCTGGTGATGCTGGCCCTTCTGAAACGAGGAGGAGTGGTGGTTTCTCTCGCTGACTCTGAATATTCTTATTTGTTACTTACAAGGCAGATATTGTTCCCATCATGTTTTCCTGCTTGTTTCATGAAAATATTATTGCTCATTATTTTAGATGCCATGAGAAGAAGACACTTGATTTAAATTCTTATCTTTACCAAGAAAACATGACATCTCTTCAAAAGGGTTTATGGCCTAGCAGAGGAGAGATAAGGACTATTTATTTTTGTGGGAGTATACTTTCTACTCGGTGGAACTACAGATGTGGTAACTGTAGTTGAGAAACACTTATTTTGCGGTGAACTGTGTAAGATTTAAGGAAAGGAGCGCTTAAAGATGCCAGAGGCTTAATGGCTATGTTCTGTACAAAGCTAAGCAGCACCTATTCCTCTGATACTGAGACTTCCCCTCAGAGGCAGAGTAAGACATGCTAACTTCAGTTGTGGTAAACAGTAGCTGGGATTTAAGGCTGCAGGATTCAGAGGATATTTCTTTAAAGGGGGAAGTTAGACACAAAATTCTAGTGCTGTGTAATGGAATTGACAAAATAACTGCATACAGAATTGTGGACTCGGATAAAGTTCCCACAAAAGCAAGTGGCAGAGAACAAGGTGTATTGCTTATTTCTTAATGTCTCCCTCCCCTCCAGGAGATGGAATCCCAACAGTTTTTGTTGCAGTAGCTGGCAGAAGCAATGGTTTGGGGCCAGTAATGTCTGGTAACACTGCTTACCCGGTTGTCAACTGTCCTCCACTCTCAGCTGACTGGGGTACTCAGGATGTGTGGTCCTCTCTCAGACTACCCAGCGGTAAGATGATCGTCAGCTTAGGCTCTTGTTCTGACCTAGCTCTATTTTTGTTGTTCTAACATATGTACATACACAAACACGCACACAGAAAAACACTGGAAAAGTAGCTGGATCAGTACTGAACAAAGGCCTTAGAAATATCTTGTATACAGTCTTTGACTTCTTGATGGCAAAAAGCCCAATAGACAGTGCTAAGATAACAGGAATAATATTTAGAAAAATATAAAGCTTGGCTTATCCTTGCTAAACATTCCAGTTTGAAATTTGAATTAGTATTAATTAATAATTTAATTTTGTTCAGTTATAGACCTGCATTTTCCCTATTATCAAAGATCAAAAAAATACCTTTCTGCACAATGAGTGCAAGTAAGAGCTTAACTATTGCTTCGTTGCATTGCTACCTGTATGATTTTTGTTAGCAGTTTGAGTGGATGCCTGGCAGGTAGAAGGCCCAGAAGTCTGTTACCTCTGTGTAAGGGGAGTCGTTTGGTGTGCTGGCTTTTGCTTTAAATACCATGAAGCAGTTTGACTACAAGATATTTTTGGTAAGTGGCTCTCTCTTCTCTGCAGGTCTTGGCTGTCCTACTACGCTGTCACCTGAAGGAGCTGCTCAGTTTGCTGCCCAGATATTTGGGTTAAACAACCATTTGGTGTGGGCCAAACTGCGATCAAACATGTTAAACACCTGGATCTCCTTGAAGCAGGCTGACAAAAAACTTCGAGAGTGCACCTTGTAAGTCATACAACAAGTAACTTTTATTAGGTATGCAAAGATAATGGCGTGCATATTCATTCATGTTAGGATTTACATTTGTATGACCTCAAAAGACGTGTATCATTTCTTACAGAAGAAAGCATTGTTAGAGCAGCAGATGGAGTCTGTTGTGTCCTCATCCTTCCTTTGTGTATTTTTTTAATATAACAACTAAGTAAAAGATGAGGAAGTAGTATTTTTAGGTATCTCTTTCTGTTGCTCCAAAATGGTGCTGTTCTGCTTTTTAGTGTATACTGTTAACTACAAGACTATGTCAAGAGAATGATTTGGTGCGATCTAAATAGAATTCAGCTAGTCTTCTGTACTTCTGTAACAGTTAATATTCTTCCATAGTAATAATGTATGTCTTGAACCTTATTAACTCAACTGGACTGCTAACTAAAGCCAGTGCTGATGCTGTTCTGCTTGCAATGGTGGTATGCTTCCCTTAGCAATAAAATGGCAACATATGCTGTATTAATAGGAAAAGGGGCTGGAAGAGTGTTTTAAGACCCTGAAATAAATACCTGCCTTATTTAAAAAATGTATATACATACATGTATTTTTTTTAAATGTGTGTGTATACATACCCCATTGATACCTTCTGGAACGATGTGATAAAGTTGACGCCAATTCTCCTGTTCATACCAAACTATAAATACGAATGGTTTGAGTGAACAGTCACTGGGCTTGTTGCCTGTTTGCTGTAACTCTTCCCTAGTCCAGTCTTTGCCCTTTTAAATACTAGACAGATCTCTACCTTCAGTAGTTCTAAAGGGCCTATGTGATGTTGTCAAACTGTCTTCATACAATTCAATAACTCTAGCTGTTATATATATATATGTATTTCCTCATTCTGTTTCTATGGAAATTTTACTGAACTGAAGTGGGGAATAAATAGTAAAGCAACAAACTACTGGGGGGAAATGTTAAGCATGACTGTCTTGCCTGCACACACCGGTCTTCTGAGTAGGTACGATTCTAACAAATATGCAATTGCTCAACGTATGTAACATGCTTTTACAATTATAAATAAACTACTGAATTCAAAGCTTCTTCATGGAGATTTATTGAATAAGTACACTCAAACTAGCCATCAGCTGCGGTATGTAATTTCAGGACCTTAAGTTAGGTCATGATCTTGTAAAAAGTTTATGCACTAAAACCTGCGTAGAGTGGTATCGCATAACAGTCTTCTGGAAGATCCTCTACTACTAAGTGACTCGCTGTTACAGGAAGCTGTGTTGCTTTGTTCCTAATGTACTGCTTTATGATTGTGTGGTAGGTCAGG
Organism: Steatornis caripensis; assembly: GCA_013398225.1. Classification (NCBI taxonomy): domain Eukaryota; kingdom Metazoa; phylum Chordata; class Aves; order Caprimulgiformes; family Steatornithidae; genus Steatornis; species Steatornis caripensis. Next base: position 101,862 of record VZSC01009640.1, read on the forward strand.
CTTACCCCTTAGTGTGACTCACTGGATTAAATGCTGCTGGCTGCCTCATTCACAGGAAGGGACCACATCTTGCATGTAGTTGTATAGAAGAGCCCTAAGCAGTGCTCTCAGCAGTGCTCTCCTCTGGAGTCAAGTGCAGCGGTTTTTTGATTTGTCAAAGCTTATACTAAAGCAAAATAACGAGAACTCTTTTTGTAGTCTTGAGGGTCGTTGCTTTTCTAATGAATTTCTAAATGAAATACCACCACTAGTGAGGGCTAATGATAAAGAGGTTGAAAGTCCTTGGTGACATCCCATCTCTATGGAAGCACTGACTTAAAAAGCAAAGATCCTCAAGACACCATTTTTTAGCAAGCAAGCTGTTTACTGAGGTTGTACTCGCCTGCATACTTAGGCTAGCACAGCTGCACGTGTGCTGTCAGCTAGCTCTTCTAACAAGACAGTGGTACTAACTTCAACTAGCAGAAAAATTAATGGGTGAAGAAAGATGAGTGCATGCTCTTTGTTTGCTTGGATAAGTAAATTGGATCATCTTGCCTTGTAATCGGACAAGAACCAGAGCCCACAACTGCAGAGGAGAGTACAGCACTTCTTTCTCCTGGTGGTAGCAGGCTCCTGGCTCAGCTGTGTAACAATACATAACCCAAGGGTGGAGTTAGTTACACAAGAGGTGAAGGTGTTGCTTCCTCTTCTTTACCTTCCTACCCAACACTACACTGGGTGTCGGCTCTGGTGGGTAATCAACATGACAAGCTTATTAGTCACCTGACTACCCTACACCATGTGGAGATGGACAGCTGCAGCCAGCCATTTGTGTCTCTTTCCACCTGCATCAAAATTACTTGCACCCTGGTTATACTAACTTTATTTGTAAAATTGTGCCAATTTATTTTGGGCATGAGCACGGTAAGACACGGTCATTCTCGAGCTTTTGGAGGGGGTGGGTTGTTTGGGTGGGTTTTTTGTGCAGTCTGTACTGAACTCTGAGAAGCAAAGCCTTGCTTGAGCAGCTGCCTTGCAAAGAAGTACCAAGACACAGCAGCTAGCATTAACAACAGTGTGGTGCTGTGATCAGCAGATGAAACCTGCTAGTCTATTGTATCTGCAAGGATGTCGTAGAGTTGTCCTAAAGGCCAAAGCGCTGCCTGTCAGGTGTGGTTCAGCTGGAAGTTCTTCACAAAGCTTTTGCTATGAAATGCAAATGCTTCCCCTTGGTTCAGCATTCCAGCTATTACGTTGATGCAATAACCTGAGCATTTCTTCAGCCAGAAATTGTTCTTGTAGCATTTGCTTTTTTTTTTTTGTCCAATTCTAAAAACTGTCCCAACACATTCTTAAAGAAAAAGTGCTTTTATCGTCACAAAAACTGTTACGTAGTTACTGAAATTTATTTGCATTTTTTAAATTTAGAATACCTATAATGAAGATGTAATTTTTAAGGATCTGCTGTGGATCCTAGGACCCTGGATTAGATCATGTCCTAATTAGCAGTTACCTGTTTAACAGTATATATTCTTTAACTATAACAGCAAGGAGCTGTTTAGACTTAGCAGAGGGAAGTGCTGAGGGCAAGACTTGTTTTACATTCTACACTGCTTGAGGTACAGGAGAGTGGCACCTGGTGTTCAGCCTTTATAACATTGTTTCATTGCCAAAAAAAAGCCAACCCAAACAATCCATTATGTAAAAACGAGGGGAAAGCCAGTCACAGCTCCCACGGGCTTGTCTTCTGTCCACAGTTCAAAGGTTAAAGCACCTCTCCAGGACACTGAAGGTACACACAAATAGATGATAGGCCAAGCTCCCTACAATTTGCTTGGATTGGAAAGTGACTGTATTTGTCTTAATAGAGCACAGCTCCCTGTCCCCACTTTCCCATTACATCATTTCCCGTTTGTAACACACTCCAGCATCTAGTAACCTGCCAGCTTCCTAGCTAGTACAGGTTCATATTCAGTCTGCTTTAAAAGTTGCTTGCAGTATAGGACGTTCTTTCAGCTTGCTTACCAAACAAAACCAAATCCCTCAACTAGAAGTATGAAGACTTCTTCACTTTTTTCTCTAACATGCAAAACATTTTTGTCCTAGAGAGCCTGCCACATCCTCATAGGCACTCCTGACTGCATTTAAGCTACACCACTTGTATTGTCACTACTGCAACTACAGGTTTAAATCTGTGGTGAGGTACTGCTATTGGTCTTTGCTTGTAAAAGCATTTGCAGTCATTAGCATGCAGGAAAGTATGACTTCACCAATATCAAGGCTCAACTCTCACTGAACTCTTTATTTTACTTTGTCACTGCAAGTTTCACAGCCACCCCCACCAACATAAGGACAATGTGGAGAGATGGCTGTAGGTTAAATAAACTTGGGACCAGTAAAAGGCTGATGGAGAAACAATTCACTAGAGAGAATGTGATGAAGTTTGTCTATTTGCCCACCAAAGCCTTTCCAAAAGAAAAAAGTTAGATGTAAAAACACGAAGTTGCCATTTCACGCTGAGAAAGCTGAGGTCTCTGAACCTGAAGTTCATTGGTTCTCACCCAGGGCATCAAGTTGTTACAAGAAATGCTGTTTGGTAAGAGTAATTAAGGTAAAGAGACTAGAGATGAGCATTAATCATGAAATAAGAATTTCAGCGAGACCTCTAGCCACAATTTGGCAAAACTGGGAATGAGTCCTTGCCAGAAAGGTTTGAAAAATACACATCACTTCTGGGCAGATCCTTCTCAGAACAGCGACTCCAATGCCTCATATCGAAGTTCATTATTGTTCTTGTATTAACATACATGCATACTTCATTTATTCTATAGCTATTCACAAATCAGATCACCGATCTTTTGAGACCTGTCTGGTTTTGTTTTCGTACTTATGTAAAGAACATGTCTACATCAACCTGTCAGTCATACAATTGAACAGGGAAGGCACAATCCTCTACGTAAGGCTCTCCCCAACACTAACTTTGGGCAGCTCTCGTTGGCTGGTCCACGGGCATGTGCTGCCCAGCAAAGGGGACACCCTTATTTCATGACAGAGAACACAAGAGGCTGACTTCCCCAACTTACTCGTCACCAGGTAAGACTAACGAACAGTGTTGTACCGTGCCTACACAGCAAGTGAGCTTTGCTCTTTTCCCTTTCACTCATGCTTAGATTCCTCATGTTTTGCTTAGGCTTAATTGCATCGATCATCAACTTATATTACTATAATAAAGTTGATCAAACTTGGTCCTTAAGTATGTTGCTGTTTTATCATCCAATATCTAAAGAATCCTTCTTGTGTGACATGGGATGGGGATACACACGACAAAATTAAAAAAAAAATCAAAACAAGGAAGTACTCCCCAAATTCAAAGCCCTGTGTACAAAGTATAGCATGGTATCTTGCCAAGATAGTTACTGAAAAGTCTGTGCCAACATTCAGGCAACCTTGTTGTTCTGCCCCGTTCTACGTGCACAAAGTGGCCAAGTCTGGTCCACAAAACTACCACTTGAAAAAATCCCCAACTCACAAGGTCACTTAAAAATCTTTCCTCCCCATTCTGAATTTCACATAATTCCCAACAGTACCTACAAGGGTCATAGGTGTGCAATAGTTACTGAACAGTAGTACTTATAATCAGCATGGGTTAATCACAGTAACTTTGCTTTTTTTTGTTGTTGCTGTTTCTTTATAATGAAGTGTTCTCTTACACAGTTTACAATTCCAGAAGTAGAACTTACATATGCACAGGACAGTGCAAGCCAAATGACACTTTCTTATCTGAATTTTTATTTTATTGACAACTTGCGGGAATGTATGAAAACACCTAGAAGCCGCACCTTCCAGCAGACTAGGGAATACTTAAATTTCAAAATGAAAGCTCTTGGCAAGGAAAAAAAAATTTACCACTACATTATTTGGGTATTTCAAGCCTAGGTACAGGGACTTTTCGCTGTCAAGAAAAAATTAATCCTGTCACCTTCTTAAGAAGATCACGGCAATACAAAGATTAAGTTTCTAAGGTTAAAATACACTGGAGTGGAGAAATAGAGGATTTTTTTTGTCTTTTATTATGCAAATAAAGCTTTCCAAATGTTAATCCAGGACTTTATTAATACAAAAAGGGTGAAATCTACCCTAGACAGAAGCCCACATTAAAAATGATCTAGCAGATTTTGGGTTGCCTGTTCTATCTTGAGCCTCAAACTCCAGAAGAGAACCAGGCCACAGCATCTGATTAGCAAGCCTGTGAAATATGTAAGTGTTCCACAAGAACAGTTTCCCACAACTTTTAAGTTTTGTGAAATGCAAATTTCATACCTGAAACCACCTTAATTTAAACAAAGTAGAACGCCAGCAAAAAAACCTTGTCTGATCGATAATCATTCAAAGACAGGTTCCATATCAGAAATGGATTTTGTACATACCAATTACATCATGAAGTGCCCACAACCTTGGTGTAGGTTAAACAGCTGCTTCTGGATTTACTTAATATCCCAGAATAGAAGCATATGGAAAATGAAAGTGATTTTTAGTTTCTCATAAAGTTAAAAATATTACAAACTTTGAGCTTTTATTGAAAATTAAATATATTAGCAAAAGCAAGATTTAAGAAATATTTTACAAATGATTTACATACAAGAAAGCAATTATCAGACATATTCACAAATATGCAAACCTTTAATTACAAAAAGTACCTATTGGCAGCATGATGCTAACTTTGCCACTGCAGTATGCTCTACAATTGATATGAGTAAGGCAAAGAACTCACATTTGCACCAACTTAAAAAGTTCAAATAAAACTTTAAGCTTTTAAATCCTGGATGCACAATCCCCAACACACACACGCACACTCTTAAGATTTCTTCTCCTAAGCTCTATAAACTAAGTGTGTGCTCTGGAAGAACAGCCAGCCTGAAAAGCCCAGTAGAAATGTAACTGGTACTAGCATTTAGTTTTCAGTTTCCTCTTTAACACGTACAGGCCTAGGTATGTAAACCATATTCACAGTTTAAGTATTTTTAGACAGAAGTACCTTTGTTTTTTCTGCATTTGTTCCTTAAAATTGGCTCTCGGTTCAGCATACAGTTCATAATGTCACCTGTTTTGTGATGCATACGTTTACAAGATAACTTAAAAATCTGTGCCACGTTCATGGTCAAGATAATTCAACAAGAGTAGTAATATCCAACAGTGACATTCAATACTATATTCAAATATTTGTGCAAACAGCAAAAGAACAGTTGTATGAGGCAAACTCATTTGCAAAACTTTTAGTATCTCCTCAACGTTGTAAACTTGGACTGTCAGCCTTAAGTCCTGCCCTTCCCACAGCTTTAAAAAGTCAGTGGCTAAAATTATCAAGTCTCGAAAATGTTCTCTTTACATAGTGCAAATTGTAATGTAGGTAAGGTGGAAAACGTATCTAGCTGGATTGACTTCGTGCAATCATCAGTGGTCTTCTCTCCAAGTTGAAGAAAGTGTGCACTCAAGGAACCACGTGGTTCCAGAAGTCAGGAGGGTGGGGAGGAGAGAGAAAAAGCAGTTTCATTACACTTCTCAAACCAGCGCTAGATGTGCAAAGGCAGCAAAAATTCCAGCTGCTACTACAACCAGAACGGAGCAACTTTTCAGGAAGACCAAGGCGGTTAGTCATTTGGACTGGTCTCTAGAAAAATACGTGAGTATATTTTGGATTTTTATCAGACGGTCTTTTAAAGACATCATGGAGAGAACTGACAGCTGATATCTGGGGTCTACTGGGAGAACAGCTAGAAGCCACCAACACCAAGCAGGACCATTGGGCATTGCCTAAAAATAAAAGATAAGTTGGTTACTCATAACCAAGGTAGTATAGTTGACTAGCACTAAGACATCAAAAGACAAAGTCATCAATGACAAAGACTAGTTTAAAAATTGATACTAACTAGAGAATTCCAGATCCATGAGATCAGAAGGGTTCTGAAGGGATCTCTTCTGATTCCTCCCCAACTGAGAAGTCAAATAAAGCATACTTAAACTAAGCTTGATAAATCAAGTATTTTTCAGACAACAAAAGAAGCTCATAGCTTCCTTGGGAAAACACAACTAAGTATAGGACAGTCACCTAGTAACAAACCTCCCTGATAAAAACTAAATCCATTACCTGTCATACTATCCTTGAGGCTTGAATATTCTGGAAGCCTAACGTTTTCGTTACGATTGTCTTTGTTATATCTGAAGGACTCCTCTATCACCTTTGAATTCCACTCCCTTCTCATTACCTCCCCTACAGAGCAGGACTACTTAATCAGTTTCTTCTAAGCTGATAAGACATACTATGTAACTTTTTCCTGTACTTTGTTCAATTCTCTATATCAAGCCTTTGCTGTCATGCCCAGAACCGGACATAATACTCCTCAGCAGAGGTCATATCACTGCAGAGAAGATTAATTTCCTCAAATGACTTGCAAAAATATTACTGGCAGCGCTACACTCCAGGATGACATTTGCTCCCTTGCATCTGTATCACATACAGTTGACACCTTTGTGTTCTACTATAAATCTCAGGTACATACCCAAAGTATTGCTGCCCTGCTGGTTACCCTGGTTTTGCACACTTGTTCCTCCTTCCTAGCATGTTGTTCTAAATGTGCTCTTTTATAAAACTGTTCTAAAATCACTTCCGAATTCACGCGCTGGCCTCCACAGCATCTACAGTCCTCCCAGATCAGTCAATAGAATCTCATAAAAGTATGTAGCAGATGGATGAAGGACAGGCTCTCATAAGATCCCACTTCATATATAATTCCGCTTTGAAAGCCAAATTTTACATAGTTTTAAATGCTACTTTTCTCCAGCCTCCACTCTCTCAGGATCTCACAAGCCTTCATTAATTGTTTATAATAATCATTAGATTGTTGCAGCTAGTTGCTTAAGAAACATCTGTCAAATCCTAACAGCTGCAGCAGCTTATGGCACTAGCTCAGACAGGAGGGAAGTGTCACTTGTGATTACACCTTTGCCAAAGATTATTGCCTGCGCATGTCACGGGGAAGAAAAGAGAAGGTTTTTTCCATCTGAACTCTAAAAGCTTTACACAAACTAACAGTTTAAAATGCTACTGGAAGTGCTCTCAGTTTACTAGTTTCATCTCCACAGCAGCATGTCATCCTTTCCTGCAAAAACTATCCAACAGTGACAGAGCTGCCTTTTGCTGCTCACTGTAAGAGAAACAAAATGCAAGCCTCAAGGCCTTCGGAGTAGGGAAAAAAAGTGTTTTTTTCTTTGAGCATTTAGCAGCTGTTGACAGGGTTTTTGTTTCTAGAAAGAAGCACCTAATAATTGATATTAAATTATGTCTCACCTGTATATTTTCCTCCCTGTCAGGCATTGGTCCGAAGTGCTGAAGAATTTGAGTGCGAAATTTGTTTCTTAAGTTTTGGAACCAACTGCAGGCCTGACTGTAAACAAAATTGTGAAGTTCTCTCAGTTTCTTTAGTTCTTCTTCATCGGCAACCTATAGGAGGAATGTTATGAAAATATGATTAGAGGTAAAGAAACAATTACTAAGGTGTTTAAGCTAACATAAAAAACCCATTCAATTTCAAATATATTTAGACACATTTCTTGCACTATCCTAAACCTTGATTGCTAATGACTGAATAGTAAAGAAGTCCCGTGATGTTTTAAAAAGTTAGAGCTTCTAACTATTGTTCAAACAAAAAGCACAGTATTTCTTTGCTGCTTTGTAATAACAAAAAATTAAGCTAGCTTCCATTTCTTCCATATGGTAGCACTGAATCTCCCAGTGGTTGAGGGACCTAAAAATTTGAAACTGAGCTCTCAAGAACAAATCAAGCAAAAATCTTGAGATATTAATACTAGTAAGCATTTAGACAGCATTCTGGATACCTTAACATCTTCCAAATACTCGATGTCTGCAGTGCAATAACCGTCTTTCATCCCTCTCCGTAAAACTCTGAACCTCTTTCCACCAACTGTATCAACCACAGACCGTCCATCAGGTAGAAAATGAACGTTCCTAATTTGTAGCATGCATCCATAATCTGCAAAACTAGAAAAGAGATCTTGTCAGTAATGCAGCTGCACACTTCTGAAAGGACACTTATTAAAATTTTAAAAAAGACATAAGAGATGAGCATCTTAGAATTAGGATGTAAACCTACCCATTTTGAGAATCGCTTATGCACATCCCAAACTGTTTAGTTCCAGTTTCCATACTTCTGCGCATCATTAGTCGGTATCTTGGCTCAAACACATGTAGAGGGCAAGGCACAGTAGGATATGCCATAGTGCAAACAAACATTGGAACATTCTTGGTCAAGCTTCAAGAGAACACCAAAAGAAGTATGTGGCTTAAAAATCTGAACACTGAACTATGCCAAGACAATACCTCTTTTCAGTTGTTTGCTATATTTGAGGTCATAAGGCACTCGTTTCAAAGTTTACTAATAAGCACACTGTAATAACTTTCGTAGACCATAAAAACACATGCTAGCAACAGTGACTGAATACCTATGCACTGATTTGAACACATACTGGACAGTAAGCCTCAGTTAGTAGGTTAGTGCATATCTAGTCAGTGAATGAAGAGCTTTGTTTTGCGGACAGTTGTGTTCAGTTTTTTATTCCTTTTTTGTTTTAGTTTGAGCTGTATAAGCCATTATGCCTTCAGAGTCAGTGTTTTCCTGGAATAGTAACTACACGGTAGCTAGGTCACCATTTAGACTATTTTCAGTGATGGACTCCAAATCACAAAACGCAATCCAGGGTATAATTTTTAGGTGGCAATATGCCTCAGCAGGCCTTTTTTCCACGCTATTTTATCAAGTATGTACAGTTGATAGTTGATACAAACAAGTTAGCATTAAAACATTACAAAGTATTTAATTTTAATACCTTCCAGACTATACACATAACTCTAACGTACAGATTCTGTTACACAAGCTGCATGAGCTATAGTTTTAAATAGTTTTCCGACATGCATATCTACAATACATGATGCTTCATGTATATGAAGAACCCTACTGGATATAAACGTCAAGATTACAAAAAAATCCAAACAATTTCTTTTCATAATATCTATCTTTATACAATTAATGTCTACCATGAACTGCTTTTCTGAAAGAAACTGCAGTATCTGAGACTCCGCAGCCAACTCAAGAGGACAATTAACAGCAGCAAAGCTAAAACTGAAGTTCCACAACAACGCACACAGAAAGAGAAACAGAAGGGCAAACGTATTTTGTAGAGGACTTGAAGAGCCTCACATTGTCACTATCAAAGTGTGATTTTTTCACTTCCACAGTAGTTAAAAAACTGTTAATTTTTTGAAACACATGTTAAGACATCAAATTAACATGTCTTTATACTCCTCCTTGCATCCATAATATGCCATTATTAATAATCACAAGAACTATAAAACATTTCAGAAAACTTTCTATACTAATCTCTCAAGTTTTCTAGATACGAGACAGCAAGCTTACTTTGAGTGTTCAGCGGTTTCTTCTGCATGAATTCTTTTTCTTTCATATAATTCATGAGACAAATATTTCATTATTAATTCCTCCAGTAGTTCTGTGATGCTGTATTTTCTGCTTGCAAGGTACTGTACACATTTTTTAAAAAAAATATTTCTTTTAATATATATTAACAAAAGACTTGAGAAAATGCAGCTTTTATTTTCAACCATGAGATATGAAGTGTGCCATAAATTAGATTTAAACCCATGAAAACTTACAGCTCTGAAGTTCTTATGTTTCATTACTTAACACCTAATTTTACTCTAATATCTGAAAAAGAGATTCTCTATTTCAGTTCTTAGTGTCTGACAACTCAAGTGTTTAACTCGTTTTGTATTTCTATGCTTACCAGAAACAGAAGTGACTTCCCAAGTTACCCACACATACACATAAGGAAGGTGCACACAAATCAGAGAGAGGTTTACCTGAATAGTTACCAAAGTTTATAAATGTTCGGGATTTAATTACACCAGTAAAGTAGGTGGTCACAGAAACACAAAACCATTAAGACCCTGAAGCAAATCTAATCAACTTGTATTGACAAAGTGTGTCTCAAGTTTTTCTTTTCTAGGAGTAATCCATAACCCAAGTGAATCCAGGTTGTTGGATTTAAGTGAAACACCCTTTACAATGATACAATATTTGTATTTGTGAGCTCTACTGAGAAACAGTACCTCTTTCAAACTCTCCTTACAGAGCGGACACTGAGGAGCATGGTCTAAACACCGTTCCAGGCAACCTTTGCAAAAAGTATGTCCACAAGGGGTTGTCACTGGCTCAAAGAATAGCCTGAAACAAAGTTATTAAGAGTTAGATACCATGTCAAGTGTGTTTTGCTAGAAGTCAGTGATCAACCTCTTCAATTTTTAAGACTATTTATATCATAACAAAGCAGATAAAATTAATCCCGTATCTCCTTATTCTCCTTTTCTCCCTATACTGCAGTTCGCATCCATTTACCACCACACCATTCGGTTTTTGTCTTTTCTGATGAATCTGGACACATTTCGACACTCATAAGTATCTGAACATTTATCCCAATGTACAAAAGATTTTGGTTTCACTATATCGAGATTCAGAATACACAAAATTAAGTGATACTTTGAGGAGCTAAGCTGTTTTAATAGCAGTATTACATGCTAGTAACATAACTATAGGCAGTTTAAAATACAACAGGTATTTATTCCGAAAACTAAAATGACTCAGAGCTTTCAAGTACATCAGCTACACTTAAGTAGACTAACATTCTGCAGTATCTACGTCTCCTAGACAAATATGAGGTTCACACGCAATACTTCTAAGCATTAGCCTTCCCGAAATAAGTTGTTAAATAGTTGTGACTGAAAAACCCCTGAATTTAACCGCAAAAGATCCTATCCTCTCTAGGTTACCAGTTAACAACACCAGGTTTAACTTAAAGGGTAACTTAATTAAAATTACGCTGTATTATATAGCACTACAGCAGGTAACACATTTAAATAAGCATTTAACTCCAGGGACAGAGGAAGGCTGAAAATTATTGACTGATACCAGAACTCATCACAACCTGTTAAGTACCTCAGTTTATACATGCAACAGACATGTGGCCAACCAACTATAACAGAAATATTGAATCAAGGAGGGAAACCTTACCTCATACATAGAGAGCACTCAAAATCTGATACATCAATCAAATCCCCTGGAATTGTTCCAAAAGTCAGTGTCACATCCCTTTTTGTACTTTCTATGGAAAAGCAAGACAAAACACTCCTTCAAAGAAAGGCACGAGACAGAAAGTACTTCAAATTTCAAAGTAAGTGACTGTTTACCTCCTTGCTTTTTGTGTTTGTTTCTTCCATCTTCACATACAACTGTATCCTGTTCTGAAAAGGAAAGCTTTCTTTTCAACAAAGCACCTTTTTCTTGGTCAGAGAGAAGGGGTTCAGAAGACACTCTCTTTAAGCCATCTTCCTTGGCAAGGTCTTTTGTTGAGTTAAGAGCATGGGCTGACCGTGCACGATTTAAGCTTACACTGACAGGCTCCAGTACCTCTGATCCTCCTAAACTCTAAAATAGTAAGATGAACTGAACTTTACTTAAAAAGTAATACAAATCTAAGTATGTAAGATGTGAACATGCAAAGATATACACAGCCAAACTAATACCCACAGTTAGTTCATTAGTTAACTAGAGGAATTTGGTAAGAATAAGAGGCAATCCTCAAATTTGCTTAGCATTAACAATTTAAAAACCTTCATTGCCTTCAAAGAGAAAAAACTGTATTTCTCTTTATTTTGAAGTCACTAATATCAAACTTCAGTACTTTCTAATAATAGTTCACAGAAATGAGGAGTCTAACACTCTAAATGAAAATACCTTACAACCAAATCACAATTCTTCTCTGTAATTGGCTAAATTGGAAGAAAGTCAGCATTTAGGCTGGAAAGCAAGTACGACAAAGATATCAGAATGTCTGATGTTTGCGTATCAGCCAAAGGAAAAGTTATCCTATAGTTTTTGTTACCTGCTCAGGACAAAGCTGTAAGTTGCAATAAGACCCACTCACCTCAGAACCAAGCATAAACGGTTTATTTCGAATATGTGGCGAATTCCAAGCAGATTCCTTCAGACTCTCTCCTAACTTCTCTGGTGACAACACGTCACACAATGCCTAGAAACCAAACAGTTAAATGTTCGTAATAATGAAAAAGGATCTAGACATAGCTTTGTTATAAAACTACATACCAAAAATAAGAACTTAATCTATATGAAGTGATCCTCAGAAAGAGCTTTATTTAAGCAGTAATTGAGAAAGAACACTTGAGAACATTCAGAAACCTACATACCTATATCACTAAAAAGAAATTGTCTAGAAATCTCTTCTACTACAAGTAAGCAAGCTCTTCAAACAGTTACACACTATCAATTCAACATCATGCAGCTTTTCCAACATCTTGTGCTCTGCGCATAAAAGATTCAACCTAGAATATTTAACTTGCTGCCTGCTTTCCAGTTATCTAGATTTTCATTTAGTAACTTGAAAAGCATATGTACTTTGAAACATGCACTTAAAACTTGCACATAGGTCTCTCTCTTCAACACAGTGTGATGTATCTTGGAAGAAACTAACCTGCCACCTGAACCTTCTCTGTACGCATTGAAGATTTTTAGATGCTCGAAGTCTACCGTAATGGGAGCTTTACAAAGAAATAAAGTCAGAGATAGTAATCCAGTTTCATAAATAAAATTACCCTTTCTACTTCTAGCTTGGCTGGCAGAAAGTCCTCATCAAGGGCTAAGCACTGTAGAAACAGTTGTAAGGCATGACCTACAAAGCCAGAGTCTTGCAGCACTTTTCCTTTCCGGAAGTAAACCTGAAAAACAGATACCAGGAAGACATTTCTAGAGAGTATGTAGAATGGCAGTAGTTATCCTACAGGCATTACAACAGAGTTAGAATTAGAACCCTCCATGATAAAAAGAATGTAGGTCTTCAACAAACTTCAGCTGTGAACAGTGTGGATTACCTACATACCTAGTCTAACATACATACCCTACAGTGCTTGACAAGAGTCATGGGATGGGCTGGTGTTGGTTTCTTTCCAGTTAATTTGTTTTGGCTTACATGAAGGGTTAAAAACCTGACTAGAGCTGAATTCACACAAGGCCTTAATTTCCCCTTTCTGTGAGCAGGGACACGCGATGCAATTACATAACCTCATACAACAGCTTACAGGATACCCTTTTTGCCCTCTGTTTCATTAAAAGCTTTATGGTTCCAGCCTGCAGGAGAAGAGTACCTACAAACAAAATAATCCACAAAACCATGCATCCATTACATACATCTTAATCTATATTCTTAATGCAAAACAACGCACTTTTGGAATTGCTTCCTCCAACTATACTTTATTCTTGAACACTAGACAGCAGCTAGAGGGGCAAAAACCCAAAATTGTTTACTATTTTCTCTGAAAGAAAAAAAAAATGAGAAAAGACTGACAAATTTTGCTGAACCTACCTATAACTCTATGACGTTGTAACTAAACCCCTTATTCAACTTATCTCAATTTTTAAAAATTGCATTTGCAGTAATGTATTTATACAAGTTAGATAAAAACGACAGTTATCTAACAGAAGTTAGATAAAACAGTAACATCTAGTTGCATGTGAAATTCTGGATAACGGGCCAGAAAACCGAATTTAAAAACCAGCAAACAACAAAAAAACCCAGAGTGCAGTTTCTACAGAATGATTGCCAATATTAATAGCAGAGTCTGTTAAACAAGGCTGTCAGATCACTGCACATCATCTTTGATGGATTTGGGCAGACTCATTAAGATATATCCTGAAGAAGCAAGGTATGCTAACCCACCTCTTACAGACAGTTTATTTTCCTACAGAGATAAGAATTGTTACAGAACTCCATCAAACCAATCGCAATTAAGTGAAGTGAGGTTTCTTTCCAAACATACAGAAAAAGTAGAGAGAGGCAAAACGTAGGATGCTCTCTGAATTTGCAATAGCCACGGAACCGCTGAACACAGGAGAGACTGAGACAGCAGTAGTTATCTCGCCTTGAGCAGCAAGATCTTGCTGCTCCTGCTGTGCTGAGAGTTTAGACAGTGTTGCGATATGCAGGATCCTACAGTTCTGAAGGCTGGTGACTCCCCAGCTGCCTGCCACTATTTGCAAAGCTCAGTTCCTACCGAGCATCTTCAGGCTTTTTGAAGAAAAACTTTCCAAGCTAAAACAGCAAAGTGTCCTTTTCTTAATAAAAAATAACAAATAAACAGAAAAAAACCCCAAAGCCCATCTTTTACAGGTTACATCACCATAAACTATCCCAACTCCTAAGTACTGGAGCCACTAAAAAAGGCTACAAACGCATGCTTACAATTTTTTAGCCAATACTATTGCAGAAGATTTTATTGCTAGTGCTAAACATTTTTTGACTCTGGCAGCATTTGGAGGAGAAAACTGTGTTGTCCTATTTATATAGCAAACTGTTTTACCAATAAAACTAAAAAAATGAGAGAAATGTTGACTTAACATAGAGCCAAGAATTCTAGTCCTGACTGGCAACAGTGCTTGCTCATCTCATGTGGTATTCTCAAGGAACAGATAATGCTTAAAATGCTCTGACTTTGGGAAATACAATCAAACCATAAAAACTTCAGAGAAGTACGGACTGTTTAAAGGACTAACTTGTACATAGCATGGATGTTGTCTAACTTGACTTCAGCAAGGCTTTTGACACTGTCTCCCACAACATCCTCATAGGAAAGCTCAGGAAGAGTGGCTTAGATGAGTGCACAGTGAGGTGGGTCAAGAACTGGCTGAATGGCNAATTTAAAATCTCAATTACATCAATCTACCAAATGTACAGGCATCAGAAGTTCTGCTTTCAAGCAATTAAACCTGGCTGCACAATTTCAGCCGAACAACCAGTCAAATAATATTAAGCCCAAGTTAAGTTTGCAAATATTTAATAACTTTTCTTAGGAGAACACATAATAGTGTTCTTATAAAGAAAAAAAAATCGATAACAAGTAACTACAGACAGCACACAAAAGTACTTCATAATACTTCCGAAGAAGTCAGTTCTACTGCACTTAACCCTTCGCCCAAAGACACTATCTCATGTTGTGATATGAAATAAAAGTACCTGAGGTTTTTGACGAAGGCTAAATTAACACTTCCAAGTAGATTTATCAACCAACTCTAACCTGTCGTACTCATCGGTAGCTTGCACCACATAAGTAAGTATTTAAAGATACCTTTTAGTGTTTTACATGTCTTAACGTTTAAGGTAGCTGACCTAGGTTCTTAACTTAATGTGAGTGTAATTTAGAATTCATTAATTTTATAAATATGGATTTTGAAAAATGAAGAGTTCTTATCAACTTACCTCTGGCCAATTTGGCATTTTAGAAATAACAAAATTTAGATCATCTATGGCTGGTTTATATTCTTGGAGGCCAACATATGACTCAGCTCTGTAAATTCTTAGCATCAAGTCACTGGAATCTGAAGACAAAAATTAAGTAACATTTTTATTAATTTAGAAATTTGTAATTTTTAATTACATGCTTTCATTGCATTATGTCACAACACCACCTCTTTGTACCATATCTTCAAAATTACTGGAGTACATTCTCCCCCCCCCCCCCCCCCCCCCCCCCCCCCCCCCCCCCCCCCCCCCCCCCCCCCCCCCCCG
The DNA here is from genome assembly GCA_013398225.1 of Steatornis caripensis. NCBI lineage: Eukaryota > Metazoa > Chordata > Aves > Caprimulgiformes > Steatornithidae > Steatornis > Steatornis caripensis. The sequence continues at coordinate 117,564 of VZSC01009640.1, forward strand.
CCCCCCCCCCCCCCCCCCCCCCCCCCCCCCCCCCCCCNATTAAGTAACATTTTTATTAATTTAGAAATTTGTAATTTTTAATTACATGCTTTCATTGCATTATGTCACAACACCACCTCTTTGTACCATATCTTCAAAATTACTGGAGTACATTCTCCCCCCCCCCAGCAGTGTTTGGCTAATAAAAGTGGCAGTAATTACAGGCTCAGGTCTTTCAAGCTAAAGATCAAATTTTGTACCCTCTAATGTATCTTGCAGCAACAAGAAAATATATTTTAGAAGATCTAACATTGAGGCTGACAGAGTAAAGTATTGCTCAGTACTGCTATGACAACAAAAACCGAGGACTACGTAAGTAGACTTTAGCTTTACAGTACATCCATTTAAAACCACAGACACCTGGGAATTCACTGCACTTGTATTAAAAAGCCTAATTATTATGACGTTTGCTTTCAAACACTCAAGTTTTTCTTCACACTGTCATCTGTTTTTATAATGGCCAACCCCTTCCAACTACATCTGGAGATACAGATGCCACTTTCCCAATGGTATAAATCTGGTAAGTACCAGCAGTAGGCTTTACCACCGTGTGGGCTGAAGAGAGACAGCCAATACCAGAAAGCCTTTAACACCAGCTGGCAGCCCTGTCACAAGGAGTTGTACTAGTGGAACTTCCGCGATGGGAAAACATTAGTGTGTGTTCAGTAAAGACAAGTTCTCCTGTCCAACACACAGCATTCTGCACTTTTAGTGAGTGCAACTTCTAAATGGGAAGCACACCCATCTCCATGCCACTAGAACTACAGTTTTCGTAACGTAACTAACTGTAGCTGTTGCTTGGCAAAAATGCCAGCACACTGCTCTGTTCTTAATTTTTTTGAAAAACACACCTCTGTTTTTCATTAAGTCAAACACTGGTCTACCATAAACAATACTAAAATAGTTAAGTTTATTTCAAAAATATTTTTTTGGGAGGGGATAATGTCAATTTGATATGCTATCTTACTCTATTCTAAATGTCTAGTTTAAATTTTCATGATTTCCAACATCAGCTTGTTTTACATTTAACAGACTGGTTAGTGTTCCCAGGCATTCCAACATATTGCTTTGTATTTAGATCCACAATGCTGCATGTAAAAAGACCTTAAGGGAAAAGAAAGGTTTAAGAAAATAAAACTGACAAAATATTTCACAGCTGAAACTCAAGTGTCTTTCTCATTTGTCTTTTGAGTTGACAGTTTCCCTTCAAATACAAATACTCCAAAATTTGGTTTGTTTGGTTTTATTTTATTTCAGACATAATAAAACATTTGTATTAACAGAACTCTGAGAAATTGTCTTTGTCCAACTTAAACAGGTAATTCTGCGAGCAGAACAACTCTGAAGCCTGCCTTACTGTGGCTTTGTGTTTTATGACTGTAATGGCCTCGCAAGGCAAGAGCTCAGATCAAACTCTTGAGACCGTTTTTTCTGTTGCATTTGACTCTTTGGTGTCCAACAGAGTTAGTATCAAATCAAGTTATTTTCTGCAGAGGTAGCAGTAAGCGTGGGTCTTTGTTCTCTGATGAGCTACCTATTTGCACATAATCAGAGGGAACTCATCTTTTTCAGACTTCCAAGTGTAGATGACATGAAGAACTCTGAGCCTTCTTTCCTGGGGGGAAGGTGAAGGCTAGTTTGAATATAAAAATTTGAGTTCAAGACTACAGCAGGTGGACATTTTGTCCATCTCCTTTTCAAACAGAAAAAGCATGGTTCCAACTGAACTGGTACAAAACAAAGGGCTAAACCAAGGAGTTTAACTGAGACCCCAACTCTGCCACTGAATGCACATGAACACTGCCAATGAATGATCAAATACACATAACGAATTTGGTCTAAATATTTTCAAGACCAGAAGATCTAAATTGATATGTCCAATTTCGTAACCATAATTTCATTTCTAGGCTTTGCAATTGTGAAAACCGTTTTGCAATGTTTCAGCATCTATTTTAATGTTTGACACGTAAACAGAGGATGCAAAACTATTTCAAATCCTTAGACCAGAGACTAAACAGAGCCAAAATACAATTGGTGCTTGAATTTTCAATTTCAGTAACCCAGTATATTGTAAGTACAGAAATCACTTCCAGCATACCCAAAGACAAATGATTTTAATAAAAAAGACACCAAGTACTTTCAGCGCAGAACTATGCCTACTAGTTATTACTACATTAACAGGAAAGCATACAAATGTGTACACACAAAAACTAGGGAGTTTTTTTTTTATACTACTTCCAAAGCATCTGCTCCTGGCTGCTGTCAGCATAAGCATATCAATAAATGGATTGTCTCTGGTCTGATCCAGCATGCTTTTCGTATGATTCTTAGAAATATACAAATTTCTTCAAAATAAAAGACATGCACATCACAACCACTATGTGGAAAAACTTTAGGACACAGTATTTATTAATACAGTACTATAGGGTCACCCCAGTGGTCAGGGGTTGGAACTCACAACACCTGAAAAGAGGCTGGGAGAATTAGGCTTGTTTAGTGAAAAACAGTTCCTGAAGGCCTTGGGAGACCCCAATAGCCTTCCGGAATCCAAGAGGAGGCTACCTGGGAGACTACTGAAGCAAACAGGGGAGAAACAAGTGACAGTGGTTATAAGCTGAAACAAGGGCAGTTCTGCCTTGAAATCACCTCCTTCGATCAGGCCAGCAGGTCAAGGGAGGTGATGCTCCCTCTCTACTCTGCCCTGGTGAGGCCACATCTGGAGTACTGTGTCCAGTTCTGAGCTCCCCAGTTCAAGAGAGACAGGGAACGACTGGAGAGAGTCCAGCAGAGGGCTACAAAGATGATGAGGGGTCTGTTCAGCCTGGAGAAAAGAAGACTGAGAGGGGATCTGATCAATGCTTATCAGTATCTAAAGGGCAGGTGCCAAGAAGACAGGGCCAGCCTCTTTTCAGTGGTGCCCAGCGACAGGACAAGGGGCAATGGGCACAAACTGGAGCACAGGAAGTTCCACCTGAACATAAGGAAGAACTTCTTTACTGTGAGGGTGACAGAGCACTGACACAGGCTGCCCAGNTAACCTGCTTTAGCAGGGGGGGTTGGACTGGATGATCTCCAGAGGTCCCTTCCAACCCCTACCATTACGTGATTCAGTGAAATAAGGAGATAATTTTTCACTATGAGGGTAATTAACCTCCGAGCAGGTTGCCCAGATAGGCTGTGGAATTTTCATCCTTGAAGGTTTTCATGATCCAGCTGGACAAAACCTGAAGCAAATGGCTCTGAACTCAGTGTTAATTCTGCTTTAAACAGGAGACTGACAGGCCAGCAGCCCTCCTGAGGCCCACTCCAGCAGGAACGAGTCTGTGGTTCAGACCAAACTCAAGACTATTAGCAGTTTCAGGATACTTGATTAAATACAAGCTGCACTTAGATTTTAATCCAACAGACTTTAACTAAACAATTTCTTTTCAACCCCTGCAAGGAATACATTAACTATATGAATGTTAACATTCCTCATGTTTTTCAAAAGTAATTTTTGCACCAAGCAAATATTTATCTTTCAGATGTTTCGAGCAATGTAAGAAAGTTATGAAAAGATGCCATTTGAGTAAAGGTTTAGTGACATCTAGCCGATGTCTTATTTAGGATGTAAGATTTATGTTTATCACCATTTTTTTAACTATCTGCATTAAAAACTAGACAGAGATGAACCAGCAGTGACAAAATATTGAACCAGAACTCAAATGATTTTAAACATGAATACATTTCTTACACTACATCTTTTCCACCTCTAAATGTTTTCAAGAACTCATGTTCTGAAGACAGAAAGTGTACCAGCAGCTATTAATTAGTTCTCCATTGGCCTGAAATCACCTTCAATTCGTAGTTCTGAGCCCACAAGGGTGTCATTAAATTGACATAAATGTCATTAAATATCAATTTAATGTACGTCTGCATTCTGATTCATGAAGTTCTTCAGTATCTTCACCAGAATGCTTGGAATATTGGTACTTCTCAGGACTGCAAACACAGGAAATAGTTGTACAAAGGCTCTTAAACTGAGCTTCTAGCACTTAATTCTAGCACATGTACTAAGTCTGAATAATAAAATTGTAGATAAGCATTACAGCTGATAACTATTCTCAAATTTTAAAGCCAAAATTTAAGTTGTAGCTTCACAATAAAAGGAATCAAATTCTTTCCCCATAGATACCTAAATGGCTATTGCTAAACCCATAAAAGAGATTAGCTAGAGTCTGTAGAATTAATTTTCTCTTATTCTTTCACAACAATCTTGAAACATGAAACAGGACCCCTGTAAACACTCTGATCAATAATGGACTCATCAGCTTGCACCCTGAAGGCCACTAAGTTTTGACTCCATTTCTTTGTGACTCGCATGAGGCAATGCTGTCATTCAGAACACACAAAGAAAAAAAAGTCTGCTTCTTACAGTTCTAAGATTTAAAATAGATCAGTCACTTTCCTAGGTCACATCTATCCCACATCCTACGTTTCGGAAATACCCTGGCAAATAATGTAGAACTGAAGGCCCCAACTGAACCTCTTTAAATTAGGTTGACAAAAGGCAGATAAAATATATCTGAGATTTAATCCCACCTACGTTGAAAACAGTTTATTCTGGAACCAGATCTAACATATCTCCCCAGAACAGATTGGAAGGATTAGACTTATGCAAGCCCTTGGTTTTTTTTTTTTCCTCTGTTGCAGACAACTGTACGAACCTGTAAAAATATTAATTCCCAAATTTCTGAACAGAAATAAACAAAAACAGAATGGCTCAGGTCACCAGGTGTTAAAATCCATAGTCGAATAAAAACAACAAAGGAATCTGTCACTAGGAGCATCTAGGTATGTTTATCACACAAATTTGACTCCCTCTACGAAGACTAAACTCCGAAAAACTGACTATACAGCAAGTGCTCATCGCACCACACAGACTGTTTGCGATGGATACAGGGTAGTCTGGAATCGTGCCTCTACCTCCCATCTTTGCACCCTCTCTCAACAGTGTATTATAAAACTTCAACCACACCCACCCATGATGTCACTGCCATTACACAACCTGTCCCCCTCCATGCCTGTCTGCTTACGCAACTGGGCCCGGCCTGCTGGGAATTGTCTTGGTGACACTTAAGACTGTGAAAATAGGTCTCTCTCAGGAAACAAGGTTAAATACAGCGTCAGAATTCGTCTCGTCCAGGCACAGCAACTGCTAAACACCGAACAAAACAAAGCCCGCGAACTCTTCTGTAAGCAAGTCCCGCGAAAGCACGCGGGGGAAAAAAAACCCCACATGAAGCACCCCACGCTGGACGCTCCCCCCAGCGCCCCTGAGGGGCGCCCCACCAGCAGGCCTGACGCCCAGCTGAGGGCCGAACAGCAACGCGTCCCGCAACCGGTCCCTCTGCTCCACCCGACCGCGGGGAGGTTCCGCGAACCCTCTCCGCAAACTCGGGCGAACTTCGAATGTTCTTTACCGGTCCGTTGCGAGCACTGACGGCCCCAGCCGCAGCGGAGAGGGGCTCGCAGGAAACGCACAGGCACCCAACCCCACCACGCTGCCAGCCCACCGAGCCCGCCCTGCTTCGCTACCGGCTCCCCCCCGCTCTGCCGCTGGGACAAGGGCGGGGAGCGAGGCGGCGGTCTGCGGCTCAGCCCCGCGGCACCGGGCGGGCGAAGAGCCTGCTCCCCACAAGGCTCACCTGCTCGCAGAGCCTGGCTGGCGGCGCCCAGGGCCTCTCGGAAGCGGCCCTGGGCCAGCAGCTCCTCCAGCCGTCTCCCAGTCCTCGCCCTCTCGCACTCGCCCGGGAACCACTTCTCCGCCAGCTGGTTGAGGACGACGCTGGTCCGCAGCAGGGCAGCGGCCGTGCCGGTGTTCCCCGCCGGCAGCAGCCGGTCCCGGCAGCGGCGGCAGCGGGCCCGCAGCTCCCTCCGGAGACAGCGGCGGCAGTAGGTGTGCCCGCACGGCACGGTGACCGGCTCGCTCAGGAACCTGCCGCAGCCGCAGCAGCGCAGCGGCCCCTCGGCCGCGCCCCCGCCCTCCGCCGCGGCCCCGCGGCCCCGGCCCCAGCCCAGCCCCTGCCGCAGGCGGTGGTTCAGCACCAGGCAATCCACGAGGGTCCCGAGGCGCTGAGGTCCGGCGAGGGGGCCGAGGCACAGCGACGCCAGGGACGCGCCCACCGCTTCCTTCAGGCGGTTCCCGGGCACCAGCCTCTCGCCCAGCCGCGGCGGCGGCAGCTCCCGCTCTCCATCCGCTTCCTCGCCCGGGCTCCCGCTGCCGCCCGGCTCCGGCGACACCTCCGAGCCCACGGCCACGGGAGAGAACGCCATCGACTGCCCGGCTCCGGCGAGGGGGGTGTGGCGCTCCCGCTCCGGCCGCCGAGCTCGGCTCCGCGCACGACGCTGAGGCACTGGCGGCGCGGGGAGGAGGAAGCGAGGCACCCTCGAGGAGGCGG
>VZSC01009640.1:133727-159552 GCA_013398225.1 Steatornis caripensis
GTAATAAATGTGGAACTAAGTTCAAAGTTTCAGTCAATTAAAATATATTTTAAGAAATGGATATAGAAATCAGAAAATACTTTGCAGCCTACTTACAGTGGTGAGGAAAAAAAATCATTTGTTACTACTGGACTGGACTGGACTTGAAGCTGAGGTGGGGTATAATACCATGATTGTCAGGTACCTCTGCCTACAGCCAGGCAGTGTACATCAGTGCTGCTAGTACTAGATAAATCACTGAGTTTCCAGATAGTTAATGATAAAGTTACCGGTTTTTAAAAATTCAAAAGGAGTTGATCTAGTTACAAAATTTGGATTTACTTGTTCTTCTTATATTAACTTTTTATGATCAGAAGAGGAACTGCTTCTTGTCTTACATATTTCTCGTTCGTAGAGTTCCATAGAGTTTGCATGTATATCTACTTTTTCCTTAGGTAAAGAGCATCTTTCCTTCAGAGGTGTTAGAGCACTGGCAACTATTTTCCGTCAATGAGAACAGACAATACATGGATTTTCTTCAAGGACTATGAATAGTACTCTTTACTAAATGTAGTGTTGTGTGAAGAAAATCTGAGCTGGACAAAAAGTGATTACTTTAAACTCAATCAAGATGGCACAAAACATTTATCTATTTAAATGGCCTAATTGGCAATAATTTACCTCTTAGCAACAAGATGAATGTTAGTTTATTCTGACTATTCAATATCACCTTTCTACTTTGGCTTGTAGCTATTTACTATTACTTATGTCCTCTTTGCTTCTTGAACATTAGTAGCGCCACACAGTACATGGTGCAGTGTAGGCTGGGATATCACAGCCCCATCTTTTCAAGCTTTCCTGCAAGCATAGTGCAGGAGATGTATGCCTTTAAATCACTTCTGCCAAAGACAGCAGATGACAGGACTGAATTTAGAGACCATTTGTTTTTTCAACAGAGCATGGGATCATGCAGGAGAGAAGCGAGCATTCTCAAATTCTTCATTGACTCAGCATGACTGTATAAAGAACAGTGTCTAGTGTTTCGGTCTTTCTCCTACCTAAGTTTCCCCTACATGGTATTTACACAACAAGATAAATGAGTATCTGAGTTTTGGCTGTTGTCCATAAGTGATCTATGTAGAGACAAAATAACACTTCATTTAATTTCATTTCCATTCCTGCAAAAAACAGAACAAAACAGTTTTTTTCCCATCCAACATATATTGGACATAATTTGTCCATGCAGTGGTACAATGTTTCAGTCACGTGAGTCTGAGCTGATCGCACTTTCTCACACGTGGCTCTGTGGTAAGTAGCCCATCCCAAATGGTTTCTGTCTTACGTGTTCTGTACTTGTCGTACTATATACAAGCACTACATTTTGGGGATCTTTTTTTAATGATTTGTGTCCCTCAACTCCTGATTATCTAGGAAGAGTTTCATAAGAGATGAAAGACTGTGATAAGCCTGTGTGTATATTCTATTTATCTTCATATTTCTACCACTGATAAAAAAATTGCGATGCTTTAACAGTGATGAACAGCTTATCCTGCTGTTTTTCAGGGGTTTGTTGGCACATCGGATCTTTCTCACATTTGCATTGTGCTGGGCTGGTATTTGTAAATCGCCCGAGAGCCCAACTGCAATCCCAGTTCATGCCAGTCCTTCACGGAAGAGCTGGAAACCTGACAGACTGTTACCGTTGTTTTCATTTGTGACACATTGCAGAGCCTTCTTGTTACAAAATACTTGGTCTGTGTCCTGGGGCTCTCAGCTGTGGAGATTTGATGTGTGGCTCACTGTGTCAGATTTAATCATTCCTATAATATTTTATCCTCCTGCTAGGACTGCTTTAATACCCCAGTTGCTGGCCATAAATCTAAGCCAAAAGTTAGCTATGTAGACTAGATGTAAATATTAATTATAGAAGTAGAAGCTGCAGCATGTTTTTCTTTATTATATTTAAACATTTATTAAAAAAAATTACTCTGAGGTGCTTTTTTTGGTATCTGGATTACCTTGATGAAACAGGTGAGTGGAATACTGTGATGTTTACAGTAGGAATGCCTGGGGGCTAACAGACTCTCAGAATTCTTGAGTTCTGCAACATCATTAACAAAATTGATGGTAAGGCCAGTAATTGATTCCAGACTTATATTGGTTGTAGGGCTGATTCATATCTTAGGCAGAGTAGCTGAGTTAAGTAAACTGTTATGGTTAAGTAAACAATAACACATCAGAATGAAAGGTTTCCGAATAGGCTATATGCTGATAGATTACAGCGTATTAGAGTCCACATGTCAGGAGTGGTGAAATGTGAGCAAAGAAGGTGGCAGCCTTTTTATCCGCATGGCTTTCCCATTGAAAAGGGCTTGCATTGTAAGAGGAAATATCAAGTATTTGAAGACAAAAATTTAGGTAAAATAAATAATTATTGAGAAGGAAGTGGAAGCAAAAGGGATGGTAGTTCATTTATGTTTTCCAAAGACATACTGGAAGTCTCTTTGATTATATTTACACTAGTGGGACTGAGCTGTCCCTCTTGTCACTGAAATGACCTCTTTCCAGATGGTGTAAAGCTAGCAAGTCATGGATGTGGCTGCTTTCCTACTTTCTTGTGTCACCTAAAGCAAGATACAGGTTGTGTTCAGATTGCACCTGATTTCCCTGTGTCCACAGCAGTTTGGAAGCACAGTGATATCTGGAAGGAACCTCTGATCCTTCCTTTGCTGTCCCAAACAGAAGCATGTGAATGATAATGTGCGCCAGTAAATCTGAAACAAGTCTTCAGCCGTGATACGGCCTCATTTTGAGACAATGACTACCTTTCCGTAGATCTCAATAGAAAATCATAATCCTTACTGCAAATAACTGTTTCACCCCAGAACAACTGTTTTAAGAAATACTACTTTAAAAATCACAAATTTAAGGTGATTTATGTAAGAAATAATAATGCCCATGGAATGGTTGATAAGAACTTGTACAATGTCATTGTCTTAGTCATTCTGGTCGGTTGATTCTTTTGAAAATTATGGTTTTCAGAATACTGGGTTTTACTTTAGATTCCGCTGTTGTTTCTGCTGCATACTTCGTTCCTACAATTCTCATGTCATCATCCTATTGAAAGTAAAATATATTGTTGTCCATTTAATAGCCCATTTAACATGGAAATATATATATGTACCTGTGAACAAAGTATTTGCAACCTTTTCAAAAACCATTTGCATCAGCTTCTGTAAAGGTTGGTGTTTTCTGAAACAAAAATCAAGTAGAGTTTTAAATGAAAATAGTAATAAGTGCTATTAAATTTATAAAAAAATTACTACTTTTGTCCCTGTTTGTACTTCTGTCTGTAAAAGTAATACAGTGTGCTTTTCTGCATCAGTAGTTATCTTCCCTGTGATCAGCGTGCAGTATGCTATTCAGGTCCCGTCTTAGGCTTACCCTCTTCCAGTTATTCGAGCTATTATAGGCTTTTCTTACGAGTAAACAACTCGATTCATCATTTCTACTGTCAGACAGAAAGGGTGTTCGTGAGAACTCCTTGCTGCACTTGTAGGTGAAGGGAAGGGCGTGCAGGTGGTGGAATCCCTGGTACCAAGTGGGAGATGGCGGTTGCAATGAGCTGGCTAGGTTTATCCTGCGGCCAAGGGGCAAGTGCCGCGCAGCACGGACCTGAGGGCCAAACTCGGGTGTGCAGCACAGGCCCAGTGGACCTACTCATGGGTCGCTAGCTCCTTGATGTCCCTGACGTCTTCTGGTCAGGATCACTACTGCATATTACAGGTTAAAGGAAAGGATCTTTCGAACTGTATAATGTGTCCGAGCTTCCCTCCAAAGAAATCAGCATTAGTTTCATTAGTAAGCCTTAGCTGTGCATGCCTGTATTCCTGCTTTAGCCAATATTACAGACTGCTAGCACCACCCTATCAAAATACACATTTTGCTTTGAGGAGCCACTGCTATTTTTCTTTCATTCCAGATAGAAAAAGAAAATTAATATTTTTGTCTACTCAGTCAAGATACAGACAGACACACAAACGTACATCCCTAAAAATGAATTTATTTTTATTTATTTATTAACGACTGACTTAACGTGCTTTATTTAATGTAAACTCAGTGCTCAGCATTTTCCATTTCAAGTCAGTAACACATGGGAATTTTAGAGGGGCTTGATGTGCCTGTTCTGCTGTACAAGCTAGATTCTGTGGCCAGAATGTACTTCTCATGATGCAGAAAGAAATTTGCAGATGCTGTTTTCCTGCAGGCTTGGCCCTTAGAAGGAGAATTTGATTTCCTGCTTAACTTGGTAAATGTGCTGAGTTGGAGATATATTCAGTGTTTAATAAACTAGTTGGAAACAATGTTTCAGATGAGATGGAGAAAACAAAATATCATAGTTTGAAATCACATTTAGTTTTCCCACTAGAAAATTGGCAGTTAACAACTGCGTTATTTGTCAAAAAAATCTTTCAAGCAAGAAACTGAAGTCAGCTCTATTTGCATGGAACTGATGGTCTAAGATTTTAAGCAATTTTCTGATTACTTCCCGTCATATATAATGCATCCCAGAAGCAATATGTGATTGGGTGTAAAAGAACTGCACTTGTGTGAAAGTGAAGATAAAGACAAAACTAGAGATTGTTGCTAACCTTTCAGATAATTATTTAGTATTATAGGTTCGGTAGTGAAGTTTTTAAAACTGCATTTTTTTATTGAGGAGATACAGTTTTCAGCAGAGTAATGTAGTTATTAAAAAAATAACAACAAAAAAATCTAGTAACGGGGAACCACAGATTCATTTTTTAACTATTTTCATTTGCATAGCTTTTAATTAGGCAGGAATTTTAATAACTGCAACTTTAATGCGTCTTGGTTTGTCGGCAGAGTTTGAATTTCATGAGTAGCACAGGACAGTTTCCATACTTGACCTGCATAATCCCCATGGAAGGCAGCGGAGTTCTGGGTCACCAAAGCTTCGTTCATATTGGAGGTTGTGGACATGTCAGGTGCTAGGTGAGAGTATGGAATTGTTAATGTTCACACAGCAAAGTATTGCTATGGTTGTACTTACTTTCATCCTTACGTAGTCCATCCTTTGGTGGCCTCCAGTCTTCTGTCAGAGTAGGATGGGATGAGGTAACGATAGCATTATTCCTGTACAATATGTTGTTCCTTTTGCTCCCCTCTTACCTCAACCATTTTATTGCACAGGTGCTAGAACGATGAAATGCCTGGTATAGCCACAAACTACAAGTTGGTTTTGCACTAGAAAAATATCCACTGGGGACTGTCTTTGGGCACAGGCAAAGGAAGCAGATGCCAAAGATATTAGGCTGCTGGAAGCAGTTGCTGTGTGTTCCATCTGTGCCAGAGCTGCAGTGCTGTGTACAGCCTCTAGCCCCTTCCTATTGCTGCTTTGATGACATTAAGGGAGGAAAGTGTTGGAAAGCGTGGACTAGTAGTCACTGCGGAGTTGTCGGTGGCTCTTCACAGCCATTAATTTCATACTCTCTTCCTTTTTCCTCCTACTCTATGGATCGTGCTGCTACAGAAGTACAAGTTGTTTTCTAAGAATTTGCTCTTGACTTTCTAGGCACAGCTCATTTCCTCACCCACCCTCCACCCCTTTTGTATGACGAGCCCTTTCTGATTTCTGGAACCTCAAGCAGTATAAAAGTGTTATGAGATAGATCTGTTTTTTAAGGAAAAATGGGATAATAGTAGGAAGTGCTTATGTAGGAGTATGGTGGGAATTTAAATTTGCTTTGACACATCAGTGATTGACAGTGAATCATGTTTTGAGTGATCTTTTGTACAGCTGAAGGGGAGTTACGCTGGTGGTTTTGCAACAGTGTAGATTTCCAGATATTCCCTCCCCTCCGCCCCCCAGTATATGTACAACTACAAGGTGATACCACTGCAAAGAAGTGACAGAACAAGAGACAGTGGGCACAAACTGAAATACTTAAAAATAAGAAAAATACATTTTACTCTGAGGGTGGTCAAACTCTGGAACAGGTTGCCCAGAGAGCTTGTGGAGTCTTCATCCTTGGAAATACTAAAAACTTGAGTGGATATGGCCTGGACAACCTTCTGTAGTACACCCTCCTTTGAGCAGAGGATGTACCAAAGACCACCAGCAGTCCCTTCCAATCTGAACCAATCTGTTAGTCTGTTGTTGTCAGAAAAGCATGCAGTAATCGTTTTTAGAGTGAAGTGGCAGTTCCCTGGAGTGTTGTTCTGGCTTCCTACAATTTGTGGCTCAGAGACTTCTTAATACGTTCTGTTGTCACTTCAGTGACCTTTATTACAAAAGATGTAAGTGTAAATCACACACGCAAAAAAACCGGATACTAAAATCATTGTTAGTGAATAGCTCCAGTTGTATAGTCACTAATAAGAAACATTTTCAGTAATGAGACAGATTTTGGTTTCTTCGAAGTCTGTAGTTAAAACTTCCATTGACTTCATGGGGCTAGGGATTTGACCCGTTGTTTTATATCTGACATAAACTAAAGCAAAGTGAATAGGTTAGTTACGTATTTAAACATTCTTTAAAACGAAAACCTATGATAACAGTAAGTTCAAGTTACTTATGCCTCCAACCATCAAGCAGCTACCTCTGGTCCGTTCTTTTCACAGTCTGGTAATTGCTGTGCACCAGCTATGTGCATTACTTGCTGGCGTGATGATCTGTCTCTTTGGCAGGAAGTAAGAGCTGGGAAGCTTCATTATTCTGTAGAAAGGCTTTTAAATGCGTAGAAACAGCCTGGGAGTGCACAGTTGAGGAATGGGCCCTTTTATATCACAAGTCACACTTTGAATTTGCTGTACAAAGAAATGTCTTGTTTTCTGATGTTTGAGAGTGGAAAATATTATTCTCCCGTTTAAGAAACGAAACTGTTTGTCTCCAAAGCAAGCATATACGTAAGTAATAGAATAAACATATTTTTCTCAAAGGAGGGATAGTTTCAGGAAAAGAGGATTAAAATTCTTGGAAAATCAGTGAGGGAGCTACAAGTGTCAGGTGATTATATGGCCTTATGTAAGTGCAGTGTTTGGCGCCTAGCCAAGTATTGCTAAAACTTATAGGGCAGCTTCTGTTCACGTTTAGGCCAGCATAAATCTGAAAGCACTTAAAAAAAAAATCAAAGACAGCAGCATTTGCTCCTATGTTAGAGCGTTTTTTGAAAAGAATAAAAGAAATTTCTTGCTACAGGGAATTTCTAAAGGGGATGATGTGGTTAAAACAGGGGATTGCAAGAATTGAATTTTATTCCTGCCTTTCTTGTAGATCTCCTGTACTGTATGGGCAAGCTGTCTTTGTGGCTCAGTTTCTGCCTTAACCATAGGAAGTTTATTGTGTTTGTATATCTCTGATATTCAAATGATATGATGGGGGGGGTTGGTTGGTAGGTACGTGATCTATTTGTTGTATGGCAGTATATTAAAATAGTTTTGTTTGCTATTGTTTTTGTGTCATGGAGAAAAACTCTAGTTGGAAGTAACTGGGACGAAATCTTTTTAAATGTTTGTGTTTTTCAAAAATTTTACTCCCCTTCAGTCTAGTAGTGCAGGTGGTAATAAACTACTTCTGAAGCGAACCCACCTTAAATAATTCATTTGTGTTGCTTGGTAGGGTTTTTTTAAATGTATAATAATGTTTCAAAGGCTGTTTTTTTTCCAAGACAGCATCCAGAATGCAAATTGTGTTCTATAATGTTATCTTCCTTGCACATCCACTCTTTTTTAGAGCGTGGCTAGGTTTTGTGCCGTTTATATTGCATTACTTTTTCACTTCAGATATGAAATATCTTTAAACTTGGTGACAGACATAATAACCATTGAATAATTCTCTTTGACTCATGCAGATCTTCAGGTATTTAGAATTAGAAAAGCAAGATCTTACATTGGTAGAACATTGCTTGAAGTGCTGAAGATGACTGGCTAAATCTGGTGAGTACTAATCAGGTAGAATTTGTCAGTCTTTCAGCCAGCCAGCCAGTCAGTCTTACAGATTTTCCTGATCACATACTGGACAAAGCAAGAGAGCAGATATAGTGAGTTCAAGAATTGTCTTTGGAATGAGCCTCCTTTCAAAAGAGATTTAAGATCTGGTTTTCAAACAGAAGCATAAAATGTTTCCAGATGGCAACAGCATGAAAGATGTCATAGAGATCTCAGGAAAGGAAATCAGAATAGGCAAGAATGTATTTGGAAATGTGTCAGGTTTTACTGAAAGTGCAAAGTTGGACATCAGAGAAGTACTGGAATGCCTACCAGGCTGTATTCTCTGTCCCCAATAGACTTTTAGCACTGTGGTTGCCCACTAGGCAGTAACAGATGAATCATCATGACAACCAAACTTTACTTGAGAGAGAGAATACAGAATATGAATCCTCACTGAGACAATCCGACTGTCATCTGTAGATGTTTTTCTGATGAATGGCATTATCATATCTTTTTATGCCAAATGAGTAAACTGTTTTCACCACACAAATACTGTCTACTCCAGTACATATTGCATGCAAACTACCAAGCACAAATTTCAGGGTGATCGTTGCAATGTGAATTCACTCTGGCAATTGGAAACATACCCAACTGGTTCTGGTTAGAAAACTAATGCCAAAAGAAGTGTAGGCCTGTGATGAATGATTGGGTTGTCAAAACCCCACAGCTTTCCAGGATCTTATAAAATGTACCTGGGTCCATCACTGCCAAATCAGTAAGTATGTGTGTTTGAGCAACCAGTTGACTCAGTTACAGAGAGATGTACAAGCTGAAAATGTGTAACAAAGAAAAGAATGATGGCAAATAGGAGAGGATGGTATGCAAGAGCATTTCAGTGAAGAATTTGAAGAGAATAAAGAGAAGAATGAAGATGTTGAGGTATTCTCTAGTGCTTTGCAGGAGCCTTACAGTACATCTAACTAGTTTCAGTAAGAAAAATAACAATAAACAGTCTGTTTCAGTAATATGAATATGTATTTTCTATACTTGTAGTAAGAACTCTTTTTAATCAATATCTAATCTTCATAAAACAAAAATATTTTTTCATAATAATATAGTTATCGTAGCTAAACTATCCCTCAAAGAAGGTTGTCATATTAGCAAAGCCTAGAGATCTCAAAAAACATTCACTCGCTCAGATGTAGCAACTTTTAAGTTATTAAATGTTGGCTCACTGAGTAGTGTTTCTTTGTGCAGTCTCTCGTCCCATATAATAAAGCCTACTCACAGATTTCCCAAAGCCTCTATGCAAATCCGTAATTTCTGTCAGCTCATGTTTATGCCATTATAATGTGGTTTCAGTGGAATAATGTTAGTAATGGACCAATGGCTGTCTGAGTGAAGCTCTGTGGAAAGAGAAAAGTAACAGAAAAGCTTCAACTTTTCGTATCAATTAGAGGAAACTAATTTACAGCAACAGAATATAAATACAGTCAGAGTTCACATTATAAGATGAGTATATAAGGGAAACAATGTGACATGTTTGACGAGCGTCCTTTCTGGTCTTAGTGCTCTTTGGTGTTTCTTGTTGTTCTGCCTTACACAGCACTATTGAGTACCAAATGCTTTCAAAAACAGGATATCAGATGATCTTAGCACATTCCCTCTTCATAACACTGGTAAGTGCAGCACTGAAAAATGCTGCCATTGCAGAGCAATAAAAGTAAGATTTACCATTAAGAATACCTCCATTATACAGCTTTCAGCAGTAGTGCAAAAGGGCTTTCTGGATTGTGTTTGTATGACATCAGTCTTTGAAGACACAGTGAGGATTTTGGTTATGCTTGTAACAGTACATACTGCAAACTGTTGACGAAAAGTTACACTTCTTTTATATTATTCCTTTGTTTAAGATGTGTATTTATATTGCATTCTGTATATACCTTTCATCTCAAGATATATTTAGTAAAACATTTATGGAGGACTGGAGGTTTTTTGCCCCCACTTTTGGGTAGAAGAAACTGCTGTGTGTCGGCAGTATGACTTGCAGCAGTAGGACAAGAAGTAAAGAACAATGTCTAGTTGATACTGCAGTGCAAAGACTTGAGAGAGAAAAAAATGTACCTACCATCTCTTGACATTGGAGTGGGCACCTCTGCTCTTCCAAAAACTCATTAAAACTTATAAAAGTTGTTAGGACAAGAATCTCAGTCTCATCTGAAGAATGCTCGTTTCCGAAATACAATTTTAGTAAAAATACCGCACTCTGACACTAACTGAGTAGAGGATCAGATATTACCTAATGAATTTACATACGTTACTTCCTACTGCACCTTAGATTTACGTGCCAGCTCTTCATACTTGAGTATGTGATAAACTGTTTAACTCTGGGAAAAATAAACAGAATCATAGAATGGTTTGGGTTGGAAGGGATCTTAAACGTCATCTCGTTCCAACTCCCCTGCCATGGGCAGGGACACCTTCCACCAGACGACATTGCTCAAAGCCCCATTCAGCCTGGCCTTGAACACTTCCAGGGAGGAGTCATCCACAACCTGTTCCAGTATCTCACCACCCTCATCGTGAAGAATTTCTTCCTAATATCTAATCTGAGTCTACCCTCTTTCAGTTTAAAACTGTTACCCCTCGTCCTATCACTACATGCCCTGGTACAAAGTCCCTCTCCAGCTGTCTTCCAGGCCCCTTCAGGTACTGGAAGGCTGCTGTAAGGTCTCCCCAGAGCCTTCTCTTCTCCAGGCTGAACAACTCTCTCAGCCTGTCTTCATAGGAGAGGTGCTCCACCCCTCCGATCATCTTCATGGCCCTCCTCTGAACGTGCTCCAACAGGTCTGTGTCCTTCTTATGTTGGGGGCCCCAGATCTGAACCCAGTACTGCAAGTGGGGTCTCACCAGAGCAGAGTAGGGGGGGAGAGTCACCTGCTGGCAACACTTCTTTTGATGCGGCCCAGGATACGGTTGGTCTTCTGGGCTGCAAGCACGCATTACTGGCTCATGTTGAAAACAGTAAGATTGCAAGATGTGAAATTAAAGTGTACAAAAATTTTGAACAATTAGAAATTTAATGAAATTTGGAATATTTCACCTTTGTAACAAATAAAGCTAACACAAATACTTTTTTAGTATCTCAAGCTCATAATGCAGTGATTTGTGTCTTGCAGGGGGGAGAGGCTTTAAGTATTTCCTCATATTATCTGCCAAACTCTGTTAAATGATTTACTAAGTGGTTTCAGGGCTCAGTTATTGTACAGTTCTTCAGTATTAATATATTACTCTTTCAACTGTAACGGAATTACCAAGAAAATTACTTCTCTTGATATTTTCTAGGAAGCAGTAACCATTTTTTTGTGTCTCATGGTACTTGAATTCCATGATGGTTATTTAAATGTGTTTAATTTTTTTGAAGATCTTTAATCATTTCCACATCATTTCTTTGTTTGTCTTTCCCAAGAAGCTCTATTATTACCAGTAGCACTACTGTTTCTCTGTGTCATTCTTTGCCCTGTTAATTACCTCATTGGCTCTCCCTTGCCACAGGGGAATCACATTTTTCCTTCAAATTGTCCAGTTTTAAAAAATAAGTAAAATAAACTGGGATCAATTTGTTCAAACCTTTATTTATCTTTTCAAACCTGAACAAGCGTGCCCTAAACTTGTGGGTTTTTTCAGCTACATCAAGTGATCTTGTAGAAGATAGTACTTGTCCCGCAAAACCTTACCTTTCTTTACCATCAAGCGATCTGCGTTCATCAAGGCTGTGGTATGACTAAAACATGGCTGAAGGAGGAATGTGTCTAAAAGAACTAGTGATTCTGTAACGTTCAGTTCTAATTCTTCGTTAAACGTGGGAGATGAGCAGGAGCTCACATCCAGTAACTCTCTGCTATACAGTCACAGAAGACAGAATGGGTTGTCTTTGGTCCCCGCAATCCCCCTGTCTGCCGTGCAAGACTCTGCTCAGCATTGAGTTGGAGTTCAGCTTCTAAGCTTTAACTGTGCCAGAATGAGAGCTGAGAGCGCTGCGGTCAGTTTCCTTGAGAAGCCGTCCCTTAGAAGAAGTCCAAGCACGTAAGAAACCTTTTCCTGTTTTTAAGTCTTAAGAATTACCTACCTTACTTTGATTTAATTCTTCTAGTTATTTTCCCGCCTACAATTCTGAATGTTATCTCTGCAAGCATGTATGACCCTGCTAGTCGTTGCTTAGCCAGTTGCCTTCTGACAGCATATTTGATGTCCAAAAAAGTTGAAGGAAAAAAGCATATTGCATTAGTTGTTCTGGTTTTGCAAGTCATTTTCTGAAATAATTTTTAGTGAAAAAGTTTTCAAAACAGAAACTTTTTTGTAAGGCATAGAAGACAGCAATGAGAATTAATATTTTTAGTTTGTTGTAACTTCTCCAGAATATCTACCGCGTTGTTGACTCAGAGTAGCTTTCAGAGTAGGAGAACTGGATCTCAGCCATCATACTTACATAAGAAAATTAAAAAAAAAAAATAAGCAATTTGTTGATCTTCAGTCCTCTGGCTGCCTAGATTATCCTCATGATAACCTTTGTAACCTTTGATTAAAAGTGCTACACAGAAGAAAGTCTACCTGTTAACGAAGCTTAGTTTACTTGTGCTGGAAATTAAAACCGTGGCTCACTGCTTTTCAAACCAGCATAGTGAATTGTGTTACAGCACTGGGGAGGCTGATACACAAAAGTATGCCAAAGCAAAACAAATACATAAATAAAAAATCTTGAAACTCAGATTAATTAGGTTATGATACATGGTGGCTTTGTTAATTCATCGGAAAAGAATGTTATTCTTTTTTAACTTAATGAGCACATGAGTCTGTTTATCACATGCCTCTATAAATGTCTTTGCAGATGTTTTCTCTTTGTTGAAAATACTTTTTCTCCCCTCAGGGCATGCTACCCTATTAAATTATACTATAAATTTCCTTGCATATTACAGGAGACACTTAGAACACTGTGGCAGGCATAGCACTGGCTTAACTTTTTAATATCAATTTTAAGAACTATTTACAGATTATTTCAGTAGTATAGCATGGATATATTTTA
The DNA here is from genome assembly GCA_013398225.1 of Steatornis caripensis. NCBI lineage: Eukaryota > Metazoa > Chordata > Aves > Caprimulgiformes > Steatornithidae > Steatornis > Steatornis caripensis. The sequence goes on from VZSC01009640.1 coordinate 146,743, forward strand.
TCTGACAAAACTTTTTAATATAAATGTTAACCATTTAGACGTTATTTCAGTAGTTCGTTGATGCTATGTCTGGTTAATCAAAAATGATCGGCTAATTTCATTGATAGTGATACCCTTGTTAATACAGTGAGTACTATGAATTTCACTGTCAGTTAAATGATCTGAGTCATTTTGGATAATTTTACTATCCTAATTCATTATTAATTATTTGTGCACTGTATCCATACTTCCTATATCTGCCACCCCAATTACTCATAGCGTGGTTCATATTTACAATTATTTTCTGATTTCAAACGTCATGTTGTCAGTGTTACCTCAGCAAACGCATGTGTTAATGACTGGACAGTTTCTTCAACAGACAGAATAAACACAATCACAAAACTGTTTCTGAACAGGCTTTATAAAATTCTAAAGAGGGAAAGATGAATGAAAAATCAGAAGTTATGGTGTAGTTTAGGAAAAAAAAGAATTCAAAATTACAGTATGCTCGGATATACTCCCATTTATTTTATATTTCAGCCTGAGAGAATTCATTATTCCTGTCTTTCTAATTCCCATTCTATTACAGTGAAATACTGAGATCACTTGGAAACTCAACAATTAGTAAAGAATAAAAATAGCTTTCATTTGCATGCCCTGTTTAAATGTGTTACCTGATAACTTCTCAGCAGTGAAATCGTGCTTTATTTTTTAAGTTAAAATGTTCAAATTTGGGTCTGCTGACTAAGCTCGTACCTAGAGAGTTGAATACTACAAACGTGAAATGTCTTTGCGTTCCAGTCAAGGTTGGCCTGTACTGATGCTTGCAAAGTTAAGCAGTTGTCACATTCTTTAAACACAGCTATCTTGCCTGGGCATAAGAAACATTCATCACGGTTTGCATACACTGTAAATTACTTTGGGCTCTTTCTAAAGAAAAATTCCTTGGCATAGTTTCTAAGACACACACACGTTTTTCCCTTATTAGAAGAACAGTGTAGGGGAATTGGTTTGAATCAGTAACCAACAGAAAAAAAGGAAGGAATGTTGGATATGTGTTTAGTTGTGATAAGTTATTAGTGTTCATGCAACACTAACATCCATCAGACACTTTGAAGGAATGGAATGCAGTGGTTCTGCTGTGAGGATGTGTTTGTGTTGGATTAGCCTGCGCTAATGCCAAGTGTGATTTTCACCATTTTAATCATGCCACTGTAGTGTCTTTTGTAGGTGAGCCACATTACAGCCTTACTGCTGTGGGCTGTGACTTGAGCACTTTCCACATGTGGAAATGGTTTGCTTTCTGTATCTATAGTAACTAAGTGCTGACATTTTCACTAAGTGCTGTGCATAGGCTGAGAGTGTATGACTGTTATTATTATCTGCTTTATAACTTATGCCAGAAGGCAATGTAGTATGTAATACGTAAATTAGCTTGAAATAAAACAGTTCATGATCTGAAGTGCTCCAGCTGTGGCAGAAAAGATGCTTGTGAAGTTTAATTGACCCTGCCAGAAATAAACTTTAGTATGTATAGCGAGATCTTTGGGCAGTATAATTTAACTTTCTTGATCCGAGTACAGATAAAGTACCGTGGCTGCACAGGCTGTAATGCCCCCAGCTCCTGTCACTTCCCTCCATGGTAGACATGCCTTTTAGTTGGCGATGCAGTAATAGGCACGTGAAATAGCGTCTTCTTCAAAACATTGCTTCTAATTAAAAGTCTCATCTTCTCACTGGTGTCTAGCTCTGCTGAACTGTTTCTCTTCAAATCATAAGCATTGCTTTGCACGTACATATGCATACTACGCTAAGTGTAGTGGCAGTTACATATGGTGAAGGGTTGCTCAATGACAGTGTCTTACTTGCCTATGTGTGGAAGGCCAGAGGTTTTATGATTGTGAAATTTTATGCTGAACAGAGTTTCTTAATGATGAACCTACAGAAATGAGTTTGAAGGCAAAGCTAAGTGTAAAAAATCATCAGAAAGCAAAATCATGACATCATATTTCCAAATAGGGTATTTTAAAACTCGTGGAGTTGCCACTGTCTGGCTTGTGCTGCTATGCCCCTTCCCTAGCACACAGCAATGTGGGCTTAAGGGCTGTTGATTTCCTCCTCGTGTTTTTTTTACTACTGTCTCCTTTGGGTTCGGGGGGTGGGTAAAACATGAATGGACTTGGGAGTAAAAACCATGGGGGAATTAGTGATACTGTAATCAGTATTACTTTGTTGATATCTTTGCACCTTTTCAAGTGAGGGTAATTATGAAGAAAATCTGTCTCTCACTCCATGTTTGTTGTCACTTTCTCTCTGTCACCATTTTACAACACGTATTTTGCCCCTATTGCCGTTTCTTAGCAGGGTAACATGAGCATGGAGTAGCCTGGTGCAGAGCACTCTGCCTGTGTTAAGTTCCATACTGTTTCTTCTAGCACGTGTTGTGTATGTAGAGAACTTTCATGACCTAAAATATTTTGCTGCCTTAAAAGCAGACAATATAAGAAGATTTCTTGTATGTTGTGAGTCTGAAGTTAAAGTGGAATTCATGTTACATCACTTTGTAAATGCTGTGGTTTTAAAACTCTGGTTGACAGCTTGTTCTGATACTGGCATTCCATAATAAAATTAAATGAGTGTTTGAGAACAGGGCAGTATGTTCTCTGCCATGCTGAAAGTGAAAAATGCATCTCCGGATATTGGAAGTTCCTGCCAGACTACAGTTTGCATTAAATTATCTAACCCTTATGTTGATACTTTGCTGCAATGGTCCTTTGCTCTGCTCTGCCCTGCGTAGAGATGGTTAACAAAGATTTGTCCTTGCGAGAGACGGTAATTAGGCTAAACACAGTCATCCTGATTTATTGCTGTAACATCAAGGCACTGTAAAATCTGCAAACAAAGCAGATGGGAGAGAAATCTACAGCTTTCCTAATCCACTTACGTAATCTTCAGCTTTTCAGCTCCATTTTTATGTAGGAAGAGAGCATCTCATCACTTGTGTATACAATCTCTTACCTTTCCCATGCACATGATTTTAGAATTTTTGAAGTGTCAGGATTCCTTCACATCTCTAAATACATTAATTATGAAATCCCTTTTGACTGGTTGAAATTAATGTCCTCCTAAACATGCACAAGTAATGATGGTTGTTGGCTAATTTTTTTAATCGTTGTTGATAAGACAGCAGATGATGAATGATCAGACAAGTACTGCAATATTCGGGCAGTAATTATTTGTTTACTTAAATGATAAGTGGTAATCTAGGGTATGGGCTTATCGTACCTTAGCTGCTCTGCTGTAAAGCCTGCCTGTATGGGTAAGTCTCAGTTTATATCTCCTTACTGGATGCAAAATTCCTTAAATTCTATTAAATATGGAGTAAGAGTTGCGTAACTTCTAACAGCTGGCCTTTTATAAACTCATACTCTAGATTACGCAGAGATAATGTTTTGGAGTTAAAATACCAAGCATTTGTCTGGTTTTCAGCCTTGCCAAAACCCACAGTATCAAAGTCATAGTTCTCAAAGGCTTGGAGAAGAACTTGGGTATGATTTGAAACCCTGCTGCCTTGCTGACAAAGCCATATGCATAAAGCAAATAGACAACGTAACACCAGTCAGCAAATTAGCAGGTTCTGGCTCCTCTCAAGTTTCAGCTGTGTTCCTACCAAACTTGTGAAGCAAGCTGTAAGAATTACCTTCCTCTAGGCTCTAGGCAGCAGTTTCCAAGTCAGCTTGCTCCACAATGCCTGCAGAAGCTTGGTGGAAACAGCAGATTTTATCTTGCCTGGGGATTGTAGTCTGCTGCCTAAAAAGATGGTGGTGACAGTCTGTTCCCTATTAAAAATGCAGTAGTGCAGTATACAACTTACATAACCATCTGCTTTGAGGACTGTAATAGAACATCCAAAGCATGTCCTTACCAGTCTCCTTTTCATATAAGCAAGGACAATGGGGATTTATCTGGGGTTTATCTGAATACATCTGAAGAACAAATTCTGCTTTTAGGATATCTTTGGCTCATCAACTTTGCTTATTTATTCACGTCTGTATGTCAAACATACAGGTTGAGAAGTCTCTGTTCCGGCAACTGATGCCCTTGTACTAGGGACTGCATTGCCTTGCACTTGCAAAAAACTGTTTCTAGTCTTACTGGATATCAAGAGAATCACAGAATCATTTAGTTTGGAAAAGAACTCGTGAGTTAATCTAAACCAATCCCTGTGCTGAAGCAGGGTCAGCTAGAACCGGTTGCCCATGACCATGGCCATCAGATTTCAAGGATCTCCGCAGACAGAGACTCCACAGCCTCTCTGGGCAACCTGTGCCAGTGTAATAGCATACTATGTATGCTCATAGTCAAAAAGTGTCATCTCGTGTTCAGATGGACTCTCCTGTGTTTTAATTTGTGCCTGTTGCCTCTTGACCTGTTGCTGGGCACTTCTGGAAAGTCTGGGTCCCTCATCCTTGTTCCCTCCCATCAGGTATCTATAGCCATTGATGAGATTCTTTCTGAGCCTTCTCTTCTCCAGGCTGAAGAGTCCCAGCTCTCTCCACCTTTCCTTATATGAAAGATGCTCCAGTCCCTTAATCATCTTTGTGCTGGACTCACTGCGTTGAGTCATCTCTCTCTTGTATGGGGAATCCAGAGAAAAATTGAATTTTTTACTTACAGTTTGCTGTTGTGACTACTACCATACCTGCATATCCCTAATTTAATTTACCTCTTAAGAAACTTAGTATGTCTGTTTCATGTGGCTAGTTTCTGATTTCATTCTAGTAGTAGAAGAAAGAAAGAATCATTGTTTTGTGATGACAGGACAAAAGGTGTTGCTTTAATTCTTCCTCTGTTGTCCACAGACCTAAGAGTAATTTAGGAAATCTCTTGCTGATTTAAGAGTTACTCCACTTACTCTCAACTTGTAATAGTGCTTAGCATTTTGATGGTTCAACATCCAGGTAAAGCACAGTATGTATGGATCTCTTGGGATATAATGTTCTTTTCTAACTGTAGAACGTCCAAATTTGTAATTTCGAACTTAATGGATACAGTCAGCAGTTTCATTACCTGCTTTGACGTGGAATAATTGTTGCTTTTATTTTCCTCTGGAAAGATTCTGATCTCACAGTCTACGATCAATTTTGTTTTGGCATCTAATTCATGTTTTCCCAAGAGACACAGTTAGTTCTTGCTGATCGCCCCTCAAGGCGGGAGACTCGTTACTGAAAAGCAGTTTCTGTGGGGTGCTTACATAAGCAGACTGCACCGTGACCTTTTTTTTAGAGGCATTTCTGGTACGATATGTCATTTGCTGGACAAAATCGTTAGCTGTCACTGTTTGTAATACTCTTGGGATTATTTTGTTCTTCTTTTATTTCTTTTCTTCATTACATGTCATAGTCGTCTTTCTCAGTCCCTTTGTGTTTGTACTGGTTTAGGAAGATACCGTTTCTAGACATTCTGGAATATTTTTCCTCTTGTATCTCGGCATCCTCAGAAGGTGGTGTTTCTTTATACAGTGCCTTTGGAGAACCATGTTCCTAACTATCTCTAGTGTACTAGATCATTTGGGAATTTTTTCTAATAATTGCTTACCTCTCAGCCCCATATTCTGTCTAGTTTCTCTTAATAGTTTTGTCATTTTCCCATAATTACAGTGCAGGATTAGACTGTACAGGGCTGTTCTGAAATTATTTGCTGATTCACCTTTATTTTGCTGTGTGAGTGGGATTGTGCCATCTCAAAAATCACACTGTGGTGTGGCATGAAACCTCCTTTTTTATTGAATAGTTTTATGTAAGCAGCTGTGAGCCTTCTGGAATGGATTATGTCCTCTCATGCACACCCCATTAGATACACCAGGGTATTCCTTTGTCTCTTGTTGTTGATCTAAACCAGATGTAATCCCTAGGATCTGCTTATCCAGCATGGTCACCGCTCAAGAGAGAGGTTAGCTAATGTGCGGCCATTTCTGTTGTTGCCACCTTTGGCCAAAATGGTGTCACTCTTTAATGAATCGGACTGATGCTTACTGCTGAGTCTGACCTTAACAACATGCCTATGCTCACTGCTTGTTGCATCCTTGACACACTACAGTGCTTTGTCTTTGAGCTTTCTGTGGTTTTAGGCTTGTGCTTCAGTTACTGTGTAAGTTCTAGGGCTTCTGTAGCTAAGTTGGAGCTCTGGCTTGCCTGTTTTTTCTCCCATTTCCTTTTGCTGGCAAGTCTTGTGGATCTTAGGTCCTTATCTATCTGATCTGATTTCTAATGCCAAATGAAGGTTAGAGACTCAATTTACTGGAGTCAGAATGAATACAAGAGCATTTTTCCCTCAGTAATGCTCTAATGTTCACAGTGCACTCTTCACAATTAATGTATTTAATTTTTCTTTGGAAGCCTGACTGGTAAACAACTTGGATTAAAAACACATATGACAGAAAGGAAGAAAGGCAAAATTAGAGCCCAGTTACCATTCCTGCTCCCGTCCTGGATTTTTTCCCTCTCCTAAAGCATAAGTACACAACTTACTCAGCAGAACTCCAAAAGGAACAAGGACCTTGCAAAGCCAATGGGCAGATGGTGGAAAATGTGTCTGTTACATTGATGTCGCACCCATGTTCGGAGGCTGCTTCCTCTCCTCTCTCCTTTGAATCTGCCTTTGAATCTGCCAGTCTGCCATGGCCACTGCTGTTGTTTTTTGTCAAGGGAGCCCTGCTTTTGACATTGATAGAGTTACAATTTTATCCCATAGATTTCAGAAAAACGTGGCCAGCAAGTGCAGTTTGCCTTACTGTTCGATTATTTCTTTGAAAACCTTTCCATTTAAATGGAAAAACAGATGCATAGTTTGTCCAGCTGCTCAGCCTTGTCATCAGGGACATATTCCAGGGATAAGCAGGATTTAGCAGAGGTTAAGGGGGAACATTTGTACAAGAGCTACTTGTTAATATATTAGTGACGTATCACAGGAAGATTCATTTCGGGCAGGAGCTCAGTGTGGGCCTGATACACCAGCTGATCTCTGACAATAAGCTCCAATCTAAGATCTCTCAATCTTATGAGGTTCACCAATTTCTAGAACAGTATTTATTGCTTTTGAAATGTTTGAGTAATTACTTAAAGGAGGAAGTCTGGTATTCAGAGTCTTTTTTGACCTCAGGCAAAGTGTAGTTGAACTACCATGCTTGCTTTCAGTACCTTGACAGCTTCTTCAGAAATATGCTTTCTTTGGCATAAGCACTTTTAACACATAACCAGTGTCAGTTAAGTCTTGCATATTAACTGCTAACACAGAATGTGATACAGTGAAACACAGAGCATTTGACATTACTGCAGGAAAGAGCCAGTTAACGTCCTTGCGTAATGCTTATGTAATAGATTAGATTCTCTGCCTGACTATTCTAGTTGTCTCTGGTGGTGTATAAAAAGCTTGCCACCGTGCTAGTACTCTATTAGCTCACTCACTACGAGTAAACTAGTCTTGTAGCTTACAGGAGGAAAGCACTTCCAATCCTCTTAATTGGTTTACGCATATAATCTTTTCCACACACCAACAGGTGCAAAAGTTGAATAGCTAATAGAATCAGAGAATAAAGTGAGAGGAAAAAAGATAAAGATCTAAACTCAAGCTATACGGACAACTTGTGTAGTAATAGCACCATTTGTTATCCCTTCGGTTCTTTTTCAGTACTTGAGACAACAGGTAAATCTCAACATAGACAAAGGGATCATAGTCACCTAATGGACAAAAATGTTTGGTTTTTTTGAGATACACAGTTGCTGTCAAACTCTCAAACCAGCTTTATGGTGTATATATTATATTAATGTTCTACATATTTTCTTTATTGTATTTTAAAAGGATACAAATAGGCTTTAGTTGTTATCAGTTTTTAATAGGAAGTTGTACATTTTATAAAACTTAGATTATAAATCTGGTAAAAGAGGAAACTGTCTTCAAGAAAGCACATTTGGAGATACCCTGATAATGCTCAGTTCAGGGTCATTGAGAAATTATGCTGTGTAGCCTCTTTTGGCATAGAAGATGACCTTTTAGGGTTTTAATCTGAAAAAGATAATCTCAAGATTATATTTTTAGTGGACCTACTGAGCTCTTGAAACAGACTTTCTTCAAGCCTTTAGCTGTGGTCGTTGTCAGGACAGAACCAAGGCAGTGCTGGGCCTTTGTTAGTCGTCTGGTTCCTCACAGGGCAGGAGCTGTGTCTGACAAGAAATGTCATCCTGAGATTGGACATACATCTTCCAGGCCTCAGCTGCTTCTCCAGTCTTTCTTAGTAGTCTTTATGACTGCAAAAAATGCAGCAATGCCTCTTCTAGAATTAACCAGGGCTATGGTTACTTTAAATACTTTAAATTTTGTTATGCAGCTCCTTGCCCGACTTCCCACCCATTAAGAGTCCTACCATGAATAAAACCTCAGAAATTCTCGCTCTAAAGTATTAACCTTTCAAAACTAATGAAAACTTGTATGTATTGGAAAGCTGTTTGTAACATCTACTTCATATTTCTCTTTATTTGTTTTAAAAGGTTCCTAAAACAGCATAATCTTTTGAGATGTTGGGATGTTTTATAAATACTTTACATCTAAAGATACATCTTCTAGCCTGCTAACCTCGTAACTATTATGTGTTCAGAAATCTATGTTACATATAAGCATAGCAAATAATATAGTTTTTAGTTTAAGAACCTGTTTGAGAGTAAATATTAACTGAAGGCTTAATTCTCCTACCAGAGTTTAAGCAACTCCTTGCTGCATGTAGAAAAACAAATAATTTCCCTGAAGACTTTTGATAGTCTTTCTTCTTTAATAATAATTAAAATTTGAAAAATTGCACCAAGGTGCAATTGAAAATCTTTATGTAGGAAATCAGGGGCGTGGTTTCACTTGACCTATAATTTTAGCTCCTATTAAACTTAAAGAGAAAAACTCACAAAATAAGTCAAATTACTAAAAAAAGTCCTGATCAAAGAAAAGATGTAGTTTCCTGTTGCAACGTGACCAGGTACACTCGCATTCTGCCAAAGGCTTCGCTTGTGCCAGTGAACTTCATTGGGGCAATGTCTTTTCCTTATAGGCAATTTATATAACTGCTTCCCAAAACAGCCAGTGTAACCCTGTGGAAGAAGAGCACCTTCTGGGTATTCTCGAGGCTGGATACCTGATCCTGCCTGAAAGAATGAAATGTCTTATCATCTGCCTGTTCCTCTGAACCTCTTTGGTCCCATATGGCCCCAGAAACATTCACCAAAGAAGCTGGATGTGTTGCTTCTCACCAAGCACACTGAGTCTCTGAGACAGAAAAGAATGGCACCTTGTAGGGTCTCCTTCTGGTATGGACTCAGTCAGCAGGAATACATCTCTGAGAGCTTCCTTTCTCTCTCAAAATGCAGCTGTAGATACTTTCTTTTCCACAGAATGAGTTTGTAACTGAAAACAGTGATGACCTTAATAGCACTCCTCTGACTGTGCTCTGTTGCTGAGGCCCTTCCACTGTCCCGTGACTCGGGGTGGAAGCATTCCTCACACGGGGGCAACAAGGCTGGTGTGTGTAAGCATTGGGAAGGGGAGCGGGGCTGACCTGTGGTATGCCAAGGAGTTGAGAAATTTGCAGGCTTAAAAAAAAACAACCCTGAAATGGCTGACCAAAGAGGGCTTTCTAGGTATGGATTTAAAGGTTGATTGGAAAAAGCATTTTGGATTCATGATGGACTGCTATTGTAATTTTTCTTCAGCACAGTGTTTCAGCCTCAGAAGAGCACTTATCTGTGGAGTTGGAAATAAGTTCCAAGTTACAAAATGCTAAATCACTAGTTTTGTACAAATATCTTACTTCAGCAATATTTATTTGCAGTTCAAATCTCAGAAAAGTTGCCGATAGGGTTTAGCTTCAGTCAAGAAACCGCACGTCATATTTTCATATTTTGTTTTGCTGTATAGAAGCAACTTTGACATTTTATATATCATCCACCCAGCTGTAAACCCAGGCCACATAGCTGGACCAAGATCTCTATAGAACGTTGGCATCCTGTGTAACTTTGTGATTAGTTTGTTGTAGGGTCTCAATTAACTGAAGTGTCAAGAGAGCAGTGAGGGCCAGCTGCTCCACAACGGAAGGTGAGCCAGAAGCCCAGCATGTTTACGAGGGCAATGGAGGGAAGTGCCTTGTCAGCCAGGATGACCATCAAAGCAAGCGGAGCAGGTCTGGTGAGGGCACCCAGGGTAAGGCACAATCCAGCAATCACCGGGCAAGCCCATAGGGATGAGGCAGGGCTGCGGCCTGGCCGGAAAGTCAGCTTGCGTGTCAGCATCTGGGCGTGAGTCGATGGCTGCAGTGCCGTGGGATTCATAGCTCATGTGGGAGACAAGTGGTAGGGGCTCAGCTTAAAAGCAGCTTGCATGGGAAAGCAGGGTCAGCCCTGGCAGAGGCCTCCCCACAACGCCGTCTGGAGGGCTCCATCCGTAGTTGGCAGCAGACGGGGGACCTCCCTCAATTGAACTCTCTCTAAGCTGGCCCCAAGCCCAGGCAGCCAAACCACTGGGAAGGGGCCCATACAGAGGGATATAAATATGTCTCTAGTGGAACATTTCCAGTGATGGATGTGCCTTTCTGTGCAGTGTCCAGACCTCATCCCTGTTCAGCAGTTTCCAGCGCTGATTCCATGCCCCATTCGTAAGTCTGCCAAAGGTTCAGGTCGTTTTCTGAATGTGACAGAGTATGTGGCACTGTGGCAGAATGCTTAGGAGAAAAATAAACTCTTGGGTGATTAGGAGCTCATTTCTGCTGATAGATACGGAAGAAGCTATTTGATCGATTCAGCTTTCTGCAAACTGTTAGTCCAAAGCTGTCTGCAGAGTCTGAGGTTTTATGTATTAGTAACTGAAGAGCTTGCCAGAAATGATCCACCATTATGCAGTCATTTATATCCAATAGTATGGAAAGGTTAAATATTCTCCTACAGTGCAAAAGTGAATCCTGAGGCTTGCTTTAAGGTCATGCATTGCTTTATCTGATACTACTGCACAATATATTGCAAACAGGATCGGTCCTAAAACACAATCATCTTTTGTAATGCTTGTCGTAAGGAAGAGGTCAGATGGATTTTACGAGACTGTGTTCTGCCAAGCATTGTGAAGATCCCTCAAAACTGACAGAAACTTTTTTTGGACTGCCAAATCTTTTTGGAACATTCCACATCCTCTTGTATTGTCATAGTTAATCTCTATTTATCATAGTTTAGCAGATGCTTTTTCAGGAATGCATGGTGTAGTTATTTAACAAGAAAAAAAAGTTAAAATACATTAAATTGTATTTAAATATTCCATTTAAATCATTGCTAGCAAAAAAGCAAAATAAGTTTGCAAGTTTATGATGTAGAGATTTCTGTGATGCTCTCATATGGTACAGGAAAGGATGACATGATCTTTCTGGTTTTTGATCCTACATTATCATACACTGTCATTTACAGACATCTGGTTGGGTGGAAGTCAAAATAAAAAGACTGGGCTCTCCTTTGTTTAGTGTCCGCGCCCTGAAGAAGGGGATTGACATCCACAAAATTTTTCAGAGGCTCCTAAGAAAGAAAGCCTTTTATGAAGAGAAGACAGAAATACTAACTGTGGGAGTAAGAATATTGTCTGTGACAATTTGCTTGAGATTCTTTGTTGAATCCGAATTAAGACCTTCAAGCAAAGTCCTACATACCACAAATAAGAAGCAATAGAAATTTAAGGTATATTGGATCTTATGACAAGGCAATTTCCTCTTAAAAAGTACATATTTTAAAATTAAAATGCTTGCTTACTGTTAACCAGTTAAAAGTGTTTTCTTTAAATGAAGGTTTCTCAGTAGCTATGCCAAGCTGCCATCAAATTTGGCAAAGAAACCCACAAAATCTTTTCTCAATACTCAGTCCATTGAATTGCCCCATGATAAAAAGGAGGCTTGCCAATTAAGTATTTCCCTCTGCTCTTGCACTGCCTCTGTGTTCTCCCATACCTCTCTTATCACGTGCAAATACTAGGACATGTGGCTCAAAACTGCTGGATGAGATGTGAAATAAGCAGTGGCCCAGTCTCATGGAGGTTTCAAAATCTAGTCCTCGATTGCTGTAGGGCTAGCCATCGTTAGGTATGTGGCAAGTGAGATAGGAAAGGCCAAGGTGAGGATTTTCTATGTGTCCTTAAATATCATATAATTATACAGCTGTGTCCTTTTTTCCCACATCACTGATGATTCCTTGAGAAGATAATGCGTCTGCCAGTACCAGCATGTACAGGGATTTGTGGTTGAACAATTCTGTAGTCATGTTTTTATCCTTAGAAGCCAGAACTGTAAGAATTAGAAGTTAGTATTCAAAAATACGTTTTAGAGATAGTCTGCTTTGTTCATAAACAAGGCTACAATTAGGCAAAACTGGAGTAATTTTTACTGCTTTTGGTTAAAATGAGTTTGAACTTCGGTGATATATTTTACATAGTCACATCTCTCAGGCATTTGTGGAGCAATGGTGAAAAGTGATCACCAACATCTCTGGTTTGCTCAAAAGCAGAATATTTGGATCAGCGGTGTCCATTCCGTGGCATGCGCATTTTCATTTCTTTGTGTCAAAAACTTGAGGATAAAAGATGTGATCAACTTCAAGCCAAATCCTTTTCATCACGCCTACAATTAAAAGGAACTCATTACATATCAGTCATGAATTTCTCCTTCTTTCCCCCCTCCTCTCTCAGTTGTTAGTGTTTAATTAGTTTACTATCTGTTTAATTAGGTGTTTGTAAATCTGTAAGACCCTTTGCAGACTTCATGTACTG
>VZSC01009640.1:171367-221855 GCA_013398225.1 Steatornis caripensis
GTCAAGAGGATGGGGCCAGACTCTTTTCAGCGGTGCCCAGTGACAGGACAAGGGGCAATGGGCACAAACTGGAGTGCAGGCAGTTCCACCTGAACATGAGGAAGAACTTCTTTACTGTGAGGGTAACGGAGCACTGGAACAGGCTGCCCAGAGAGGTTGTGGAGTCTCCTTCTCTGGAGATATTCAAAACCTGCCTGGACGTGTTACTGTGCACCCTGCTCTAGGGACACCTGCTTTAGCAGGGGGTTGGACCGGATGGTCTTCAGAGGGCCCTTCCATCCCCTACGATTCTGTGATTCTGTAATCAGATATATCCAATGGGAAATAGTATGTGGTAAAGTAAACACATTTGTTTATGGTAGATTGTATTGGTCTTCCACTGAAATACAGAAACTCGTATAACAGGAACACTGATGCTATTGGTGCATGATTATTTCCTGTTTCAGTTAAAAACAATTTCAGATAATGACAGGAACAATCCTTTTTTTAGTTGAACAACTTTCTTGATATACCTTACTATTCATTTCCATTTAGCTCTTTCTAGGATAGTTATACAAAAGCCTATTAATGCTAGCATTGTTAGGAATAATATTGCGATGATATTTACTCAGTCCTTCCAGGAATGTGTGCCAAAGGGCGGTAAAAGAGGGAGGAACCTTTTGGATTTCATTACCTTCATTTATCTGTGAGCAGCCAAGTGAATATTCATTCACAGCAAATAAATATGCTGTGGCTGTGAATAACGGCTGTGTTGCACTTAGAACAGAGTAGTATCATTTTTCCAGTTCTGGAATTGCAAATATAGCTTCAGTTCAGATGTCTGCACTATGCTTCTGGTTTTGGCATGGTTACATGGAACTGAACCAGCTGAGGAGCATATATATTTAATATGGACATACCTAGAAAAAAACAGAGCTGCTCCTCTTATTCTCTTTGAAATTATCCATAAGTAAGTTTTTGGATTTGTTTTTTTATGTATAGCTTTGTTGATTATGCTCTGCATGAAGTTATTTTACAGAATATACTGAAAATTGTAATCAACAAAGCTATTAAACATGATGCAGAACTGCTTTTGTGCTGATGAACTGTTGAAGATCATCTCTTATAGCTAAAGTGAATTTAGGTGTAGGTTCTGATTCATAAAACACACCACACTGTGTGGTGAATAAAGTTCCTGTATGTATTATATGCAGATGCGCAAAAGCAAGAAAATAAATATTTATCCATCAGACAGTATCAGCTGCTAGCATGTTTTGAAGCAAAATTCAGGGCCATGCAGGTTGCCTCTGTCAGGGAAAGTATGAAATCATGTGTCTTGAGGGCAGTCCCACTTTTTGTTGACAAAGAATTAAAAATACCCCCAAAACCTAACCACAACTGTTTCCTTACTCACAAGAAGATAAATTCATTTTTTAGGATTTCAAGAATTCCAGTTAACACTTAAACTAAAAGAAAGTAATTTCTTACGGTAATCCTGTGAGATCACGGTTTTACAGGATCATTAGTGAGACAAGTCTTTCAAAGGTTCTTGCCCTTCTGTACAATTGCCCACCCTCTCAAGTTGTGTTTCTGAAGCTGTACGTAACAAAGATGCAGATGGGAATGAGCAGCTGGGGGCAGCAGAAACAAGGTGGGAATACTTTTAGCATGGAATTACAGCCTGAATGCTTTTACTACTACATTTTGATGTTATATTTCCTTTACACTTCTGGAGTTTTGTTCTTCTTTTTCTACCTCTCTCTCATTGAAACAATATCCGGAAAAGCTCCCCTTTCTTTAATTATATTTAACATAACCTACCTTTACTCATCTGTACAAGACCCACTCCTCTCTGTTAATGTTAGAATTACCATTGCCTTTCACAGAAAATGCCCTATTTCCCAATGGGGACTACAGTCTTCCGGTAGCTACTGTTCAAACTCTGGTCTGCTGGAGCAGAGCGTCTCTCATTGCCAGCTGTACCTTCAAAATCAAACATTTGATTTCAGAGGAGGAAAATGAAAGTTTTGAATAGATAACATGATGACAGATGAGTAAAGGTTAGTATCTCTGGAAGGAACCCCGTGTCCTCGAAGCCAGAAACAGTGAAGTCTATTGTTACTGGCTGTTCCCGTTGGACAGGGCTGTCTACATCCACCTAGAAGAATATTCACCCTGGATCTCACTGGCTGCATCTGGTGTCCCTCTGGGGACATAAATTTTTAGCTTGTGCTTTATCTGCTGAAAATGTCTGCAGTTGTGTAAGGGTTGTGTCAGGGCTGCTAGAGGCACGTTTTTGTGAGATGATACCAGGGTTATGTGCTGCATGCATGACACGCGATATGCGAGGGTAGGAGGGACGTGTTTGGAAGTACTGGTCTACTGAGGGTGAGTCTATTGAAATAGTGTTGGGGAAAGGAGGTAAGGAGGAAAGAGCTAGCCCTGGTATCATCCATATTACATTTAGGCTGCAGACCTCTGGACTGCACCTAAGCTTTGTCTTGGAGGAACTAGTCTGCTCCAAATGAGAGTCCAAGCTCAGATGCATGCAGTATGTGTAATCAAGGGACCATGATCTTGGAAATTGCTGAGAGCTTTCATCATTTGATGATATAAATTAACTAAATGTATACCTCTGGTTATCCATTATGCACATATTTCCACCATGAGAAATAGTCTTTTCTTTATCTGTGGGTGCAAGGACCGATTAATAAAGAACATCTGACAAAGTAACAGGTAATTTTATGAAGACTAGGATATTCAAAGAAAAATGTGTCTAGGGAATATTCAGAAAGATCAAAAGCTTGTTTTCGTCACAATGCTGTTAGGCACTGAAAGTAAAACAATAAATTTTGCATCAAAGTTCCACACTGTCTCATTGCAACATGAATAAAATCCAGTCTGATTTACAGCAAGTTACTGAACTGCTGGCCTGTGAACTATCTGGCCTGAAGGATGAATTTGTCTCAGGTTTGTATGATTTTGATACAGTTATGCTGAGTGTTTAGTTCTGTGAACTACTGCTGAGCCTATCCATCTCCAGGAAATGATAAATTTGATTTTTAGAAGTCCCAAAACTCATACCAAGCCACAGTTCTTAAAATGTTAGGACACCTTGATTTAGAAAATAAGCTATTTAATTATAAACAATGTAGCAACTGCTTTTGCTTTTAAATGAAAATAATATAAAAATAATATAAAACCAATGCTGGACTACTTGGTATGTCATGATGTAATATGACAACTTGACATAATATAAATAATATTATGCATTGTCAACTTCCAATAACATATATAGTATGTACCTGTAATAGAATAACATGCAAATAATTAAAATAAGCATAAAAAAATCAATTTTAATGCAACATTTTAATTGTATTTCATAGGAAATGTTGAGAGTACTCAGATTTGTTCTGAATTGGAATGAGGTCAGATTTTGAAATGCCTTTTTTTCCTGCGAAGTGGAAATTTGAAGTGCTTATCAGCTGTGTTTTTAGGGGAACTTTGTAACTTACTAGACCTCAGACTAATTAGTAGATCTCTTTTTCAAAAATCCAGAAAAGGTAGCTGTCACTTTGAGCTCCTGAAGTTAGTTTCTGTGTATGTGTGATGCAGTTTGTACATGTTTGTAGTCAATTTACTCTTAAGTCAATCATCTGTATGCATTTGTTTGTCTTTGTTGATTACCTTTTTTCGACAATCATAAATAATAGACATACCTAACACTGCCTTTTTCATTACTTTTCCACCTGCTGTCTGTACAGGAGGAGCCATGCTAAAACTGAAGTTCTTAGAGAAGTCAGAATGCTGAACTATTAAGCTGTAGTTGCTTTGGATGTCTGTGTAATATACAAGATTATACATGATTAACTGAAAATCATTCTGCTAAAACCTTCTGTTCTGACTGATTTACCTGATTAGCCTGCACACGATTTTTGAGGTTTGACCTTTCAGCTTCAGCTTAGATAATTACATTGACAAAGATTGTTAGAGCTGCTACTGTGCAGTTTCCTTGTTAGAGACAATGCCAGAATGAGTCAAGAGATGCGTATTCGCATGCTTTCAAATTCTGATTAAATTAAATGTGAATCTCCAAACTTCCACCTAGTGTTTCAAGCTATAATTTATCTTTGCCTATAGCATGAGAAGATAACAGCACCTCAGTCTAGTAAAGTACAGGCATGTCTTGTGGACTTTTTTGCATTGGTTCATCGGCACACCTCCGCTGATCTTTTTATTGCTATTACACTGAAAGAGCAACAACAGCCCCCAAAGAGACTCTGAGTGAAATATAGGCAATGGAATTGGAACCTGGAAATACTTGCACAGTGTTTTATAAAAAATGCCAGTGTGCTGAGGATTCGTTAACTGTCACATGTTGCCAACAGAGGAATCGCACATTTTCTTCTCCCGCAAGCCACATAGGCCAACCCTATGTCTTCATCTGACAAACCAGTGATGTGTTCAGGCTCTGAAATAATCTATGGTAATGTGTCTTACTCAAAAAAGACAGCCTAGTGAAAAATCCTGCTAGCTTTTCAGTGTCAAGATCCACACTGTATCTTTGTCTTTTGAAATCTTCTAGAAAAACGTAAAGAACGTGTCAGTTAACAATTTGGAAGTGCATCAAGTACATCCATTTTTCATACAGAGTAAACTCTTGCCAGGAAAATTTAATAAAGTAATTTGCTGAAGCAGAAGAATGTTGATAATGTTGGATGCACTCAGCATATCTAGCCAGCAGACAATACTGGCAGCTGGTTCTTTTTCTAGGTAAACAGAGAGTCTTAGACCTAAATGTGTAAGTGATTCATATGTGCCTATATTTTAAAACCCCAACGTGTAGGATATCATCACCTGGCAATTAAAGAAACTGATCCCCGTGGTATCTTACATCTTAAATCTTAGGAGATTTTCTGTTTGTATTCCCATCATTCCAGATTTTCATCTGCAATGGCAAAACTCTGTTATAGGAAATTCCTGTCAAATAGAATTTTGTGGTAAATACTTTACCACCAGATAACATTCATTCAGAAGAACCAAAGGCTTTCTCTGAAAGAGGATGGTTCTAACAAGTTGTTTTCCTGTCTTGTTTAATTTTAAGTTTCTTTACAATATTGCTGTTTTGAAAAGTGTTTTTGTTTTAATTATAATGAAAAAAGATCAAGACTCAGAAGACTTGATGAAATTCTCAGTTTAAAATTTTGATAGAGCTCCAAAATTGACTATTTCAGAGACTTGGAAAAGAAGAAAGAGGGAGGGATTTCCAATTTGAATTTTTTTCTTTACTTTTAGATTTTTTCATCCCGTTGTAGTTTGAGGATTCATTTTGACATCAGAAATACCTTTAGGACTTGCTTGGGGTTTCCAGATGATCTGACAGATATGTAGGTTGTTGGCCACTGAAACTCTCAATGAAACTATTGCTGTTTTTCTCTTGTAGCCATTATTCTTGCATCTCTGTAGTGGTCAGCTGATTGAGCAATGGCATGTGTGAATGTTTTGCATGAAACCTTGTTGTACTGGTCCAGTAGAATCATGACAGCTAAGTCATGTTAACGACCATGAACAATAAAGAGGCATAAGTTTAGATCTACTGAATTTTCACAACTGACATAAAGGCCAGATCTTCAGATGATATTAATGAGCGGCTATGTTGACTTACTTGGAACTGTACTGGCAGTGTATGAAGATCTCGGAGGATAATGGTATTTTAAAATTCCATCGTTTTTATGAGAAATAACTGATAAACAGCTTTTTCTGATCTAAAATTAGTTTAGTAAGGAGCCTACATCAAAACTGAGATCAGGGTTTCAAATAATATTGGAATGTGTCGGTGTACTTGTATGAGTAGAATGGGAAATTGGGATTAAGACATAATATAGCTATATATGCATCGTGATTACAAAACGGGAATGTGCAAAAGTAGAATATGAGAGTTTTCAAATATTTGTTTTTCTGCCGGGTGCCTATGGTAAAACCTATGCCAAAAAAAGCATAAATGGTGATTTTATATTTTCCCTCTTGTGCAGGGTTGCATAAAACCCAGACTAGAAATCATTTGTTGTAAATTAGACTTAGCAGATGTAATAAATGGCAAAAGACTGTGCTGTATCCAGAATTTACTAACATGTGATGATCTATGTATTTTTAATGCGTATCTTAATATAGCTGTTTGTTTTAAAAAGCTGTGGCAATCAAACTATTTTCTTACCAGCTTAACCCGTGATCTTTCAGGTAATTTGGTACATTTTTATGGCCCCCTTTATTTTCTTGTAGGTGGTTCTGTGTCCAATGAGTTTTGGTATTGTTATGGTAAGTTCTCATCCATTCAAGTACATTTAATTTGTATTGTGTATTTTATCTACATAATCATGAAATGCTTTAGTTTGTAATCCTTTACGTGCTGGGACAGCAGGCCAACAAGTATAAATACTTTCTAAGGCAGGAAGATGAGAAAGATACCCAATCAAGCAAAACAAAGAGAAACAGCCTTAGAGGAAACTCCCTGAGAGAAGCTGCTAAGCCTCTGCTTTGTTAAGACTTTGCTCTCGTATGTTGGACTGTATGTACTGTAGACTTACATGTATATGCAAAGTTAAATTGTGTCAGACTAATTATCATACAAGCCTTATCTTGGCATTTTACAGCTGTAATCTTCACCTGGTTTAGGTTGGAGGATAGCTTGGTGAAATGCCTAGTAATTTTGCAGGTTAGTGGTTTAAGTTCTAACTTGGTACTATCCAGGCTTTTTTCTTTCCAGTGATCAAATAACCCTGATAGATTTCAGTAACCTTTAAATAGTTTGTCAAGCTGGCAACTTTAATTGCTCAGCGAGTAGTTGGATTGATGTGGAAGCACACTGTGCAAGTTTTCAGAGAAGGCTGATTTCATCGACATAATTTCTCACTCCTTCAATTGCTGCGATATGGTGAGCACAGTGAGGTGAGTATTTGTTTGAGCAGCTGCTGCCAATAATGTGCTTGTCTGAACGCTGTGCGAGCTGCTGGAAGTTCTGTAATCATATTACCACAGTATGTGCTTTTCGTTGGAGGTGAGTAAGCTGTAAAGCCTTAAGCCTTGAATCAACTAGTATTCTATTAGCTGTTGCAAACAGACTTTGGCCAGGCTAAATTCATTGTAGGAGTTGTTTAGAAAGCAATACATGGCATGATATTTTCACCACATCCTTTCAGATCTGAGATGGGTTCAGAAATGGGTCTCAGTTGTGTAGGCGTTGTCTATGCAAGCGAAATTCAGAGTTGCCTGTTCACATCACTCAAACTGTAAGTGACTTAAATCCACTATAAGGTATTTAAAGCTAGCTATTGCTTACTTCACTGCTCTGGAACTATAACACATTTTCTCACTCAGACCTTTTGCCTAACGCTCTTCTTTGGAAGGCAAAGTACTCTGGAGCAGGGTTTGAATACTTTACAGGCTCGGGAGTCCCAGTCTCATTCATACTCTTTCAGAGTTCTTGTTCAATCCTCTGAAGGACAGTATAGTAGTAAATAATAAAATAACTTCTCAGCTACAACTTCTTTCCTCTCTAAGGACTGGAAAATCTCAAAAGAAAAAAAATTTCCAGTCCGATAATAGCGCTTTTGAATCTGTCTGCACATTTTTCATGGGCAGGATAATTTCCTAATGGCGATTACATAAAGCATAATTGACTTGCGTTCAGTGGAAGAACCACACCACAGATACATATTCTCCCTTTTCTTACAGAAGTAGTGATAGTTTATGTGACAACAAACAGTACAAGTACAATGCTGTGCTAAAGTACATTATGCTGCGTCTAAGCTAGCTGGGTGTCTCCGCTCTGCTGTGCTATGTACACATGTCCTGGAATGAATACTGGAAAGCAAAGGCCTGTGAGCTTGATTGCAAACTGTGATCCATTTAGAGTACGAAAAAGAATTGGTGTTTCAGATTTTCTTACTTACGTGGTCCTGTTGTATCATAGGCTTGAAAGAGGAGAGGCTGAATTGCTTGCGTTTGATAAAAATTATTTGGTAGTTGTGCCAGTAGACTGCAGCTGAAGCAAGAGCTATTGAGTCATAGGCACTGTAAGAGCTCACCTCTACCTCCAAACAGTCTTAATGTTTAGGTAAGGAGATCTAACAGGGTTGGAAAGAAGCAGATTTAGAGAGGTACAATTACTTTCCTTTATTTGTAGATCCAGATCCTCCTACCGAATGAAACTCTTCTTTCAAGACAGTAGCTGCATCTGTTCTCTCTATTTTTTCCAGCCATGTGTCCCTTGGGTAATCGAGTGAAGTTAGGGGATGAAGTTTTTAGGTATCTTTGGGAAAGATATCATTATAGAGGCCTGATTATGCAAAACAGAAAAGAAGATTTTTCCACTTTGCAAATGCCAATTAGCTTTTTCAGTGGCTCACTCTAGGAGTTCAGCATGATTTCCATATTTTGAACATAAGAATTGCTGAGAGATCAACATGGATTACAAAAACCCAGGTATCATGTTCTAGAAATTATTCTCTTCCCCTCGCAGTTTTGAGTTAACAGAGCACACCAGAAATGGTGCTATATGAATGTTTTATTAAAGAAAATAGAATTGCAAATACAACCTTCTTTTTTCTCGCTTGGAAAACTTGCTCATTTTTCAGTTTTGTTTCAAGTATTTTTCTTCAGGAGTATGTCGTATGGAATTAAACTAGTCAGCAGTGCTACACATGTAATTTAATTTCCTGTCCACTATACCTCAAGTTAAAGCCACATAGCATTTTTTACCATCCATTTGCAAAAACTGCTACATTCATAATTTATGTTTCCCAAAGTGTAGCCAGTGAAAGGAAGTTTTACAGCATGAAATGCTTCTGTGCTGTTGTGAAAACATGAAATGAACTCAGAATTTCTGGCATAGATTGAACTTAAATATAACTCTGCATGATTGAAAACCTTCTTGGTGTGCTAGATTTGCACTTCAGGTTTCAATTTATACTAGTCGTGAGTAACTGTTGTTAGCTGCATGAATAATGCATCGTTTTCTTCAGCTCAGCTGATTCTCTTCACGTGTTTATTCATTTATGCTGTTTAAATGAACAGAAATGCTTGTATCGGTATTCACTGGTGTTCTGACAAGCTGCAGGATGGATCAGTTTCCTCAGGCTTAAAAAAAGCACAGAACTGCTTACCCAGAGACCATCCTTTCAAATGATTACTTATATTTAGTAGTCATCTGCATTAATAGAGCCCCCTTTCGTACTTTTATAACATTATCTTGAATAAAATTCTTGTAAATTTACATATAAGCTTTTGTAGTATATTTCTGGTGTCAGGAATAGCAATTGAAGACAAGAGAAGAAGCTTTACAACAGAACCCAAATACACTCAGAGTTTGAGACCTGAGGGTGTGTGTTTCCCTTAGGCACATAACACCGCAATGAATCCGCACCTTTTCAGAGCCCAAGGAGTCCGTAAGCAAGGGATTGGAGGAAATAAGGCTGATTTTATCATGTTTCATTGTTAGACAAGCTGCAGAGGTGTGTTCGTGTGAGTTCACAAAAACTAATTTGGGCAGAAAACCAACTCTATAGAGACGTATTATCTAATTTTAGATTAATAGAGACTAACTTTATCACTTCACTGGTGATTTAGGTTTTATCACTCTATAGTTTAAGTGTCACAAACCTAGCTTTTATATTATGTCAGCCATTCAAATGTGTATGGATACATAGTTTATTGCTGTCTATGCAGATAATGAGTATATTTCTTTTATATAATAAGGTTTAGGAATATTTGTTAAGGTAGCACATTTTTATTGTGCTCAAAGCATAAATTTCATCTGCAAAAGGAGCTTTTTAAAGGTATTAGTGATAGGTATATGCCACACAGCCATCAGCTTCTGTATAGCTTTTTCCTAGATTTCTTACAGTCATTAATATATTTTTCTCCTCCCAGTGCTTGTGCTGTTTGTTATACACTAGGTACTGAGGAAAAGCAAATAGCTGGCACACAGTCACACAAGAAAATCTGTGATAGAAAGGGAACTTAATTTGTACTGCTTGAATCCAGGTTATTGCCTGGGTTCTATTGCTTCGATACCTCAGTACCACTTATCATTTTTATGCTGTAGTTATGTCTTTGAAAATATCTCTAAATTAAGACTTACTAGCTATTGGAGTTATTCAAATCAGAAAATCTGAGAAGAATCTTTTTGTTGCGTAATCTCACCCTCAATTTCCACTTGCTGTAAGTGGTATCTCACAAAGACTGCTGTTTCTTTAAAAAAAAAATAGAACAAGAATTCAGCAAAGTTGGTTTGATGTTTACTTGTGGTGCTGGGTAGAATTTAGATTTTCTGCATTATGGCAAATGTGGCAACTTTGCAAAATTTTGCCATGGCGAAGTGAGACAAACCTACAACATTTTAAAATTTAACCTAGAATGAAGATGTGAATAATTCTTTCTTTTCTGAAGCAGAATTTCCTTGAAATGACACAACTAACTTTTGACAATACAGGACAATTTTTCAAAAGAACAATTCCTGGTTAGCTTTGTATATTATCTCTCCATCTTCCTGAGACCTATGCAATATTCTTTAATCAATTATAGAAACAAGCAGCTATTCCATATTTAAATTCCATTGTGAAATAGTAGGACTACATGAAATAGTAAGGCAATGAGAGCCTTGAGCTGTGAGCTATTTGGAACTGTTACTGGCTGTCAGTTTAATAAGACTCTCAGAAATGAACAGATTCTCTACCAGTGCAGAATATAGATTTTTCAATCAGCCCAGTACAAATAGAAGTACCAGGAATTTTCAGAGAAAAATGTATTAAACATGCAAAATGAAATAACACAATGGTCATTAAAGCCCATGTACCGTTCAGTGAAATGACCTTAAAGAATGGTAGAGCCAGAAGATAGAATTCCATAAAAGTTTTCCCGTGTTTTTCATGTCATAGCTGTGTCAGTCAACTTAGACTTCAGAACACATTTCTGATGCTTTTTCTAGTTCTTCTCTGAGATGATCAGAAAGGGGCCAGGTAGACTACTGTGTGGCAGCATTCTGCATGAACTGGATNGATAGAATCCCATAAAAGTTTTCCCGTGTTTTTCATGTCATAGCTGTGTCAGTCAACTTAGACTTCAGAACACATTTCTGATGCTTTTTCTAGTTCTTCTCTGAGATGATCAGAAAGGGGCCAGGTAGACTACTGTGTGGCAGCATTCTGCATGAACTGGATCCCTACACTTTGGAAATAACTCATCTGAGCTCAGTGCCTTGCCGTATGTGGATTACAGAAGAGACGTTGAGTGACAGTAACATCTAGTTGCTCTTAGCCAGAGTTGGATCCAAACCAAGTGTTTTTAGAAAAGTCAGCTTCACTAAGCTACCTACATAAACTGCGCTATTTGTTAGACTCATTAGCAGCCTCAGACGTCGGAAGTATTCTTCCTTTGCTCCTTCCTCCACACATGTGCTGCCTTTTTATCAGTGTTGGCACATGCTGTGTAGAGCGTCAGGAAAAGCAGCTGTCTCAGATAACTGGCAGTATAATAAATGGGAATTAACTGGCACTAAAATAGGAATGCTGGACAAGCAAAGCCATGAAAATAAAGGAAGACAGGCTTTCATGAAGTAGTAACAATATGAAAATACAACTTCTTTTTAGCGAAATGGTTCTCATGGCTGTTTATTCTGATGGAAACTTACTGGAATGGAATTAATTTCTAGTAAATGAGGTGTGCAACTGCCCTGTTCTGTAGGGATATAGCCTTGTCAGTGCTTTTAAGGCGAAGTTCCCCAGGTCTCCAGATTTATTAGTTACATCAACATCTTTAGTTTTTCCATGAGAGCACCCACTTGATATTCCTTCAAGTGTTTCTAGTCATTAATGTGCCTTCCGGGGCCCGTTAGCGTGTGATATTGATGATCTGCATTCATAAATGCCTCCTCCACCTAGAACACAAAGTCTTCTAGCACCTATGTATCTCAGCGGTCCACACAGCATATGCCACACAGCATAGCTGAAAACATTATTACACACACACTAGTGCCCATATTCCCTCACCCGCTGGATGCTTTTTTGTTACTGAGGAAGAACAGGACCACGCAGCGGTGATATCCAGCAAGGAAAGAGACTGTGACTATGTGCTATTTATATGGTGATTTTTAACAGCTTATGTAGACTGTAATGTGTGAGTATGAGAACTCAAGCATGAATTCTAGTGGTGGGATGGGGGGAGAAAATGGAAAGAATAGGAGTGAGAAGACTTGTGGGTCAAAGTAAAGACAGGGAAATCACTTACCAAAAACAGACTCAATGTGGGGAATTTAACTTAATTTATTGTCCGTTAACATAAATCTTTAATTCCTGATTCGGGTATTTGGAAACAAAACCCCCAAACATCGAAACACTTAGGGAGAAAATACCCCCCCTCCTTTCTCCACTTCAGACACCTCTCTCCCCACTTCTAGACTCTGCTTCACTCCTGCACTCCGGACACCTGTCCTCACTCCTTGTTATAGCCACAGGTTACACTCAGTCCCTTCAGTGAGGGCAGGGGGTTGGGGTCAGGATGCAGTGGTTTCTCTGCTGGCTCTTCTTTCTCCTTCATTTCCTATGGTCCAGCATGAGTCCTTCACGAGCTGGAGTCCCTTTGGGCGTGTACCTGCTCTGCTGCGGTTCCTCCTCTCCTCTGGCAATGTTATTCCCTCATTCCCTCTCCTGTGTCTTAGTCTTTTGTTCCCTCCTTCTCTCTCTGTCTGGTGTTCCCTGGCCTGCCTTGAACATTTGTTTCAGGGAGATGCCACAAGCTTCTCTGAGTGGCTTAGCTGCGGCCTGCATTGCGTCTCTTGTGGGGCTAGCTGTGTCTGGCACAGGGCAATCACTGACCTTTCACACAGAGGCCACCCTAATAGCCCCCCATCCTGCTACCAGAACCTTACCGTTTACACCCAATACAGGGGAGACTTCAGATCTTTTCCTTTTTTTTAAAGAATATGTGCACAAATGCAGGTTTGGAAGGATAACTTCCGAGCTGACACCAGAGGCCAGGTGAGGGGCGCCTACAGCTGTGTCAAAGACAACAGCTCCCATTTGTGATGGAGGTTTCTCCAGCTGCTGTTGTGCACTGCCAGGGCATGGATCCTTTCTTAGCAAGCTTTCGATCCAAAGGATATTTCTGGAAAGGATGAGGGAAATGCACTGGGCATTTTTTGCAGTTTTGGAGGGTATGAGACATTAGTAATAGAGGGCCATTCAGTGCCTGTTGGCCTTTATGTCAGGGAACAGTCAAGGGTGCTTTTAATTTACTGGTATGGTCGTATCGCCTGGTTCTGAGGTGGAAGAGAAGCACACCTAGATAGTCCTCAGAGCTGCAGTGCTAGATGGTAATATGTGCTCTGGAAAAGCACATGTATGTGGTGTTGGATGTCACCTTCCACCATTAGAGCCGTGACCGCTGAGCCTGTGCTCCAGTGCTGGGTGCTGGGCTGTGGGCAAGCCCACACGTGTCCTGGGAAGATGGCTTTGGAAGCACTTGGACAAGGAGCTCCTGTACTCTGCAGTGTGTCTTCTTAATGATCTTGGTATATTTAGGCATATGATTCGACTGAAGGCTCTGATGTTTGAGGCCCCAGACAGGGTGTGCTCAGATGGTATGTTACTTCACATGGGTCCACTGTGATGATCCTGGCAGTGGATTTACTGACACAAAGCTGTTTGTGCCATGGATCCAGATGAGAGGTGTAATAAGATTTCCTGGCATCAGACTGACCCACTTCTGGGACGGGATGGGTATGTAAAAATAAGCGTGCTGTGGCACAAGAACTACTGCCAGCTCGTCAGTCGGGACCATGCAGTGGCCTTGTGCATTTGGCTATTAATGGCCCAGTAGTAGTTATTGGGCTGGTGGATGATAATATCATGTCCCTCCCTTCACGAGTGCTGGTGATTTGGCATCTGAACCACCGTGCCCTGGCTTTGGAAGTGAGTGGTCTGCGCAAGGCTGGAGCTAGGACTGGTCATAACAGACATGAGAGTCCAGCTGCCAGAGCATCCTCCAGAGCCATGCTGGGGGAGCTACTTGCTACCACCAGTCAGTCCACCACCATCCCATGTAAAGGAGCCTCATTTTTTCACTCACAGAAAGTTAATATTGTAGTAAAATCACCATATATTATTATTTTATTAATTAATAGTAAGTTATTAATTATATAACATTAATGTTGTGTGGGTTGTTATTACATCATTACAGCCCACAGACATAAATACAGAGCGTATTAATTAATATTATGAAATCTTGAAAATCTTATTAGTTTAAAATCAAATCATTGCAGGTTTGCTAATTAAGAAAAAATGCACATTTCTGGCCTGTTCCAGTGAATAAAAATAGTTTAGAAGTGACGCTACCCTCTTTACAGAACTTACTTATTCATCAAATATTACTAAGAGCTGCATTTCACCTTTTGTAAAAGTAAAAAAAGAAAGTAGAAGTGATGTTTAAATAATACAGAAACTGGAAAGCTATTATGGAAGTAAATTCTTAATCTTGCAGCCACCGAGAGTGATTACTGAGGAAGTGTTTATGTACTGTAATTGGTATACCTTATATAACATAGATTCATAAGTCTGTTGAAGAACTAATACAACTTAATACTTATTTTACATCAAACAAGTGAGCTGACCAAAGTGAAAAATAACCTTACAGATAAAAAAACCCAAACCCTTCAGACTTGGATTAGTTCGTTGACCTGATTTGTCACCTCAGCCCACAAAGAATTGTTCTGGAATAGTGATTTGGGCAACATGGGGTCACCTTGAATTTGCACTAATGGAAAGAAAAAGGTATATGGAACTAGCTGGTATTTGTGGATTAATTTGTTAAGTTATTGGCATAATACAATTAAGATTCTGATTCAGCAAAACACTTAAAACATATGTTTTACTTTTCACCAATGTCACAAAGTAGTCACTTTGGGTTCATTGCACTTTTATGTGTATAAATATATATGCACACTTCACAGAGTGATCTTTATGTTCTGATGAAAATGTCTTAAACTCATTTTTCTGCTGTCATGCTTTAGACAGAATAGCATTGCGCCAAAACTGTTAAACTGTTTATCTTTTAATCAAATTGAAGAAAAACAAATCAACCAATGTTACCTAGGACAAAACACAAATTTGATTTTCAAATGTTTCTGTTTTAATGAATCATGGCAGCTAAAGGAGCAGATGTGAATATTTTGCAATCTTTTAATGTGCCAGTACTAATTTGTAAACATTGGGTTATACCTTTCTTTTGTCAACACTCAACAATCGTCTTGTTTTTTAGCTTATAGATTCTTCAGAACAGGATATATTTGCTCTGTGCCTAGCACAAAAGAGCTCTTGATCTTAATTGGGCCCTTTAGCTTCTATGGTAATCTAATCTATTAGGGAGCAATAGCCTACAAGACTGTTAGGAGTATCAGCAAGGACATTTAAAAATGTCATTAATGTCAGTTAATGTTTATGTATCATGTGAAAGGCCATTATTATTATGAAGTTAAAAACAGCAGTAGCAAGATGTTATTAAACCTATAAAATTTACTTTGCTTTTGTGGTCTAGGATTTTAATAACAGCACGTTACTAGTTTACAGTCTGAATTCTTCTGATAATATAGGATAGTCACTTGGTAGAAGTGTGTGGGTGTCTAATGTCACTTCTATTTATCCTTTCTATCACCAGTGACCTGCAAACTCCAAACATATAATCCTTTAGGGGATTCACATTTCAGAATGAAATAATTCGTGATGTATGGAATCACAATGATGCTTTCTTAGACACTTCAGCATTCGTTTGCTGTCATAGTGGTAAAATTTCTGGTGGGGTTGAGAATGGTAATAGTCTGCCTAGTTCTTATCATAAAGAAGAGAAAGTCAGCAAAGTTTGGCTTCCTTAATAATAACCAAATAAGAATTATTTTTTCTTTTTACCTCGACTTGCAGTTTAGAGATTTAATATGACTTTGTATGAAAACCAATCTTAATATATAAAAAAGTATCTAATCACAGTTCTTTTGGGAAGAATTGTAAGCTCAGAATGGCTAGGGTGATACATGTAGCAGGAAACTGAACAACGAAATTGCTTTTTTAGGATCTTTTGCACCACAAATTTCCTTTTTTGTGTCCAGAGTAGAATGGAAGGAAGTATTATATTTATGCAATTGTCAGATTGTTTACCAAGATTGACCTACATAGATTCTGTAAAGTTTGCATGAGGTCCCTGCTTGCGTACTATAGCCGTTGTCCAGCATTCAGCTGATGGCTAAGGATGGAGTCAACGAACCTGGGGAGGCTTGACAGCAAGTAGAGTCAGAGTTGTCATCTGCCCTCTGCCCTTGAAGGCTGTATCTAGTGGTTTAGGAACTGTCATTCAGACAAAGACAAAGTGTTGTCCTGCCTCCGAAATGAGCAGCCAAAGGCAGTGCCGTTAGGATCTCATCCTGTGTGCTCTGTTTCTTCTTCTTTAGTCACAGGAAATCTCTAAGATCATAGGCACTGTAATGGAAAATTCAATTTGAGATGGGCGGCACAGCATTCATAAAGATCAGAAAAAGGAAGCAAATATATATTAATTAAAAGCTAATGATAATAAATAAAAATAACGGTAAAAAGATTGTCTATACATAACAGTTAATCAAATATTGTTGTATATGCATGTGACATTCTGTGTCCTTACTGCCACAAGCAGTTGATTCTGAACATGCTAAAAATCTGCAGATCTTCCAACAGCCTTGTCGTTTTTCCAGACAGGTAAATAAGTTCTCATGTTGCTGACTTACAAGGTAAGACGCTTGAGCACTGCAGTGGAAAAGACCATGGGGTGTCCCCATAGCACAGAAACAGCGAGGTTAACATTATTTGTGCAGGGACTTCAAATGAGGAATCTGTTACCAGGCTAGGCAGATCCTGGGCGTCAGGTGAAGGCACGCTCTGTGGTGTGGACATCGTCCCTACTGTAATCGGAGTAGTCACATAGGGCTGAATTTCCTCATCGTTCCTGGGCTTGTTCTGGCTCCTTTTTTAATAATCTTGGTTTTGTGTGTCCTGGTGTGCTATCTTTAATCCTTAGAAGGGTTTTCCTCCAACTTCCTTTCCAAGTTTTACTCACATCTCTGCTCTCAAACCCCTCTTGAAGCACCACTTGTCCAGGTCGTGTCTTCTTGTGGGAACTCACTTTGAGCTCTCTTCTTTGGTAGCTGATACTCTGTTTCTTTTTTAAAGCATTTCCCCCCCCCTTTTTTTTTTCCCCAACCTTTGACTATTCTCTTTTGTATGGAGAAAATAGTTAGTTGGAGAATAGAATGTAGACATGTGGTACTATAGACTTGCCTGGATTTACGAGAAAGATCCGCTACTTGTCTGCGCTTCCGAATGATGTGACACCGCGTGACTGTGCAGCCCTCATTCCCTCCCCTCTAGTCCCTGTTTTACTTTTAATAATAGGTGACTGTGCCCAGTGTCAGCATAACTGCGTCTCTGTGATAGTTGTAGCTTTTGAAGTTACTGTACCCATTCAATAGGAAGAAACTTCCTGACTTGGATAGACCTGTTCAGTGACAGCAAGCTAATACAACAAAGATGAAATTTATGGTTAGGCACCTGTTTTCTGGTTTTAAAGGGGCACTGTCTTGTGCAACGTATCTCGTCTCAGTACTTGATTTATTTCAACTAGCTTAATGAGGAATGTCCCGTGAAGAGTAGTGCCACACTTCTTGTACTTGTTTTGTTAAATGCATCACCCGGAGGCATATTCAGAAGTCATGTAAATTTGATGATAAGGAATTGTCTGCTTTTTTCTCCTCAGTGCTCCAGACAAAACAGCTGTGAGCACAGAGATGTTGTTTCTAATGCAGGAAGTGAAGAAGAATTTTGTCTTCATGATAAGCTATCATAAAAGGAATGAAATACTATTCAACTAGATGTTTAGACAGAACTCATAACTGCAGTATCTGAATATCTGTTTAACAATGAAGGCTGTCTTGAAAATGGAAGATCCTCTTATAATGATTTACAAGGTAGTAAATGAGTTGTTTCTTCCTAAAATCAGAACCCGACATTATAAGCCTGCACAACACCTCAGCGCAGCAGGGTAGCGTTGGTGGTGCAGTGCTCTTACGTTCACAGGTTGTGTTCCTGTTGGAACAATATTAACTCTGAGAGTAAATAGCTGAAAGTGTTAACTCAGAGAATAAATCACTAAAAATGCCATTGCGTGAGGTAGTTTACTCTGTTTAGTGTACTCCAAAGTAATCTACATTGAGGATTTACAACAGAATGGTGAACTAGGCTGTGAAGGTTAGGTTCTAACACAGATTGACCTTTAGGACACCTGAAACATTCCCCATCCTTTCTATTGCTGTCTGAAATTCATCCAGTGAGTTTTCTGATATAGTCAGCTTCCTCAACATTTGTTCTTTAACATCAAATTTAAAGAAATGCAAAAGAGGAGATTGTCAATTATCTTACTTCTAGGAATAGCTCTAACCATTAGAAGTACTGATGTCAAAGCCTCAGATTTAATTCGTAAGAATCTGACATGGTTTTCAGGAAGTTGCCAGTGTGTCGCTAAGACTTACTCAACATTGTTTACAAACAAGGAGTTTATATCCTTAGAGATGAGCATCATCCTTTCAAATTGATGTTTCAGACATCACATTAATGTGATTAATGATAAAAGAGATTAATTTTATGCATATTAGGGACATTGTTAATTGTTGCCTTCTTTTACATAAATTCTTGTCAACACAATGCTTGCGAAGGCTGAGTAGCAGGAAAGAGAAATTATCTCTGTCCAGTATATTAGAGCTCATCTGACCAATTAGATTAAAAAAACCCAACAAGCTATTCTGGCAGGTTCAGCTTTTGTTTTCATTCATAAAGAGAAGGAAAACAGAAGAAGCTTTCAGAGCATTGTTTTGTGTCTTATGGGTATGAGCATCAGCCTTGTTTGCTATTATTATTTAGTGGGATTACATGAGATATTTCCAAGCATTCAGTGGAAGGTCTTACACTAGAGACCTGACATTAGTCTTAGAATCTTTGACTCTGAAACAGACAACCAGTAAGTGCCAGCTGAATGCAGGATTTCAGCTTACACAGGATGGTCCAGGTGTGGAATGACAATGAGACTAAACACCAGATCTCCTGAACGCTTACTTTTCTCAGCCAGATGTTGAAAGGAGCAATTACTGCAGGATGCTTGCCTAGAAGAGGAAAAAACACCAAATGTGTTTGATATTTCCCAGGACTGGAACACCAGGTTTGATATTTTCCAGGACTGGAATTTTCTTGTAAAAAAAATACTCTTTTGGCACCTTTGGCTTACAGGAGTTAATGTATTTCTCTCTACCTGTATTCTTAGAAAAAATGATAGTGTTCCTTTACTTTGGGACTGATACTGGATGATCGAGCAAGTCTCGTGACTTCTTTTGTGGCCCTGTAACAACAAGCAAGGTCACAGTGATGCTGGATTGTGTCATTCATTAGCGCTGACAATTTTTAAGGCACAAAATGACAGTGCTGTTCAAGACTAATAGAAGATTCTTACAGGAGAGAAATAAAGAGAAGAAAAGAAGTGTATTTTCAGATGCCTATAACAAATGCGCTGGAGTCCCTAGAGACCGCTTTTTTTGTCAGCAGAGTTCACACCAACTGCCAATATGTCTGATGAGTGATTTTCTATTATGCACACCAAAGTCTGTGAACCAAAGGTGTCCTTTTAATATTTATACAGAGATCAGTTCATTGTTTCCAAGGCAATTTCCTCTAAATCTCTACTCAGTCTTCAGGGCTATGCCCTGTAGGGTGCTTGGAAAACTCTTAAGAGCAAGTGTAGTTTCTTAGTGCCATAACTTCTTTCTTGAGGAAAATCTGTTCTGCTTCAAGAAAAGATCTAATACCCTCTTTTAAGGGTATACAACGTAAAAAAAAAAAGAGAGAGAGACGTATTTTGGGAGTACAGAAATAGTTCATTGAAATTTCTCAAGATAGAGAGAAGCAATGCGTTTTCACAGAATTAAATTAGAGACGTGATATATTTCTCTTGGAAGAGGAATGAACCATTCTGGATGAAGAAACTGAGAGGTGAATTCGCAGTGGTTATATGCCTGCTGAATGATAAATAAATAAATAAATAATGTATAAGCATGCAATTAAAAAAATCCCTCTTGATTTGGGGCTAGTACTATATTGCTCTTGAAAAGCTAATAGAATAACTATCCTGGGAAGAGCACCAAGAAAGAAAGGACTGGCGAGTAGCCAGCTGGCTAACACATGTAATGTTTGTAGTGTTTGTGATGAAAGACTGAAACTTATCTTTTGGGCATTAATCCTAAAGCAGCTGTTACCTTGACAACCACAGGTAATGGATGGTTGTAGTGTTCATCTCTCCAGATTCACCGTTAACTAGTAATAAAAAATTAGAACAGCTTGTCTTTTAAATGGCTTCATGTGGCTTTCCAAGTATTTGGTGCTCAAGTGATTCATCTGTTTCTGTGAGTGGCAATTTTGCAAATAGAAGTGAATTTGGGGAACCTGACAAATAGCAAAGACAAACAGTTACATATGAGGTCATCTCACTTTGTGGCTGCCTTAGTGAGAAAATCTTCATGTCAGGGAAGTAAAGCACAGTCCATTTCTATACTGTATTTTAAGTGCAGGTCCTCACCCTGTGTCTGAGCCCAGACTCACCTTGTGTCATATTATCTGAACACAGGCAGACTGCTGCTAAGCTCACCAGCATGGACGGGCTCATATGTTCCTCTCTGTGGTATGAACACATTCTGGCCATGCCCACCTGGTCAGGTATTTCGTTGCATCCTCCACACTGCATGGTGGTAGCGTTACACGGTGTGCTGGCTGCGGTCCCTGGCGGATGAAGGCAACCTCAGGTAGCGGTGCTGCAGAAGATATACCTTGCAGCTTAGTCGTGTGAACAATGCACCAAGAAGTATGTCATATATGTCAATTGTACCGAGCAGCAGCTGTCTCAATAACCACCTTCTACTGGCTATTCCAGGGCAGCATGTTCTGGCTGGTGAACTGCTGCCTTTCCCTCAGAGGAGATGGAAAATGGTCATTTTGGCATTTCATGCCACCCTAACAGTTGGCAGCTTCCCCCTGCTCATAGCCCAGCAGTTAGAATACAGCCTGTGCGTGTTTCTGACCCTGCTTGTGTGCATGTGCAGCCTCACCCAGACCTGAATAACGCCTTTGTGCACTGTGAAGGGAGTCTCTGACTGGAATTTGGGCCATCCATCTATGACATACTGACCAGGGAACGATGGCTGTACTTTAGAAATGTTCTTGATTGTGCTTAATGATGACAGTGTTAAATATAATATTAAGGCTTTGAATTTTCTGATCCTTGAAGCTGTCCTCAGGGCTCCAGATTGGATTCCCGGGGAGTCTGTCAAGGTTAGCAAGACTACAGTTTCCTACTCACGTTGTAAACTAGTATTTTCAGATACACTGAAGTTTATAGTCAGAATATTGACCCCTAAAAAGAATTGGGCTTTCACAGATCCTCAGGATTTGCATGTGTTTTGTCAGTTCGTGTGTTTACTGCGAAAACAAAGGAAGCTTAGCAATAGAGATCGTGTTTTGATAATGGACTCATGAAGCTAAGTTATACAAATATCTTTCTGGGCCTTTTAGTGGATTTTCCTTTATGGAAAAGATTTGTTAAATCACATACTTAGTTCTATCACACTCTGATATGTATTTTGTTGTTTATCTTCTCTAGCACAGAGGCATTATGTTTTCAGCTGATGTACATCCAGTTACTTAGCAATATAACTTAACATCTTCTATATTAATAGTATTGTTGGAAAGTGCGAACAGTCCTTTGACAGAGCTATTAAGTCAGCCCTGGGAGCTACTGCTATTTTTATACATGCGAGATAAACAGAGAAAAGTTTAATATTGATACGGGTAATTTTATTCTGATCCGTAGCACCTTATCTCTGGCTGTCGTGATTTATGGTGTAGCCTCAGGGTATGAGCTCTACAGAGCTGTTCTCAGAAAATTGTGTAACCACTTGCTCAGTTCCAGTAATTCTGACTTTTGTCCAGGATATATTAGCTTCTTTGGATTTGATGCATTTTGTGTGCGTGTGTGTACGTGTTTGCAGGTTTTAAATTTTTGTTGTAGAAAATCTTTTGCAATTCCCCTCTTTTTACCAACGCAAGAAAAATATTCAAGATGCAGTCCTGTGAGATTATTAAAAAGCTACAAGTCTTATCCTTGGCAATGAAACAAAATTATGTAACTAAAAACTACTGACATATTCATCTGTTTAATTTGTTCTCTAAGACTTTGTACAGCAGCAGAAAGGCTTCGATATCCTTTGCCTATGTAATACTGCAGCTGTTGCTGGTTAGGAGAACACAACACAGAGGGTTATCCAAAACGACCAACCAAAAATTCCGTGGTGTTTCAAAATCACCATTGAGAGACTCAGCAGGGAAACTACTTCTGTCTTTCTGCCCTCCTCCTTCTCTCCTGGGATCATCTGCCTGCCATCATCAATAACTTTATCTGGCATTCCAGGTCTACTAGAGATCTGATATGCTTTCTTACCAAGAGTCTGGAGATTCTGATCAGTTGGGTGATGTCAACATCTTTGGGGACTGAATAAAGAAACCTGGATGTGTATTGAATGCCAGTTTGAAGGCAAGTGGGAAAGCAAACAGGAATGCTTATCCTATGTCCATAGCAGGTGCTGACAAGCTTAATACAGTAGGAATATATGCAATTAAAAATATTACATCACATCATTTGAAGAGATCTCAATCTCTGTTACAATACAGTAGAAATCTGTGTAACACTTTTAGCAGTTTTGTTTGCAAGAAAAAAAAATAGGGAAGTAGTTACGGTTTTTCTGCTGGCCTTAATTCAAGACGGAAATCAAGAGAATTAGCATCCCCTACTCCGTCAGGTCAGTGCAGAAGGCTCTTTGGCACTGTAGTGAGAGCAGTTTGGTTGCCAGGAGACGATAAGTTAATTTTGGAAGATAATGCCCTCCAAGCAAGTAATGCCATCGTTCTAGATCACAGTAAAATCTAATGCTCTATAGCCACAGGCTTGCCTTTTAAAAGGATTTACCTCTCTGCCTTACTGAGAATGCACGAAGTGTGCCGCTGCATTGTCTATTGCTGGCAGAATAAAATCCTGAACAGTAAAATCTCAGGGTGCTGTTAAATACTCAGCGTAAAAATAATGCTTTAGCAGGCTCATCTATGTTAGGCCATCTGCTAACGATGCTGGTGCATATGTGCAACGACAGGGTGCCAAAACTATTTTTCATGACCTTAAAATAAGAGGGAGAGCAATAAAATGTTAAAAGGACAAATTCAAGACAAGCCTTCACCTCTTTGGCATTAATTCCACAATATGGGACGTGGCAGCTAAAGGCTTTTGGGTCACTAAACATTTAGTGATGCTGTTAAAAGTCTATAAACAAAACTGTACTGACACCTCAGAATGCAAATGGCAGCAGAGCAACGCAAAAGTAGGAAACACAAGAAGCTGTGTCTCTGACAGCAGTGCCAACTAGTGCAATGCAGAAAGCATTTCTCTTCAGACTCGCTGCAAATCTGAATCCTTGTATATTCAAACTAAAAGCTGTCAAGAGTTCTGGAGAACACACAGAAGGTAAGCGTTTTGAGACTGGAATCACTCGTGAAATCATTTGAGCTTTTCTGGGTGGAGACGGGATACATAATCATAGACTGAAGATCTGTCAATCACTGAAGAATTTGGGAAAATGGGTAGACAGGTAGATGGACCGCGAAGGTCAGCGCATGGTCAGCTCTGATGTTGAATTATTTTGACATTGTGCTTTAAAAAAACGCATAGAAAATATCTTGTAGGATGTATGTGCTTCTTAATCGATTTCTAGAGCAATTCTATACCTTCTTATCTGTTTCTAAGGATGAGTGGGAAAATGACAGGATTTTATGCTAGGCCTGAAAATGAGCAAAATTGTTTGCTTGTGTATGCATGTGTTTCTTTACTCGATTCATTCTGAACTGGTATGCAAATTGGTAGTAGAGGAAGGGAGCTAGAGAAGATATAACTCTCTGGTTTTTATAAATATGGTACTTTTCATCTGAAAGTTCACCAAAGGCAGGAGGTACTCTCATGCACATTGTACAGATGGGGAAGCTAAGGCACAGACTATTTACTTTGAGTTGACAAGTTACCCCGCACACAAGTGGCTGACTAATGCAGCTGCCCTTCTAGGTTATCAATCCAGTGATTCTATTGATATTTTCCTCAGATGTGGAAAGATTTCTGAAGAAAAAAATGTCCTCAGCCCTAAGAAAACCTCAGGGCGTAGCACACAGGCAAGGAATCTAGAACAGTTTGCACTCACACAGTAGAGAATCGTACAGTCTCCGTTCAGCATTTGGGATAACCTTGAAAAATATTTCACTCTGCTAAACCTCATTTATAAGCAATTACAAGTGTACAAGTACTTCAGAAAATGGCTTTTTTAAGAGACTATTGGGAAAGGCAAAAGAAGGATGTCATCGGACACTTGGATTATGGGTATCAGTGATGGTTTTTTACAATTTTTCCAGTTGTCTTGCCATGTGTTGCATGACACTTCATGGAATCAAGCCTTGCCACCATCATGAGACGTATGGGAGGGGAAGGTCCCTCCTTGCTCTGCTATATTTAGCTATGTGGTGCAGGAGAAGGATGTGGAGGAAGGGAAGAATGTGAGGATAATGAGAGGGGAAGATGGTGGCAAGAAAAAAAGCAAAAGTGTGCTAGATCGAAACTGGAGAATGGCTTAAAAGGTAGAGAGTAAGAGACAAGGAATGTGGAGAGTAGTGGACAGGGAAAAAAAGTGTATTTTGAAGTGGAAGTATAAGTCCAAAAAACAATACTTTCCTTAGTTACGTACAAGCTTTGTAGAACAGACACTAGTATCTCCTGCGTATGTGCACTGCATGTTTTCCATTTTATGTATTAATGCTCTTAGTAAAAACCGTAGCTTGTAATTCAGCCTTACCCTATTTTCTTAAAGTTTGCTAGAAGCCTAGGGCAACAAAATCTAAACTGTAGTCTCTTACAATGTGAAAAAGCCATATATTTTAAAAAATATCTCTCAGAATATGTCTATTCAAAGCTATTTTGCCCAATCTTATTAGTCTATCCTGATACATTTTTTGTTCAAAAGAAAAGGTTTTTGGAGTTCATTGGCAGCATATAATGTCATACTGTCTTTTCAGCCTGATATGTGGGGCAGAAATGGATCCATTGTGACTTGTGAATCAAAACATTATGAGCTGCGACAAGTTCATAAGTCCATAAGCCAGTACAATAGACTGAAATAAAATTTCATTGTCTGAAAAACAAAACCATCTTTTTTTTTTTTTAATTCCAGCCATTGCTATGTTCTTCTGATGGGAAATTTTGTAGAGTTTCTGACAAAAAAACAAAAAGGAGTAGGACCAGACTGACAGAAAAACAGTGACCTTGGAGGTTATTGGACTACAAGGGAGTAAACTAGAAAAGCATCTTCATGACATAAAACTCAAAATGCAGGTATAATCATGGTAGCTATTTACAAACAGGAGTTTTTAGGTTGCCTGGCTAAAGGCTAATCGCATTAAACAGGAAAACCCAGTGAGGATGGGAGAAATAATGATGGGTGGAGGAATCCTGCTACGCTGATCAGTGGAAACAGAGCATGCTGCATCAGTTAATTCCCAAAGACCATCAAAGGAGAGCGATTTCCCATAGACCCTGACCTGAAGCCCATGCAGAGGAATCAGTCAAAAACTCTCTTCGTAGAAGGCTATGCAAAACTGAGCAGAACAGTTGCCTAAAAGGCTATGGGACTTGCTGTGGGAAGTAGGGGGAGAGAACTTAGGGGCTAAGTAAAATGTATGTTTTAAGATGATTGCAGAAATGTGTCAAACTTCCTAGGCGTTGTTTAGGGGAGAGACCAAAGGCAAGAGAAGGGAGTGATCAAGGTGGGCTGGAGATGAACAAATGTAGGAAAAGAGAGGGAAACCGAGGTAAAAGGGCTTAGTCAAGTGGGCAGCTGCTTGTTGAATTTATCTGACCGAGCCTTGGACTTGAACACTTCAGCCTGTCTTAACTTCATATTAATCTTATTTCTGTCTCCTGTGTGTGTACACTCCCTGTTCTGAGCCTCTGTGCGTGAGCACTAGTGAGCTTGAAGTTGGACCAGCCAGTGAATAGGAGGACAGGTCTGACTGCCAGCTGCTGGGGTGGGACCGGGAGCCTCCGGGGTCTGTAGGTCCAGATGCCAACAGCTGGGGGAGACTGGGGCCTTTAGGCCAGCAGATGCACAGTCTGAGTGTCTAGAGCTGGTGTCTAAAGAGACCTTGCACTGTGCGTGTATGTGAGTGCTGGTGAGCTTCAATCCTGGTCAGCAACAGGGGAGCAGCAGGATCAGGCTTCTCGTGCTGTTCATGTCTATGTGAGCACTGTCGATGCTTACATGAGAGCTGGTAAGGGCACTGCTCTCTGTTGGTCCGTGGGGTCGGTTGTGTGTGTATAGTTTGTTTCTGCGTATGTGCCTACTGTTTATAAACGCTCAGCCTGGCCAGTCGATGGAGCCTGAGGTGCGGATCTTCAGCAGCATCCTCACATCCGTTGGGCTGGGGTAAGAGAAATCCCCTGGATCTTGAACCTCACTGGATTCAGCTACATTTCAGAGCAATCACTGATAATGGGTCTTTTCCTATTGTGGTTCCTTAAGGGTAGGTAATAGACTACTCAGTATTAACATCAATGAGCCAGAAATCAGTGCCGATGAAACTAGCAGATATCACAATAATTGACACAAAACAGTCTGAATTATTTTCTCAAGTGGGCTATTCAAGGAAAATAAATGTTTAATACAAAAAAATGCAAGATCGTATATCTAGGTACAAATAGTACAGGCATTCTGTAGAGTGTGGCAATGTGAAAACTAGTAACACTTAAAAAAAAGAGGTAGTAGACGAGCAATACAATGAATGCTCCAATTCCGATGGTATGAAAAAGATTAGTGGAAGTGTTGAAGTGGTAAACTAGTAAAGTAGGAGTGGAAAAGTGATATGACTTTTGTATATGACATTTGTTACTTCCCACAAAAGAAAGAGGGGTTTGAATTGTATCTAATGAGTCTTAGTCGTGAGTGCTTCTTGCTGAAGGGTATTCATGCTGAAGCACTTGTGTCTAGGCTGTCTTCCACCTTCTTAATGTTGCAGTCTTTGGTGTACTCCTAATATGCCTTTGCACTTGATCAACTGCACATACGTTATTTTGTTTCTCTGGCAAAAATTTTGGTATTTCAGATTAGTTCAGAACAATTTCACAGTTGGGACTCATGCAGTACCTGAGAAAGTTAAAGTAGGTAAAACCAACAAGTCTACCTGACTGGTGAAATGGTTGTAAACAGATAATGGAATTACGGTGTTTACACAGAAAAAAAATAGGGAGGCCTCAGAGAACTACTGCAACAATTATTTGAAAATTAGAGAAAATGTCTTATGATGGTGTAATTAAAAAGTATAAGCTAACTGAAAGGTAACTTGATTGTGGCACTTAAGTTCCAGGAAAATATTTTCAGGTAGTAATATACTCTTTAAGTCTAAAAAATATAGCACCACAAAACCCAGTATCTGGGAACGAAAACCAAGCAAACCTGTAATCAGATCTAAAATCAGATTTTTACCAGTATTGCAACAAACTGGATGCTTTATGAAGTATGAGATTCGGTAAAACACGCGTAATAGGGCTTGTTAGAGAAGTAGATAGAATTATTTAGCCTGTGATGTACAGAGGGGTGTGGTCAGGTTACTTCTGGTGGTCTCTGAACACTTTATCATAAAGGATTTTTAAAGGTGTTTGTGCTTCAGCTGAGAAATTGTAACCGTCCACACATCCAGAAAGGATGAAAACTNCGTAATTGGGCTTGTTAGAGAAGTAGATAGAATTATTTAGCCTGTGATGTACAGAGGGGTGTGGTCAGGTTACTTCTGGTGGTCTCTGAACACTTTATCATAAAAGATTTTTAAAGGTGTTTGTGCTTCAGCTGAGAAATTGTAACCGTCCACACATCCAGAAAGGATGAAAACTATCTGACAGAATGCTAAAGAGAGACAAGTTCATAGTGAGCTAATATCTTTTATTAAAAATGGGAAAGTAGCATTGTGTCTATCTATATATCATCTTTTTAATGTGTAGTCTGGAATATCCTTTTTAACTTCAAAATCTTGAAGTCTGAATCTGGTAACTACATTTTCTCTCATTAAAAAATGATAAAAATGTTCATAAATAATTGACATATCTGTGCAGGTTATGCCACGTGACAACTTTGGACATTAAGTCCTATGCAGTTATTTAAGCTTCTATTCTGAGGTGCATCTTGTGTTTCAGACACATTAAAATAAGTAAGAATATCTTAGTGTTATATTTTTAACAGACTTGTGATTTTTCAGCTTCTGATTTTTGAACCATGGAAAAAGAATGAGTTTGTGATTCTTGTTATTAAAATGCCTTACTCTAGCCGAGGCTTTTAGCCTAGAAATTTCCAGTTCAAGACAAAGGATTGCTACAGCTTTGGTAGAATAGATGGATTTGGATAGATAACGATGACGTTATTGTAATAATGTCATTCGATCTGCTCGATAGAACAGGTCATAGGACTGTCCTGAATTATCTCCTGTTTGAACTAGTCTACCCTTGGAGGGGTAGGGTGTGTGTGTGAGATCCAGTTATGAAGGTGGACTACAACCTACAGAGAATACAATGTGGTGACTATCCGGAATTTCTTTATGGTGTGAAGAATCTGAGCATAACCAGTTTTGGGCGTAGATAGATGTATTATTTTACCTCAACCATCCAACCAGAGTGTTGCAGTATTAGATGTTTCAGGGCCTACCAACAAGCATTGCTTGGATGCTCTGTTTTAATCTTGGATGTCCATTTTGTGTGACCACTTATACAAGAGTCGGAAGCCCAGGAGGTTTTTAAAAGACATAAGGATTCTAATAACCGTTACATTCCCAATCAAACTAAAAACAGTTTCCTGACTTCAACTTCAGAGTCTTGTCACCATGAAACTTGATCAAATAATCATTGAATATAGAAGCATCTGCTGTCCTTGTTCTTCCAGAAGAGAGAGAACTTGCTTAGGAGAGCTGATAGAAGCAGCTAAGCTTACATGAAACTCTTATGTTAGAACAAGAGTTGATGGTGGACTTAAGGGTGACTTGCAGAGGATTTTGTTCTGAAATTGAGCTTGTCCCTTTTTAGACAGGGGGCTTTTAAGTTGAGAAAAGGAAATCACACTGTAAATGGTGTTACGAATTGTGCTCTTTTTGAAACAATCTAATCCGATGTTGTCGGTACCATCTCTTCGCTAGCTCAGCTGTCATCAACTCTCACACTTGAACAGAAGCCCAGGTCTTGTAATGCTACAACAAAATACCCATTATGTTCTGATGTTAAATGGATATTAGCAAAACCTCCCCCTCTCAGTTTTTCAGCTCTTTCATTTCCACTCTTGTGTCTTCGTTATTTTTCCAACTGTTATGGTTCTTACAGGCTGAACATGTTTTGTAGTTATGATGCCAAAGGCAAATCTCCCTGTGTTTTTTTAGTACATTTCAGACTATTGGTAAATGGTCTAAATGGTAAATAAACCTAATAGGGCATAATTCCCTCTTCACTTTGAAGTCACTTAAAGGCATCTAAGCGTTAGATTTATTTGGTCTTCCCATCTCTTTTGGGTGTTACATCCGTAGCCATTTTGAGCCTGTTCCCTCTCTTCTCACTCACTTCTTATGGACTGCTGCAGAACAAAAAAAAAATTGTTGAACATTCAGAACATAGTATTATTTAGTATCTTTGATTATTTTAAATTATAAATTCATATATAAAAACATACTAGTCAAAGACCAAATTGATTTTAAGTGCAAGTGTTCTTTAATTATTATTGGAGATTATATTTCTATTCTTTAATTATGTTGGAGAGGAATTACTTGCCATGCCCTCTGTGTTGGGCTAAAATCTGTCTGCTTTGAAGTCAAAAGAGGTTTACATTTTACTTCAATGCAGGCAGGATTTAATTCGTTAATGAACAAAAATTAAATATAAAAGTTAGTTTTT
This sequence comes from Steatornis caripensis, assembly GCA_013398225.1. NCBI lineage: Eukaryota > Metazoa > Chordata > Aves > Caprimulgiformes > Steatornithidae > Steatornis > Steatornis caripensis. The sequence continues at coordinate 201,512 of VZSC01009640.1, forward strand.
CCCGAGGCACTTAGGACCCCTCAAAAACGTGCAATGGAAAGTATATGACAGAACGAGCTCAGAATACAAAACAAGTTGCGGGTACTAGGATCTGGAAGCGCAAAATTCTCTCCTCCACTCTAATACTGCATGATAATTTTGTTCAAGTATATTATCCGATATATTTAAATTAATGCAAATAATTAGTTGAGTCTCGGCCTGTCAGAAGAACATAAATATCATTAACTACAATGTTTTAAACAGTGAACCAAGTCTTCCTCAGCTAGAATGAAGTAATATTAGGTTATCATTGCTTGTTAATTTCTTTACATCCGCATGACATAAAAATTACATATTAAACAAGAAGATGATAGATAATGTGCAGTGACCTGCCTGGTAGCATTACATAGTGTGTCTACTATGGCTGACATTTTAAGTAGCAGTAGTAAAATTAATGAGTTAATTTTGCTTATATTAATGTATTTAAAGTAATTTCTCCTTCTGATCTTCAGTCTTGTTTATCTGGGTAAAAGAATTTAGTCCTTGCAAAGTGCAGATAGAAGATTTAAGAGACGAATCAGTCCGTCTTCTGACTTCCGCAGAAAGCTACTTGCTGTGCCTCCTGCACAGTGCTGGATATGTGTGCTGAAGACGCAGTTTGCTTTTGGCAGATAACGACCCTTCCAAGCTAAAATAATTTACGGTGCTTATTTATGTTTGATACAATTTCCAATGTTGTTATTCAAAACACATTTAGAAATATTGTTAACCTCAGTGTAAGATTTGTGCCATTTGAGAGTAATTTGACCCAAATGTAAGCTGATTTAGAGAAATTTTGTAAGCCTGACAAGTGTTGGGAAAGTCCTGATCCCCAGATGCCAGCTTGGTCATGGAACCACTAGTTTTATGCCAGCAAGGATCTCCAATAGGAATGAGAGATCACTCAACTTAAACTGGCACTTACTGCCAATGCTTGCAGTGCTTGGAAGGATTCTGTTCCTTATATTTCTGTGAAGTCTTCTTGGAAGTCTATTGAAAATGAACTCATTCTTTAACCTGTTTGCAAAAATTATACTTTACTCTGGGTTCTACTTGATGATTTCTGTATTTATGGATATCATCAATATTTTCATATATGAAAAATAAAAATAGAGAAGCCTTGAGGTCTTCAAGGGTTTATGATGATTATTGAAGATACATCAGTGAAAATAACTGAATAATTTTGCCAGTAGACAAACTGAACACAATTAACCTGCTGTCAGCTGCAGTATATAGAAACTGGAGTGCGGTGGATAACTCTTGACATTTTTTTGTCATGGAAATACAGGTCTTTTAAAGTGGCAGCAAGTCAGCAACAGCAACGTTTATTCATCTACAGCTCAAAATGTGTATTTGTGTAAATTGTATTAGGTATTATGACAAAGGCAAAATGCCTGCGGATCAGATATATAGTCTTTTTTATTGGAAGGTAAATTCTTAATTAACCTCACAGATGGAATGGAAGCAGTTGAAAGGCTTATTCTAGCCCCACTGTTCTCAGTGCAGTTCTCTGTTTTACAGTGAGATGGATAGGGATACAGGTGCTGCATGTGCAGGATCAGCTCACGGGAATATCAGGCATTAGGCCTTATTTCTTCTCAGCGTTTGAGGGCCTCAGGGAACCATGTTGGTATAATGAGAACAAAGACCTTAGATAATTTTGAGGTGCTTGAATATCTCAGTTCCAGAAGATTTATTTGTTTTTATTAAAGTAGACACAATATGCAATTTGGTTGGTAATAGCAGCGTTGAGCCCTGAAATTAAGCAGCTCAGCTAAGGGCTATGAGGCAAAACGTTTTTCATGTCTATAAGCAGACTTCAAAAACCACCTCTTCCCTTGAAATCTCTTAAAGATTGCCATCTGAAGGTAATTTTATATAACTAAGTAGAATACTGAGTATTTCCAAAACTCGTGTGGAGTGCATATCACCTGCAAGTCTAGGTCTAATGACTCATTTTCGCAATGTTTTATCTCTCTTCTTGTAATATCATTTCTGTTTTGCAGAACACTGAAGGTGATGCACGGAGGAATTGTCCTCCAATCATGCTAACGGCCATTCACACAACTGCTTAGAAGGATTTTAACAGAAGATGCTTGTTCACTAGGGTGTCTCAAGAAATTGTGATATTGCAAAACGTACACACATGAAAATCTTCATGCATGTGAGCTGCTTCACTTGAACACTGACTATCATTCAGAAAGCTAAGATAATGACTCTGAAACTTTTTAACCCTTTAAAGTTGTTAGTTGTTTCTTCAGAGTTGGTAGTTATGACTTCAGCGGTTTGAAGAGGAACAGAAAGTAAATCTAAACTTTCTAAGTTTAACTCTACTCCTTCCTTAATGCTTACAGGAATACAGTATTTTCCTCTTATCATGAAATGCAGCCTTGTGTCCATACTGTAGGGCTGCAGTACATGCATCAGGAGTGCGGCATGACATCTCGGAGAAGCAGCGGGAAAGAATCTGCTGCCTCCTGCCCACTTCTGCAATGAAGGTGTTCTGAAGCCTGATAGAGTATTTCATCTCAATTTGTGAGTTCATGCACTTTGACTGGGGGCTTTTTCTTGGATCTGTGAGAGGAAACACAGTACTGTGTGATGTACAGATTTCTGAGAGAGGCCGTAAGAGTCTACTATTTGCGCATAGTGAGTCTAGGCACGACCCGAAATGGGACCCAAATCCTATGAGGGAGCCTGAGGCAAATTTTTTTTAAAATACTTATATGTAAGAAATGTGACACCAGGGAGCTGGGATGAAATGAAGCGTTACAGTTGCCTCTGTTATTCACTGGTGGGTTGGCTTGCAGTGTATCTGTGCAAGCGCTTTAGTTGATATGACTGTCACAGGAGTGCAGCTGTTCTGCTTTGAGGGACAGTTCGTCTGGAGCAGAACAGATGCCTTGAGTTGGAGCAGAGCCTGAGCTGTGAGGGCCAGCTGGATGCTAGCTGGCTGCACGCTGGTCAAACATCTTCTCAAAGCCAGGTGTACTGGGAGGTGCAGCACAGAGACACAGATGTCTTTGAATGAGCTTAACCTGACTCCAGATTGGAGTCTTAGCCAAAGTTCAGGGCTGACCCCTGTAGACTTGCCAACAGAGCGGTCAACAGTGACAGCTCTGAACCTCAGAGGGCGACAAGAACAAAGTGGCGGTGGTCCCCATCCCCTTGGAGGGAAAGGAGATGACAATCTGTTTTTTCTAGACTTTGCTTTTCAGCTTAGACAGTCATGTGTTTCAGCTTAGACAGTCATGCACAGAACAGGCTTGAAGCAGCACTGCAGCCCCGGTCAGTGCACTGGGAAATATAAAACAGGGACGCCCAAGTGGCTCTGCAGCACTGGCTTTGTGCAGTACTGATGCATATCTCTCCCACATCCTGAACTCCTGAAGCTGCCCAGGCAATTTCCTAAGTAGGTAAGATGTAAAAGATTATTAAAGAGGCAGTAATACTACCACAACTGAGGGAAAGGGTTTGCTGGCTATATTGGTTGTGGATCAGGATAGAAGATAAATTCTTTTATAACTAAAATGTTTTAGAATAAATATGTTTGTTCTTTTTAAGCACAATGTATTAAGTCTGAGAAAACAAAGTTGGCTTCTCTGTACAGGTTGTGTGAGAGATCCTTTCTTCTCATGGATCCAGCCACTGAAATCAGTGGCAATGGGTGCTGTTGAGACCCCATTGCCATTAGGTTTGCTTACATTTTTGGAGACTAGAGAAGGTGCAACCAAGGTACTAGATGAGCAATGAGGCTCTGTAATACGTACCTGTTACGTGTTTGCCTTGCTGCTTAGCTTCAGCACTGGCAAAGTTTCTTTCGGGACTTTCAGTAAACCCCTAGGATATGTTATNTTTTACGCACAATGTATTAAGTCTGAGAAAACAAAGTTGGCTTCTCTGTACAGGTTGTGTGAGAGATCCTTTCTTCTCATGGATCCAGCCACTGAAATCAGTGGCAATGGGTGCTGTTGAGACCCCATTGCCATTAGGTTTGCTTACATTTTTGGAGACTAGAGAAGGTGCAACCAAGGTACTAGATGAGCAATGAGGCTCTGTAATACGTACCTGTTACGTGTTTGCCTTGCTGCTTAGCTTCAGCACTGGCAAAGTTTCTTTCGGGACTTTCAGTAAACCCCTAGGATATGTTATAAGAAACTTTTATAAGAATCCATTAGTAATTCCCAGACAACATCCAAAGAGAGAGCAACCATAGGATTTCTTAAAATTAATATAGTGCACAGAGAATAGGATGGAATATTGTAAAAAACACATTTGAAATACTGTAAAGCGCTTTTTGACACAAACCACAGCCAAACTGACATCTCTTTCTTGCTATGACATATTTTAATGTAAGAATTAACTATAGTGTGTAAATTTGGTCCTTTGTTGTACCTTGAAAAGCAAAGAGCCTGTGTAGTCTCCACTGCTAGCAGGATTCCAGCAGATCCTCAGCTGCCATAAAACAGGAACATATAGCTCATACCTGAGTTATGGGATAGATGTTGAGATCTAGCTCCCTGTAGAGTTCAGTTTTCCACCAGTCAGCTACAGCAACCTCAATACCTCCAGTGTTTATAGCCATTACCTCTTTGCTCTCTAACTCTCTCAGTTCCAGTATATTTTTGAGGTATAACCTGTTGAGACCCTTTCCCTCAGTTTCAGAAACAACTGCTGCATATATGTAGTGATTGTCATACTTCATCTCGGTAAGTTTTTGTGTGTCTCTGAAAGACCCTGTCCTGCTCATTGCTTATATGCGAAGACGTAGCGTATTGCAATAAAAATCCCCCTCACTGCTCCTCTTCTGTAAAAAATGCTGTGTATGCAGCAGATGGGCTATCAAGGAAGATTAGTCACACTAGAAATTCTGCCTGCTTTGGTTGAGATGGGACAAAGAAATACTGGCTTGAATGGCAGATGATGTGTAAGATATGATTTCTTCTTTTGTTTAAGGAACAATAAACCTTAGGGTCCCATTAGCCCATCAGTTCCAGGCTAGTTTCATAAAAAGGTCTAAGGACTGTCATTTGTTCTGCAGTGAATTACATATTTATGTCCAAATCTATTGGATGTTAAGAAAAAACAAAAATCAAAATAATTTCTCAGGAATGTCAGTTTCTGCTCAAGATAACTTAGTCACAGTGGTTACAATACTGTTACTCCCCTGCATGCCAAATCAATCAGAACAACTTGAAAAAAATAATCACACATTTTAGAAAGATTATCCTTTGTTTGAATTAGCCCGCAAGATTCTTTAAATAGCAAACCCAACATTAGGCTTTTTCTAAACTTCTGTTCATGCAGCCCAATTATGTTAGATTTAAATAGGCTACATACAATAGCTTTTTATTTTTGAAAAGTACTATCAGACCAGGCAGAACCAGACAATGTAATTAGCATTTCTTATTCCCTGGACAGTCCCAGTAAGGCTGTTACTAACTTTGATAACATCATGAAGATGACTCAGATACACTGGTAGATAATTTTCCATTGTAATTAGGTGCGTAATTTCTATCATGAAATAAGGCAGATAATTAATGCCTCGTATTTTGTTTAAAATATGTAAATCTTATTAACCCTTTCCAATACTTTTACAGAAATGATAAAATGACACTGAAGTGTAAAACTCTGGTTGCTGGATATCAGTTATAAAAAGGCGTATCTTTCACTACGTTGCTGAAGCTTTAATAGGAAGCTTTCATAATGGGGCAGGACAGGAAATTTAGACTAATACTCTGGCAGAGAACAGCATGAAATCAAGACAGAAGGCAATATGTCCCTCAACAAAGGGACTTTGGCTGAGAATGTAGAGGGGTTTCTTCCTTGAGGCAGATGTAGGTGTCGTAGTGCTCATCACTGAAAGCCCTGCTCTTTCAGACGTTCATCTGTCTCATGGCACTAATGGTTTGACATCTGCCAGAGCTCATCCATATGGTGAGATTTAAGCACATAAGGGTGGCATTCGTAGAAGATAGCACATGAATCTTGTCCTCAACTAGCTACTAGAAGGTGTGTGGTTTTAGAAAGTATTCTACCTTTCCCTAGGATTTAGATTTCCAAATTTGAACTATTTAGCTCTTGATCCGCATATAGCTTTCTGGAAAAGCCTAATCCTTTTGTTTCAAAAATTCAACCTCATATTTATAGATTCAATAAAGCTGATTTTTCAGAGAGCTGAAAAGTAAACACTGTGGCTATGTCTATAGTGCCTGCTGAGGTTCAGTGCAAAGTCACCTAGATTAGGATTTAAGTGAGGTAGCTAAAGTGTTGAATGCGGTCTACCTGTGAGTGTGGATCTCTTTGGTAGGTAAATTATGTCCTGTATGTTGAAATTCTGCTCAAGATGGTGAATGCAGAGGTTAGATATTGATGTCAGAACAGTTAGGGACTTGCAAATATATTGACAGGCCAGCAATACAAAAACAAATGACTTGGATCCCAAGAGCAATGGCCATTCCTGAAAATGCAACCTTGCACATTTGTGGTAGGAAGCAAGGGTTGAAAAAAGCAGCCTGAGACTGTGGGACAAGACGTCCCTCAGAAACCACCAGAGGGAAAGGAGGTTAGAACAGAACTGTTCTGTCAGGCCCTAAAAATAGGCAGTTTTATCTGCAGCTACAACTGAGGTTGCTGCTCTTTCCAGAAACGTTGCTGAAAACTCCTAGAGAAATCTGGGAACTTGCTAGAAGATGAGAAAACTCATGCACTATTTCTCTTATTTCTTATCACTGATGCCTTTATACTTAGTGAACATAGCTGTCTACAGTGAAATTACTCATGCATCTGTAGATAGCTTTGTAGGTGACATCTTTCTGATTAAACTGCTCTGAACAATACTGACCAAAGAATGGGGTATTTCCCCATGTTTCTGTTCTTCACAAACAGAAAAATTTGTTGGTCACAATTTTTTCCTTTCCAGAAAAAGAATAGACTTGCCACATCAACACTAAGGACAGCAAATACTGTTCTTTAGATGAGACAGACAGCAGTGTCCTTCTTATGGTCAAGGAAAACAACCTCCTCTGTCTAGCCTCTATGGCTGTTATATTTTCTTTTTTGAGATTGTCTTTCCTAAGAAGTATATATGCACCACTTCCCCTCTTTCTTGACTGGAAGCCTGTCTAAGTTTTTCTTACAGAGCAGAGCCAATTCTTCTGTATCTCTAAAGAAGCATATTTTACAAAGTCATGTATTTTAGCTTACCTCAAAGTTGTAAAAGGATTTTTCTTGATCTGAGGGACAAATCACTCAGAGATGACAAAGAGTGCCTTCATGCGTTACTGTAAATGATTTATGAATCCCAGGTTTTCATGGCGTGTTAAAAATTCATGTGAACATTAGATTTGAGATTTTAGTATCTGAACTAGCTGAAGCACTTCTTCAGGCTTGTAATCAAGTAGATATGTAACACTACACACAGCAGGGGAGACTTGGAACTTGTGTCCTGATCGTCAGCTGTATTACATAGCCAGCTCTCACTCGCAGTCTAAATTTGGTCCTTGGATAAGCTCCTTGGTCTCTCCCTTTAATCATTCAAAGACAGAATGTGTCAGTAATATGTGTTCACTCTCAAACAGCCTGATGTTGCTTAAGCTAAATTGCTTTAGGCAGGTTTGGATTGGTAGCCAGTAAGAACTTGTTCAACTAGAAAGTGCTACTGAATGTGAGTCACAATAGTGAAATCTGACCCTGCATTTGCTCTTTGCTACCTTTCTGGGTTTGAAAGAAGTGTAGAACAGTAGCCTTGCCCTTGATGATTGCCTCTTTTAGTCAAATCAAATAGCTTTGTTGGGGCTACATTCTTCTTACTTGACCACAGCCATCTGAATATTAAACATGTGCTCCAATTTAGTTTGTTGGATTAGCCTTTTAGCAGACGGTATGACGCACCTCCAGAAGGCAAGCCATCCCACTTTTTTCCAAGTGGGACAAACTGCCTTGTGGGGCTGTCTATCTCTTTCTCTGTTTGTCTGCTATCCCTGTGAGAGTCCAGACAGTTAGGTACGTAAGTATACATGGTCAGACAGATAGCTTTAGGTACCAAGTTAACAGAGATGAATCCATCAGAGATACCTTTTTTTTTTTTTAAAATGAGAAATAAAATAGGAATCTATAAGGTCCTACTTTTGTATAATAACAAAATACTGGCACATAAACTCCTAAGGAAAGTCTGCTAGTATTCTCTTAAATTCTTGTCAAATTAAAATTATTGACAATGGAAGTAAACACAATGCTCCGTTCATCATTTAAAACTTTTACCGAGATAGCAAATCAAATATCTTTTGATTTGTGCTTATGGGATTTAATTTGCTAAAATCACTTCTCTGAAATTTCTGGAATGAGAAGGCTAATAAACTGAAATGCTTCAATGTTGCCAAAAGGAACGGCTCTTTAAACATTAGGCTTGAGAATTTGTGTTGGCTGGAGAAAAGCTCAAAGGGTTATATTTCCTTCATTGTATCTGAAATTTGTATTTGAAATTCTAGGGAGAGAGTCTTCTAATATAGAGGTGCTATAGTTTTGAAAGAACTGAGATAAAGGAAAATGAAAATATTTACAAATAAAGCCTTCTTATGTAACAGAGAGAAAGCAATATCTGATATAAATGTAACGTAAATGTTTATATTTTAGAAGTTCTCTGCCAGATTTTGTACAAAATATCAAATGTTCAAAGATATTCCAACTAATTGTTCACCTGACTCCAGATGGTAAAGAGTTACTGCTTGTTGTAGAAGTGAGCAAAATCGTCACAAGTATGTGCATAAGTAAAAAAGAATGCACCCAATTCTGTAATAGTATTTTATAGCTCACGGTTGTCCTTGGCTGCATGCTGATTTGAGGCATCTCCTACTAAAAAGAGGCTGCTTGTGTAAAAGGAAGTTGCAGGTAGATGAAGGTATCAGATATTACATCTTAATTCTGAGAGAAGGTGGTCTGATTGTCAGAGGAATGGCAATTCTTCTCCTCTTGGCTGATGATCTTGTGCTTTTTTGATGTTGTTTTCCTCTGCATGGACCCTCATTATCTGTGACAGGAAGGTCAGCTACATATGAGCACTTGCACTTACATTTCCTTTGTGGAAGCAGTGGTAGTCAGTGAAGCAGCACAACAATGGCATGTTACTGACCAAACTGCGACCAGGTGGCTAAAACTTCCCGGCAGCTAGAATCAAAATTTGCTACCTGTGCCTTCCTTTATGAAGATGTTGTAAGCTGTATGAAGATGTTGATTAGAGGAGCCTCTCCATGGGTGAAAATCTTGTCCCTGTCTCTCCTTATATTTCAGTTTCCTACAGCAATGGCAGCCTTGGGCTGCAGTACAGTCTGCTCTCTGGAGATCAGGGATCTCCTATCAAGATAATGGTCACTAAGAGTGGAGAGTGTTGCATGATCAACATGCCTCCCACCATCCAACAAGTGGTTTATGTTTCAGACCAATCATTTTTTCTCTGAGCAAGCCAAACTCTTTCAAAACTTGCCATCTCTCTTACTCAGAGTAGACAAACAGATAGCCATTGCTGAAATATTATTTTGTCTGCAGAGCCCTGAAAATGCTCAGAACTAAAATGGAAATAAAATCAAGCTCCTGAGGCTTGGAGGAGTAATGCAGGAACCTGTTTCCATTTCCCTGTGTACAGTCTCCTCAGAAATACAAGCCGCCTTCATTGAGCCCAGCCAGTCAGTCATATTTGATCTAGACCTCTATGTTGCAAAGTGTACAATTCGCATCCACCTTAGGGTAATCCTGTGGTATTGACAACTGTATGTCCTGAATGCACACCAGCACGAGTTCTGGAAGGGTTTGTTCACAACTTCTTCTTCCACAAGAGGACCACTTTCTTGCAAGACTGCTGAATAAGGTCACCCATGCTCGTGGAACTGTTTTAGAGACTTTAGAGACTGCTTAAGAGGCGTGACACACCATACGTTCCTCCCATAGTGTTGAATTCAGCTGCTGCGTCCTGGGGTGGTGGGCCTTTTGGGCTGGAGTGTCCACTAAACTCATCTCCAATCTCAGGTACGAAGTTGAGGTGCAAGAGCAGAGCAAAACAGACAAGGCAGAATCGTGGGACTGCTGGCTGATGCTATACTCCTCATATGCTTGAGAAGTGATTCAGATGCTTAGATGATGAGTATGGGTTGAGAGTCTGTTTAGAACAGAAAAATACAGTGAAATGAGCAAGAGGGACACACATACAAAGGGAAAACATTTCATTTGTAACAATACCAAACAGAAACCAGGCAAAATATCATGACTCTTGGAGAGGAGCACTGAAAATTTCTGATGAGTATTTGTTTCTATTGTTATAAATGAACAAATGATGTAAAGCAAACCGTGCAGTAATACAAGTGAACTACTAATGCAGCAGTACAGATGGCTAAAATTTTATTAAAACCCAACAAACTACATGCTTCCACAAGTGTGTAAAGTTAATATGTATGTAGCACACCAAGGAAAGCAAGTCAAGTTTCTAGTTAGGCTGCTTGTAAGCACTTATTAAAGCAACACAAGAATCTCAATGGGCACCTCACGTTAGTAGCATGTGCGAATTTGGGGACAGAGTCTGGTCTTGTGATTCTTACCCCTAATTAACCAAAAAGAACATATTTTTCTGGAAAGGATAGGACTCGTAAATCCAAGCATCCCTATATTTTGCCATCTGATCTGCTTTCTGAACTCCAGCTGAATAGATCTGAGTAGATCTCATATTGACTAAAGGGACCTGAATCACTCAAATGAAGGTCCTAGGGCTCACTTTAGTGTTGCGGTGTAGACTTCAATGTCATTTGTGATGACCTAGGGGATCCTTCCAGGCCTCCACAAACTGCTGCAGAAGTTGAACAGTTCCTGCATTGTATCTTCCAGTCTTGTGGAGATATTTCAGATGCACAGGCCCCTCTCTGTAGCTGTCCAAACTGAGATATCTTCATCTGTGAGGAAATACTTGTAGCTCAGGTTATATAACTAAACATATCTTCAAACAGATGGCTCAGCAGCATCCATTTGCCTGATTTAGGGCAAATCGTATACGTTGTCCAAGTGCAAGTGCAGGGATGTGCTTATCAAGCTCTAAAAATCTGCACTGTGTGTGCACAACTAGTGCACACCTATGTGACAAGTGTGGTCGGTAGTGGTTAAACAGATAGAAGCAAAACAACTTACTGTGTAAGCATATGCAGAAAAGGGAAAGTCTGCTTTACAGTATGAAGATAGTCATGAGATAGCTGTAAGGATTGTGAATGATGCACGATCATAATGCTATACAAGCAGAAACACATTTTCTATCTGCAGAAAATAGGAAAGTAGAGCGGGAATGTTCTTCTCACCACACTGTTCTTTTAGGCACATAGCAATAGCTTTAATCCATCTCCGTTTCCTCCTTCTGGTTTTCAACTAACTCATTGTTTTCCACAAGTGAGCCACTTTCAGAGCTTGTCATCTCTCATTAAGGCCGTTAGTGATTGCCTCATTGGATCTGGAAAGAAAAATCTGGTGTATGGCGTATCTTACACAGCTTTTGTCTGTCAGGTGTGGGCATGCCTGAGCTGAAGCCATATCAGAGAAGCCACTGCCCATGACAGCAGGGCATAGGATTCTTTTCAGGTAAACAGGACCTAGGTCTACATCTGTACCGGCAAGGATGAAAAAAAAGAGGGGCTTGGGGTCCACCACTGTGCTCTGATTGTCCAAACTGTTAAGCTGTTAGCGTGTTTCCTGCAGTATTTTGGCAGGCGCCATTTAGGATTTCACCAAGGTGAGCTTGGCTCAGAGGACAGCACAGGCTGGGGATTTTTCCTAGAAGGCGATTCCCTGCTCCCTGTCCTGTGCAATAACACTCAACATCATGGCCAGGGAGCGGGGGTGCCATGGCCTGTTTGATCCGTCAGTTTGAGCGGTGCATAGCGTACCTCAGTCCTCTAACGTCTGGCCCTCCCTGCTGCAGATCAGCCATTTCCCTTCAGATCTTTGTTACAATTCCTGTCAAAACATAGAGATGCTAACCTAAATTCTACTAGTGCTCAAGAAGAACGTTTTACACATCCTTTTGATTTAAAGATTTTGGGGGAACTACATTTTAAACACATCTTTCTACTCCTCATGTCAGGTGCTTTTCCTGCCAGTGGTCACTCTCTGAAGGCCTAAAAGCTCCAAGTAAGATCAACAGAGAACGATGTCAACTTCTCCTCCCCACCAGTGGTGTTAATGTAAAACAGTTTGCTTCCAAAGGAAAAATCTGGAAGTCCTGGGAAAGTCAGCTGTATGGGTAAGTCTAAAATGGTTAACCCTTTCAAAGGCTATTAAATTTCTCTTATGTATTTACTGGTATTAGGATCTCACTTCAGAGAAACAAGAAAACTGAACCTAAGGCTTTAGTAAACTTAAGAAGGTGCGTTTTCAAGATGAGAAGTGAAATTCAGTAAGATGTTTTGTTCAAAAAGAAAAAAGTGTTGTCAGCAAGTGGAAACCTCTGGTAAAGACCCAGCTGGAATTTACAGGCAACTCCATAATTCCCTTTCCCACCTGAGAAAGCTGTAGCCAGCAGGATAGCAGCTCAGTACTTACTGCCCCCTGCGACTGCACTGAGTGCCCCCGTTGTGCATGGGTCTTCTTGGGAGGGAAGGCTGTAAGGGAGCTGTTGCCTGGAATGAAGAGGAGAAATTTCTGAGTGAGGCTGTGTTCTTTTCTGCCTAAACCTCAAGTAGCCTGAAACTGCAAGGGGCTGGAATAGCAGTTCAGCAGCTTGTCAGGATTTTCCCCAAGATTTTTCTCCTTCCTGGACAACATATTGAAAAGTTTCAGATATAGAAAGAGAATAAGATTCCCAGGACCTCATAATTGACTCAGTTCCTATCCAGAGCACAGCCTAGGGGTGCTTTCATACACCTGCCTGCACACCTGCAATTCTGTGGGCTGGGGAGGAGGCGCAGGGCAGGAGGGACAGGGATGTAGGAGAGTAGATTTTGGGTAGAACATGATATACAATCTGTTTTTCTACCCCCCAAAGCTCTAAAAGGCAATATCGCTAGTCTAGGAAAACTAGTAGAAACATTAGTTCCACAAATTTTGAAGGCTTACTGATCTCTTAGACATCTGTCACAGCATTGACTGGAGACCCTCTTTTGTGAGCAAGATAGCATTTGAAGTTAATGATGGCCTTTGCGGAAGATCTTTTACGTGTGCTCTCCAGAACATCACATCGTTGTTCTTCAACACTCACTTCCATGTCCACATGCATTGCTGGATTTGAGTTTCCTTTTGCTCATAGGATGGTATAGGAAGGTAGATTCTGGAATGAAGTGGTCAGGGGAAAAGTTTTTGGTGAGAAAGTGATATACAGGGGTAGAGATTTGCCCATCTTGTCCGGACCCTGTTGAAGAACCCATAACAATACAAGGAGGTTTTCCCAGATCTTAAGAAGCTCCTACTTAATTTTAGGTTAATTGTTATGGGGTGAGAAAAAGGCACATTTTTTACTAAGTGTCTTGTTCCAGACTGAGAGGACTCTGCAACTCTTGAACACATGCTTTTTGCTTGGATTTATTTTTAGTACTGTTGTCTTCATTTTTTTCTCTTCTTTTTTTCAGATATCTTTTCATAAAAATAGATTAAACTTGCAAAAAAGGGAGAGAAAATCAGTTTGATATTTACAATGAAGCATAAGACATTTAACTCTGTTACTTTACCTTAAAAACGGGCAAAGGTAAAGTACAGAAAAAAGGTCTTGGAATATGGCAGATCTGTGAGCCCTGTCGAAGAACTGCTTCCAAAAAACCTCCCTTCCATCAATCCCTTTCTAAACACAACAGAGCAGAAGAAACACTTTCAGCATTTTGTTAGAGCGAGTATGCAGGAGGAATACTGTGGGAATAAGTTTAGAAATATTAAGAACTCAAATTCAGACTACTTGATATTAACAGCTTTTCCTGCCAAGAAAGACCTTGTTTCTCTGCTTGGGATAGAAATCCCCACTATACATATATGCAGCTAACACGAGATTCTTTTTCATAGCTCTGATGCAGTTTGGACAGGAGGGTCTGACTGGAGTACATTGCATATATTTTCTGCTCCTTGGAATTAAAGGAAGGAATAATAATAAAGAAGGAATTAAATTAGACTAACTTCCCGCCAACCCCCTGCCCCCTCTGTGAAGTGGGTTAAAGGATGAGAGAACAGAGCCCGATGCATTGGGACAAGATGAGCATTTTGATTTCTTTGTTCTTGACGATTATAGAATGTGGGTATGTATGGGAAGAGTAGGAGCCTCAGCGACTAAGGAAAAAAGACAGAGAACTCTATAGCCCCAGGAAAATGGTTTCTGCTGGGAGCTCTAGGCACCAGAATTCTGACATATTCACGGTACTTCTGGTAGATAGTTCAGCAGAGAAGGACAATGTTTAAGGGCCAGCATATTCTGAACTCATCTGCTATCTGAAAAAGTAAAAGATGCACATGGTCTTCTGTAATGGGTCTTGGTCCTCTGTGAATATGGGGAGGGTGTGGACATGCCATCTTTCAATACTGTCCATTGTGTAGCCACATGTGACCACTGCCAGCATGACATGTACACACTGCATTTTAGTGGTGCATGATCCATTGCATGGAGGGACTGATGGGATGCTCGCTTATGATACTTGTTTCTGTCCTGGACACCAGATACTGGTTTTAAGCAACATTCAAAAACATTTGTTGATGGCTCTATGTTTAGAGTGTTCTGGTCTTGCTCAGTATAATAAAAGCACATGAAAACTGAGCCACATATGCCTATTTCCAAACTGTGTGTCATGGTCTGCACAGTACATGACATTGATAGCTGTCATTGTGTCTTTCAAGCTCGGTAACTCAGGCATCAGAAGACCCAGCTGTATTTTTTCAAATTCTAACTAGATTTGTAATGCACCTGGTAAATATCTCGCTTTCAGAAACACAATTCCACTTCTGCCAAAATAAGCATTAAGAGTACTAATGCAGGTCAAGTATTTTACTGTTGATATGAGCAACAGCATAAGTAACCCATAATTTGAATCTAAAATGTGTGATGAGTAGCTGCCATTGTACGATTTAAGACTCTAAACAAAACAGAAAGAAGTAAGGAAATCCAAGAAAAAGGTTCCTGAAAAGACAAAAGAAAAGAAGGTTGCAGCTGAGTTGCTATTCTTCCTTCAGCTGTGACACTGAGGTGGGAGAGCAACTGCAGAGGCAAGTGGAGCCTCAAAGGACTGGAAAACGTATAAAACCCGGTGAGAACAAAGAAGACCTGAATCTCTGCGTGAACACTTTTGAGCTTAAGGAGCTGAGTCTGAATGAAGTACACTACCTCCAGTTTCCCACATCTCCTGGGACAGCTGGTCAAAAGACTGGTAAGACCCTCTTAAACGAGTGTGTAGAGTCAGATTTGCCACTGTACGTAAGCAATTCTTTTCTCTGAGTGATGTACTGCACTGTTCTAGTCTGTTTTAAGCTATTTCTGAGTAGAATGGCTAAAGCAGTCTGGGATGGGGATCAGTGTCTAGAAAGCTAAGCTGAGCTCTGGCTTTTTCATGGACTTTACATGAGTTTTGGGACAAATAATTTGATCGCCTGTGACACAATGATTGTTAATAACTTAATAGTTAAAGTTTGTGCTTTCCAAAGAGATGTAGGAGCGTTAGAGGCCTGCAGCTTCCTTGACCTAGGAAAGGACAAGGATCTGTGCTTATTATGCAAGTGCACTATTCAATCTCTGTTTGCCCTCTTTTACCTTTACTTGTCTCTAAAGCTGAATTTCAGTTCATACCAGAGACATTCAGTGAAGTGCATTTTTATTATATGCTTCAATTCAGATCAAAATGTCAAAACACTGTAGGAAAGCAATCTTTATTCTTAGCCCCAGAGAGGAAATGCATATACTTGAAAAGCTTGTCCTTGTGAAATGTCTGCAGCACTTTTGCAGATGTAAGAAATTTAAGTAGTATCCGAGTGCTTTGTCCTGCAAAGAGACTACCGTTGAATAATAATTAGTCCTTGTAAAGTAAATAAGTCCCACTCTCCTCCTCTGCATGCCAAATAAGGCCTTGAGGCTTCAGGATGCTGGGATGCAGCTCCGGCTCTGACAATATGCCGCCCTAGCATCTATAGTGCGTGGGTGGCAGCAGTCCTGACACACTTGTGTTCCTCCGTCTCCAGCATAGTTAGGCACAAAGTTATGTCATGCTGTTTCTTTTTGGCGTTGTTATTTTATTAACAAATGCTCTGTCCCTTCGCAACCACAAAAAACCCCAACAGCTACTTCTGCTACTGAAAAGTGATGTTACAAAACAAGGGAGAGGAAGGCTGATCCTGAAATGAAACTCAACAAAGAAACTGTATCAAAAAAAAGGCGCTCTCAATGTGATCGATAAAGACAACAGTCTCTCTGTGTTCATCTTTCTTCCAAAATTTTGGCTTAAATAATTTTTAATTGATTTGAGTCAAAGCTAAAATATGTATGAAGTACAACTTAAAAGTGTACAGATTTTACGCATCCTTACTGTCAGTTGGCAACCTTTTCAGCTGATATAATTGATGTGTTTGGTCCATCTCTTGGGGTTTGGAGTTGTACTTCCTGGAGAATAGTCATTGGTTCTACTTGGGTAAGATAGGACATAGATTAAGTAAGGATGGCAGAACAGGTGCCTGAAGGAGCCCTGCATTTTTTTGTGCATGTCTTTGATCTACTATTGCATTTCATAATAATTTTTTGTCAATTAAATTTTTCTGCAACACCATTACATTTGTATCTCACTTTAGCCTCTTGAGAGCGAAACAGGAAAGGAATTTCACTCTCCACTGGTCAGTTCTGCTTGCTTTACCTCTTGCAATAACTATATTGAAATCACAAAGACTCATACTAGTGAGGTGAACGTGGGTTGTCCTGTAAGGCTTTGTTATAATACTTAAGTATTAAATAATAGTGCTTAGCACTTACGCAACTTAATGCCTTATAATCTTCAAAGAACTGTACAAATCTTAACTAGTTAATCCCCACAGCAGCTCTGCATGGCAGGTTATGAAGGCCACACATTAAAAATCTCCCACAATATGGGCTTGCCTGCATGCTAAGCCTGTGGGAAAAAATATCTGCACAGTTATGTCCCCAAAGTCATGAGTGTTTAATTTTCTGGACTGTAACATGCCTTGCCTTCAATAACTTGGGTCCACTTTCTTACCCCATTCAAGGTAAACCCATTATACCGTGCAGCATGGCGCAGCACACAGTGTTATCACAATTTTGAGGATTTTTTTATTTATTAAAACTCCTGGAAGCAAGTAAGAAGCAGAGAATCTTGATTTTATTTAAGAAATCAAGTTTGTAGTGGCAGTGATTGCAAAAGAAGCGTATGGGAAAGAGTCAGAAAATCTCTGAATTTAGACTGAAGCACTCAGGAGAGTAACTACCATTTTTAACCACCTCTTTTGAAAATGTGAGTTTTGTGATATTGAGATTGACTGGGAAACAAAATAAGCTTATACTCAGTTCCAGGGCGGAACCTAAGGCTTCAGAGACCCCACTTGATGTAGGAAATAGTATGTTTTTCAAGCTCAATTTTTCTTTGAATTTTCATGTTCCAGAAAAAAAGAATATTGAATAGGTACTGCTTTAGCCTGTTTCGGGTCTAAAATTTCCCACAAAGAGGAAATACTGCTTTTAATCCACTGTAATAATGCTAACTTACTGATAATGTCACAAACGCCACTGCTTCCAGTTGTTGCTACTTGTACTAGCAAACTTTTTAAAACAACATTACAGTTTGAAGGTAACTTTATAATTCTGTGTGAAGACCAAATTCACCGACCAAAGATGTAAGTTATTAGCTCATGATTCCATCTCAGGCATCTCCGTACAAAATAATCCTCTGAAAAGTGTTTATTCTTTGTAAAACCTAGCACTGAGAGGAAACAGCCTTCTTCCGAAAGAAGCGGATAGAAAGCAGAGGTTTTGTCACAAATTTTAAAAAAAAAATCAATTTTCCAGAAAATTGTCTACTGAGACAGTGCAGCATTATTTATAAATACAGTTATGATCTTTCCCCTCCAAGACATCAGGCAACTTAATGCCTTCCTTTGGCTTTTGTCTACAACTGTCTCTGTAAAGCTTGTAATTTGGGAGCTAATCCTTTGTACGAAGGAAGCTCTATGACATGATGAAGACTGACCTCAATTCCTTATTTCCCTTCTGTTTCAACCTGGAAACTTTTGTTTCCTTGTTTTTCACTCCCTTTCTTCCTGCCTTTGTTTTCCTTTCTTTTCTTTTCATTTTTTTTTCTCGCCTTTGGAGAAAAATCACAAAATAACCTTTGAAGGAATAATCAGCAACCTCCGTGACCCTATGGTAAAACCCTTACCTGATTCACTACTGAAGTGCTTATCTAAGGGCAAGAATTTCAGACAGGCCAGGGAAAGAGATTTCCACTTGAGAGATGATAAGGGATGGGCAGAAAAGAGACCCTAGAAAGTAAAGGAATAAGTGATGGGAACATAGGAAGAATCATAATTAGCCAGTCTCACATGCTTGCCACTACATAATTTCAAATGTTCCAAACAGAGCCTTGTGTTCTGCAGAGAAGCTCATAATTAAGTACAGGGTTGCAATGCACACGCACAAGAGGTCTAAATTAAGGTTTCATGGGTGGCCTTCTGGCTTTCTGAACCTTTGGTCGCCTAATTTAGTGACCTAAATCTTTTTTAATATAGAAGAAAATTTATTTTGATGAGGTCTTTTAATTTTTTAGAGAGGTTGTTAAGGACTGCAATTTATTCTATAATTGTAGATGTATAGTATTTTAAAGGAAAAAGTATTCTGTTTTTATTCTACATAAACTTGTATACCACGCTGAGACCTTAATACCTGTGGTTTTTTTCCTAAAGTGCATTAACCTATGTGACTAACATCTATTTTAAATGCATCAGAAGCACGAAGTCTGCCAGAGAATCTAAAGGACTAGCAGATAATCATGGTTTTAAAGAGCATCCAGAAAATATTAGGTTGTAAGGGGAAAGGCTGCATGAATTCACCACAGGGGATTTTTAAGAGAGTCTACGTCAGAATCTTTTTCTAAGGTGAGGCAGTTGTTTTAAACTGAAGAGCTTTTAAAATAAGTCAATAATTGCTTCAACAGATCACCTGGGCCGGGTGATGTTCACACTTGAGGAATTTTTAGGAAACTCAGGTGCAAAGTTACTGCAGGTGCTGAACTATGAACTGTTATGTGTAGCCTTTTGCTGAAATCAGCTTTGGTACCTGAAGGCAGAATGAGGCAAATGTGATCGCGTCTTGTCAAAAAGGTCTCTGAGGGAATCTGGGAATGGCAGACCCCGATTTGGGTGCACCAGTCAATCTGGCTGACACTGCATCATGGAATGAAATTAGCAGACGTGTGGAAGTATGGAATAACAGGGACAAGGCAACACAATGTTTGTGAAGCACAGTCATGTCTTAGAGATCAGTCAAAGCTCTTTGAAGGAGTTAAGAAGGTTCATTACGATTTAGCCAACAGCCCCGACTGTTGAGTACCTTGATAGTAAAGCTTCGTAGTTTCTCCGTGACTTTGGTATATTTAGTAGAATGTTAGGTTCCTATGTCTTCAGTCTAGTTTTTCTCAGCTTGTTCTTCCTGCGTCACTGTTGGTGTGGTTTTTTTCTTAGTTTGGATGGGATCGTCAAAATGAAAGGAATGCATGTTCCCGAGCCATTTCGGCAGTTTTGAAAATCCCGTGAGCACACTGTCGTGTTGCCCCTGTTTCCCCATAACCCTGTCTCCAGGTACCTTCAAAGCCGACGTGAGCAAAAGGCTACACATAGCAGCAGGTGGTTCAGTACCTTCAGTACTTTGTGCGATGCTGTGCCGAGTTCCCCGCCTGTCACACTGGCTCGTATTGTTTCATCGCATGCTTCTCTTATCTGTAATCTCTTATACGTAACGTATAAGGCCTTGGGACAGGAATATCTCTCCAGCTCGTGTTTATAGCGCTGATAGTGTCGGGGGGTCCTGACGCACGGCTGGGGTTCTGTGCACTTGTCTAACAGACACCTATAAATTTGTGAAAGCGTAGAAACAATCTGCCATTTTAGGCTGCTTTAACAGGAATCGGCGCTGGAGTTGGGGTGGGGTGGGGGGATAAATTATACCCCCTCAACACTCTCGGGATGGGAAGCCTAGTCGCGAAGGTTGGTTTCGAGCTTAACCTTTCAATGAGCAAGGGCTCAGCTTGCTTGGCCGCTTTTATCACCGGCAGGGTCAGCACGGCTCCCATCAACCTCGGCTGTGGGGAGCTCGGGGTCCCTGCTGCTCCCCCCCTCCCCTGAC